>JAPVLO010000883.1:0-317772 GCA_027257055.1 Cephalopachus bancanus
TGTTCTACAGAGAATGGAAATTAGAAGTCAAACACCATTTGTGTTCCAAAATAGGGTCTAGAACATTTCATAAATTTCATTTAAATTGTTAGGAGGCTTGGAGCTATTAGTTAATTAATCTATCTTCCAATACACTGTTTGATACAGCACTGAATAAATAATGCAAGTTGTCAATAGATAAATGATCAACGAATAGCTCTGCTAGTCACTGATTTATTTTTCTTCAAGAAAGTTGCATAAACCAACGAAAAGAAAAAAAGAAAAATCTGTAGTTACCCCCACCAGGCACCAGGAGGCGCCATGAACATGAAAAATTCATTTCTCAAAGGCAGGCGTCCCAGACCTGACAGAAGCAGGCACTTGGTTCCTAGGTCCCAGGGGAACCAGGTCATAGTCCTAAATGTTTTCCAGCACAAAGGAGAGAGGCGGGTTTGTTGTGTATTCCCTTCACTGCTGGGTGGAGGTTTCCTGGTCTATGCTTTCGCTGAAGGGGTAGCCCCTTTTGGGGTCTCCATAAACCTACTTAATGTACAAGTCTTGGACTCTCCCACCGTATGTGGACTCAAGTGCTAATCTTCTGTTCTTTGCGGTTCCTTCATCCTCTGTTCCCTGCCTTTTTTTTTTTTTTTTTTTGAGTTGGAGTGCACCACTACGCCCGGCTAATTTTTTAATTTATTGTAGAGACAAGGTCTCCCCATGTTGCCCAGGCTGGGCTCAAAGCCCTGGGCTCAGGCAATCCTCTCGCCTTGCCTCCCAAAGTGCTGGGATTATAGGCGTGAGCCACTGTGCCTGGCCCTGAGATGCTATTTAACATGTTTGCCCAAGTTATAAACTCTTTACATGTGACCCCCAGACGTCATTCCCTCCATAGTCTCAAAGCAGATTCACAGACTATTTCCCAGTTCTTAGGGATTTCTTCCATCTAAATGAGGCTCAAAAATAATGGCGACCTCAAATAACATCTGTGAAATCCTTAAGCAATTTCACATGCATCTTAGGAGACCCCACTTATTAAAAACATTTAGATGTTTAAAATACCTGCAGGCGAGGCACGGTGGCTCAGAACTGTAATCCCAGCACTTTGGGAGGCCAAGGTAGGAGGATCGTTTGAGGCCAGGAGTTTGAGAGCAGCCCGGGCAGCATAGTGAGACTCCGTCTCCACAAAAGAAAAAAAAGTTAGCTGGGCATGGGGATGCGTGCCTATCATCCCAGCTACTCAAGATGAACCAGGACCTCAAGGCTGCTGTGAGCTATGATTGCACCACTGCACTCCAGCCTGGGCAACAGAGCAACACCCTGTCTCTGAAAAAAAACAAAAACAAAACAGGTTGGGTATGGTGACTCAAGCCTGTAATCCCAGCACTTTGGGAGGCTGAGGCAAGAGGATTGCCTGAGTCCAGGGGTTCGAGACCAGCCTGGGCAACTTGGTGAGACCTTGTCTCTACAACAAAAAATCAAAAAAGAATTTAGCCAGGCGTGGTGATGCACACCTATAGTTCCAGCTAATTGGAAGGCTGAGGCGGAAGGATCGCCTGATCCCAGTAGGTCGAAGCTGCGGTGGCTATGAGCATGCCATTGCACTCCAGCCTGGGTGACAGAGTGAGACTCCAACTCAAAAATAAAAAAATAAATAGACCAGGCTGTGGTGGCTCAGCCTGTAATCCCAGCACTTTGGGAGGTCAAGGTGAGAGAAGTGCCTGAGCTCACAAGTTCCAGACCAGCCTGGGCAACTTAGTGAGACCTCATCTTTACAGTAAATGAAAAAATTAGCCGGGCATGGCGGTGCATGCCTGTAGTTCCAGCTACTTGGGAGGCTGAAGCAGAAGGATTGCCTGAGCCCGGCAGGTCGAGGCTGTGGTGGCTGGATCCTGCCACTGCCCTCCAGCCTGGGCAACAGAGTGAGACTCCGACTCAAAAAGCAAACAAACAAACAAACAAAGCAAATACAAAAAAGATTATCTGCCCGGTCTTTGTCTTTCTGCTGTGCTCTCTCCAATGGATTGTGCCTTCTCCCCAGGCCTCTGTGAGAGCAATGAGTGTTTTTCTCACGCATCACTCCATGCTTACCCTTGAACTCCAGGTCTGTTCTCTCAGCCCAGAAGGTGGTCTTTGTCACAGGTTAGTGGAAAGGACTTAATTCAAACAAAGCCAGAAAAGGAATCTTAACATTTTTCTCTCTTGCTAGCAGTTAACGTGGTAAGAAGTGGCAAACTACAGAGGACCACTCTGACCCCCTGCTCCTTCTTGCCCTGTGTATAAGAACCACCTCCTCAGCCGGGCTCAGTGGCTCAGCCTGTCATCCCAGCACTTTGGGAGGCCGAGGCGAGTGGATTGCCTGAGCTCACGGGTTCAAGACCCGCCTGGGCAGCTCGGTGAGACCTCATCTTTACAATAAATCAAAAAATTAGCCAGGCGTGGTAGCGTGCGCCTGTAATTCCAGCTACTCGGAAGGCTGAGGCGGAAGGATCGCCGGAGCCCAGCAGGTCGAGGCTGCGGTGGCCGGGAGCGGCCGCTGCACTCCAGTCTGGGCGACAGAGTGAGACTCCGACTCAAAAAAAGAAAAGAAAAGAACCACCCCCTCTTTGTTGCGCATCTTGTTCTTCTTGGGAGATGCCGACCGCCCAGCATGTTCCGGCATCTGTGGCACGGTCGTTGCTGTGCCCAGCCTGGAGTTCCTGGCACTGTGGTAGTGCTCGACAGACTCATAGATTGTCCACTCATAAGGGATCCCAGAGGAAACCTACTGCCTTAAGTCACCCCGGGACTGACCTCAGGCAGATCCTGTGTTTTCTTTTTTTTGAGTTGGAGTCTCACTTTGTCGCCCAGACTGGAGTGCAGCGGCCGCTCCCGGCCACCGCAGCCTCGACCTGCTGGGCTCCGGCGATCCTTCCGCCTCAGCCTTCCGAGTAGCCGGAATTACAGGCAAGTGCTACCACGCTCGGCTGACTTTTTGATTTATTGTAGAGATGAGGTCTTGCTGCCCAGGCAGGTCTCGAACCCGCGGGCTCGGGCAACCCACTCACCTCAGCCTCCCAAAGGCGCGGGATTACAGGCTGAGCCACCGAGCCCGGCTGATCCTGTGTTTTCTATATGAGTGGAAACCACCAGAAACTAGGAGTTTAAGTCACTTTTTTATTTTATTTTTTTGAGTTGGAATCTCACTCCATTGCCCAGGTTGGAGTGCCATGGCACACTCATGGCCACCCCAGTGTCCACCTGCTGGGTTCAGGCGATCCTCCCACCTCAGCCTCCCAAGTAGCCAGAACTGCAGGTGCACACTACCACGCCCGGCTAATTTTTTTTATGCATTGTGAAGACGAGGCCTCACCAACTTGCCCGGGCTGGTCTCGAACCCGCGGGCTCAGGCATTCCACCCGCCTCGGCCTCCCAAAGTGCTGTGATGACAGCCTGAGCCACCGAGCCCAGCCCAGACATGGATTCTTAAACTCTCGGCGTGTGTCAAAATCACCAGAAGAGCGCTTCACAACACAGATTCCCGGGCCCCGTCCCCACAGACTGATTCAGTAGGGCCGGGGTAGGGCCTGAGAAGCTGCATTTCCAAGCCTTCCGCTGCCCCACGGGCCACACTCAGTTTTCCACTGCCCTAGACGCCATAGGGCAGGAGGTTTGCTAGACTGTTGTGACAAAGACTCCCCAGAGTACAGCAGTCTCGGGCAGAGAGGCAGGCCGTGCTCCCCAGAGCCACCAGGTGCTGGGGCCCTGGGGTGCCTCCTGCCCCCTACACGGTGCCTTCCAGGGGTCCTCTGGTTGTCACCACTTCCAGCCAACACTTCCTTTGAAGCAGGTGATGGGCCATCTGCACACATTCCCTTGCTCAAGTGTCTCCAGCAAGAATCTTTTTTTTTTTGAGTTGGAGTCTCACTCTGTCACCCAGACTGGAGTGCAGCGGCCGCTCCCGGCCACCGCAGCCTCGGCCTGCTGGGCTCCGGAGATCCTTCCGCCTCAGCCTTCCGAGTAGCCGGAATTACAGGCATGCGCTACCACGCCCGGCTGATTTTTTTATTTATTGTAGAGATGAGGTCTCGCTGCCCAGGCGGGTCTCGAACCCACGGGCTCAGGCAATCCACTCACCTCGGCCTCCCAAAGTGCTGGGATGACAGGCTGAGCCACCGAGCCCGGCCTCTAGCAAGAATCTTAACCACAGGTGGGCCCCACCTAGCTGCAAGGGTTGCTGGGAATTGGAGCTTCACTCAGCAGCTCTACACCCAGCTGCTGTGCTCTGCTGGAGGAGGGGAAAGAGGATATGGGGTGGCCTCCTGCAGTCTGGGGCTCACAATCCGGGCAACAAGAGCTCCAGTGAGTACCTGAAGGGGCTGGTCCCAGCAGGTCTCGCCTCGGGGGAATTTGAACTTAGGTGATTGTAGGAGACTGCCCCAGTGCCTGGGTACGGCTGGACAGCAAAGTCACTGGGCTCTGGGCCTGAAGGCTTGGCTGCAGCCAGGCAAGTCATGTGACTTAGCAGCTGTGTGGGAGGGGGAGGACAGGTGACATCATGTCTCTGAGCCTAGGCTGCCTCCTCTGTAAACTGTGATGATAAGACTGCAATTGTAGCCCTGGCATGGTGGCTCACGCCTATAATCCCAGCACTTTGGGAGGCTGAGGTAAGAGGATTGCCTGAGCCCACGGTTTCAAGGCCAAACTGGGCAACTTGGCAAGACCTCGTCTCTACAATAAATAAAAAAAATTAGCCGGGCGTGGTGGCATGTGCCTGTAGTTCCAGCTACTTGGAAGGCTGAGGCAGAAGGATCGCATGAGCCCAGCAGGTCTGGGCAACAGTGAGACTCCAACTCAAAAAAAAAAAAAAAAAAAAGCCGGGCTCAGTGGCTCAGCCTGTAATCCCGTGCCTTTGAGAGGCTGAGGTGAATGGATTGCCTGAGGCCGTGGGTTCAAGACCCGCCTGGGGAACTTGGCAAGACCTCATTTCTACAATAAATCAAAAAATTAGCCGGGTGTGGTAGTGTGCGCCTGTAGTTCCAGCTACTTGGAAGGCTGAGGCGGAAGGATCGCCGGAGCCCAGCAGGTCGAGGCTGCGGTGGCCGGGAGTGGCCACTGCACTCCAATCTGGGCGACAGAGTGAGACTCCGACTCAAAAAAAAAATAAACAAGAGAATTGCAATCATTTCTGTAGATATCTCTAGCAAATGCCAGGAATTCAGGTCACACGAGGGGCGTCTCAGGCCAGATCAGAACATTAGTGGGTACAATCTATGCTCAGCTGTCTTGACAATGAAGTGAACCCCTTTAGCTAGTTTTTAATTCCCATTTGGCAATGGGGATGGGCCAGGGACAAGGGCCATCGGCTGGGAGCAGACTGAGCCACCGAGCCCAGCCCAGACATGAATTCTTAAACTCTCAGCGTGTGTCACCCGCTTCTGGTGACACGCCAATCCGGACGGCCTCGAGAGAGGTCAGGTCAG
The DNA here is from genome assembly GCA_027257055.1 of Cephalopachus bancanus. Lineage (NCBI taxonomy): Eukaryota > Metazoa > Chordata > Mammalia > Primates > Tarsiidae > Cephalopachus > Cephalopachus bancanus. The sequence goes on from JAPVLO010000883.1 coordinate 5,439, forward strand.
GCAAACGGGGGCCAGGAGGTTCAGGGGGCGGGGGTGGCGGCTGAACCACGGAGAGGCAGGTCAGGACTCGAGCATTTATTGAACGCGTGTGTTCAAGCAGTGAGCTTCTGCTGGAAACAACCAGAAACACAGCCCCGACCTCAAGGAACTCTCAGTCTAACGGGGAAGCCGAGAAGGCAATCAGCAGCTCTGTAGGAGTGTGGGCAGCCACTGTAATCCAGGTGTGCAGGGGGGTGGAGTGTCTGTGAACCCCAAAGTCGGCCTGGGGTGTGGGGAGGAGACAGATGGGTTTTGGAGGAGGCGGAACCAGCCAGGGGGATCACGGGGTCACCATGCCAGGTGCTGCAGGTCAGGAGGGAATACGCATTCCAGGCCAGGGGGACTAGAGAGCTTGGTTTTTTCAGGGTCCAGAAGGCAAAAGGGAGAGCGAGGCCTGGCAGGGATGGCGGCTCAGGTAGTGGAGGGGTTTGGGCTTTTCCGGAAGGTCAAAGGAGACAGGAAGATTACTCTGAGTCGCTCAGGAGAGAGTTTTGAAAGGAGGGGCGGTGGGAGGCGGCAGGGCTTTGGAGAGCGCCAGAAGTGGAGTCTCAGGTGAAGAGGTGAAGTCAGGCAGAGTGTGGTGGCTCACGCCTGTAACCCCAACACTTTCGGAGGTGGAGGTAAGAGGAGTGCCTGAGTCCAGGGTTTCGGGACCAGTCTGAGCAACTTGGTGAGATCTCATCTCTACAATAAATCAAAAAATTAGCCGGGCATGGTAGTGCGTGCCTGTAGTTCCAGCGACTTGGAAGGCTGAGGCGGAAGGATCGCGGAAGCCCAGCAGGTTGAGGTTGCAGTGGCTGGGAATGTGTCACTGCACTCCAGCCTGGGCAACAGAGTGAGACTCCAACTCAAAAAAAAAAAAAGGTGAAATCGATTGCTTGAGCCCAGGAGTTCAAGACCAGCCTGAGCAACATAGCAAGACCTCATCTCTACAGAAAATCAAAAAATTAGTCGGGCGTGGTGGTGTGCACCTGTAGTCCCAGCTACTTGGGAGGCTGAGGCGGAAGGATCACCTGAGCCCAGAAGGTGCAGACTGCAGTGAGCCGGTTTCATGCTACTGCACTCCAGCCTGAGTGATAGCCTGATTCAAAAAAAAAAAAAGAGGCAAGGTCACAAGATGGGGGTCGGGATGTCACCAGCTAACTTGTGCCCCATATTCCCAGCTTCCCAGATAAGAGAAACCAAGGCGTCCAGGTGGGCTATGCGGGGAGGCTGAGCCCAGGACCCAGCTCTGGTGGCCTGGAGGCGCCCTAGTGAGGAAGGGCTGGAGTCCTGGGAGGAATCGCCAGCCCCGCGGTGCTGTCAAGGCAGCCTCCGGGCGGGAGGGCGGTGGGCCTCCGGGGGGCCGCCGCCATGGTCCCCAGGCTCACCCCCAGCAGCGGAGGAGATACTCGTAGCTGAGGAAGGTGACGGCGTTGACGGGAAAGGCGCGGGCGCTGTTGATGGTGAGTCCCCGGAAGAAGACCCCCGGGCCCTCCTGCCGGACGCTGCTCACCATGCAGTCCACCAGGCCGCGGTACGCCCGCCGCTGCAGCCCGTCCATCTGCATCCGCGACTTCATCACGTCCAAGGGCGTGGCTGCCACCCAGGAGGCAATGCCCGCGAAGCCCCCTGCCACCAGCACCGTGGCTGAGCCTGGGGCGGAGGGAGCCCGGCGCCGGTCAGACTCGGGCAGAGCGTACCCCCCACCCCCACACTCCCCCATCCCATCGCCCCTCCCCACCCCCACACTCCCCCATCACCCCTCCCCCACCCCCACCACTCCCCTCAGCCCCCCACCATTCCCCTCCCCACCCCGCACCACTCCACTCACTGGGACTCTGGCCTTCCGGTGTGCGCTGGCGACAAAGCCCTTCGTAGGTGATGAAGTAGATTCCCAAGGTGGGGGTGTCCCTCAGCGTCAGGGCCCAGGCCCCTCGGAAGAGCCCCCGGGGTCCCTCCTCCCGGAAGATGGAGGCTGCACAGTGCACAGGCCCCCGGTACCGGGGCGGGGAGCTCCGGGGCTGGGCCCTCGGCTCTGTCTGGTTCTGTAGCCGGACTTTGATGAGGTCAAAAGGGGCCAGGCAGAAGGCCTGTCGGGAAGAGACGTCAAGGCCCTGGGTGGGGCTTTGGGCTAGAAACTGTCCCCTTATGCGAAGAGGAAGGAGGCAGGAGGGGGACAGTGTCGCCAGCACCCACTGCCAGTTCTCAGCTTCCCACACGCATGGCTGGGGATGGCCCGGGATGTCGACATGCAGGGGGGACAGGCCACCTCCCGGCCTCAGGTCCCTCACAGAGATACTGCCCCTCCTTGTGCAACAGCGCCCACCTTGCTTGGCAGACAGCAGGCACTCAGGGACAAGCCTGGATTCTTTTTCCAGGAGGGAGGGAGGCTCTGGCCTCCCCAAAACCAGAGGTGGGCATGCATGTGCAGTGACCGGGGTTCAATGAAGGATTCGGTCTGCGACCACAACGGCAAAGAACTGACCCCCTCCCCAGGAAGAAGGAGGTCACCTCCTTGGTGCTGTTCTAATGACAAGACTCAGCCCCATAGATTCTCACCCCTCCACCTCATGCATGACATCCCTCAGAGGCCCTGGGAGCAAGCACTGAGCTAACCCTTTTTTTTTTTCCTGGGTCGAGGCCTCACTCTGTTGCCCAGGCTGGAGTGCAGTGGCACGATTATGGCTTACTGTAGCCTCGATCTCCTGGGCTCAGGTGATCCTTCCACCTCAGCCTCCCAGGTAGCTGGAACTACAGTCATGTGCCACCATGCCTATTAATTTTTTTTTAAGAGATGGGGGTCTTGCTATGTTGCCCAGGCTGGTCTTGAACTCCTGGGCTCAAGCAGTCCTCCCACTTCAAAGTGCTGGGATAATGATGATAAGGATTATTATTATTATTTGAGTCAGAGTCTCACTCTGTCATCCAGGCTGGAGCGCAGTGGCACACTCACGGCCACCACAACCTCGACCTGCTGGGCTCAGGCAATCCTTCTGCCTCAGCCTTCCAAATAGCTGGAACCACAGGGCATGCGCCACCATGCCTGGCTAATTTTTTGATTTACTGTAGAGACGAGGGCTCACCAAGTTGCCCAGGTTGGTCTTGAACCCCCGGACTCAGGCAATCTTCGTCTCAGTCTCCCAAAGTGCTGGGATTATAGGCTTGAGCCACCATGCCCAGTAGTGCTGGGATTACAAGCATGATCCACTGTGCCTGGCCTGGGCTAGCCTTTGTGCCTCTAGAAAACCCCCTGCCACTAATGTCCCAACAAAGAGACTCCTGAGGTGACAGGTGGGATTGGGCAGGTCTTAGAACTCAGCATTGACAGAAGCTGACAGGACACAGATTTGGGATGAAATTGGGACAGGGCCCTGGGTGAGGGTCAGTACTGGAGGATGTGGAGGGAGATGGAGTTAAGGTTTAGCTCAGGGAAGCAACTCGGTCAAGAGAGGGAATTGAAGTCCGGGTGAGAATCTGGGTCCTCGCCCCGCTGGGGTGGGGGCTGGCACGTGTATTTTTTGCTTCAGTTTTTTTTGTTTTGTTTTTTGTTTTTTGTTTTTGGCAAGTTCCATGAGCTTAGTCCCTCAGCCCTAGAGATGGCTGATGGTGGAAGGGCCGATGGTCCCCTCTTGTGGTGGCCTTTAGAGTGTGCCAGGTGATGGTTTCATTTGTTGACTTCCACCCCAGCATGGAAAGTAGTGAGTTGCGGACTATCCCATGCAAGGTGGGCCCAGAGCCAGCTGGCAGGACTGGACCAAGGGTTTCTCCAGAGGGCTGCTGGTTGAGCTCTGGGCTCCTGAGGGCTGATGGGAGGCTGGGGCCAAAGACAAGGTGGCAGGCCATGCCCTTGGGGGTGGCAGAGTGCCAGACACTATGTCCCTGTTGTTCAAGGTCAGCCTCAACCAAGCCCAGAGCAACGTCTGTGCCCATCAGAAAGTGTCAATCTCTGCCTCTTCCCCCCAGCTTCACATTCAAACACATTTTTTTTGAGTCGGGGCCTCACTCTGTCACCCAGGCTGGAGTGCAGTGACACAATCACGGTTCACCACAGCCCTGACCTCCTCGGCTCAGGCGATCCTTCTGCCTCGGCCTCCTGAGTAGCTGGGACTACAGGCACGCGCAACCATGCCTAGCTAATTTTTTTTATGTTTTGTGGAGACAGGGTCTGGCTATGTTGCCCAGGCTGGTCTCAAACTTCTGGGCTCAAGCAATCCTCCTGCCTCGGCCTTCCAAAGTGCTAAGATTACAGGCGTGAGCCACTGCGCCCAGCCTCAAATGCATTTTTGCTCCTAGACTCTGGTAAACTGAAGCCACAGGGTTGATGGCAAACTCAGGCTCCAGATGGCTCCAGTCCCCATGAGTGGCCTTGGCAGTCTCTGCTTCCCAAAGAGCTAGAGGGGAGGGTGACTTAGGAACTGGACCTGGCGGGGCTTAATTCAGGCCTCTTCACCTAGGGTCTCGGCTCTCTGCCTTGGTTTGGTGGGGTGCAGGTCTCAGGAAATACGGAGGCATGTTCCCCAACAAGAATAAAAGTCAGGACCTTCAGGGGGGTCTCATTAATCATTAATTCATTTGCATGAGCAACCTGACTTTGTCCTCTGACCTCTCCCTCTGCCCCATGAAGTGTGTCGGGGCGTCAGGGCACGTGCCCAGCAAGGGGTGACGCAGGTGCCCGGCTGGGGTGCAGGAGGGAGCCATGCATGTGTCCCTCCCTCTGCCACCCTTCCTCAAAAGCCCGGGCACTGCCACGCTTAGAACCAAGACCAAAACTAAATGATTGGAGTGACTCAATGATTGACTTCATCAATACCCTGGGCCTCTCCCAGCAAAAGTTGTGGACTGGGAACTCAGGTGAGGCTCCCAGGTGGTGGACACCTAGGCACTGCAGGCAGAAGGCAGAGCTGGGTGGGGCAGGGTGAGTGCCGGGACCCCGTCAGGGCCAGGCCGGAGGGGCTGGGCTCACAGCTCTGCGGGGACTGGGAGTTCTCCGGGTCAAAGGTAGCCCTGGGGAGTGGGCTTCCCACAGCTCTGGAGCTGGCAGACCCCTCTGGAGCGGGCAAGCCCTGCCAGCCAGAGACTGGGGCATGGGCTGCTTCTCCAGGCGTCCTCTCGGCACTGTCTCCCTCAGCACCTCCTGCAACTCTCTCTGCCTCCCCCCTCCTTCTCCACAGTCCCCCACCCAGGCCTGTGGCCTGGAGGGCCACAGCAAGGTCAGGCCAGGTCCCTGGAGCAGCGTCGCCCTCGGGAAGGCCTGCCCGTCCACAGCTGTGGGTCACCAGAGGGGACCAAGAGGGAACAGGTTGGGCTGACATCCTGTGTCACCTGCGTGTGCTCCATGCTGCCTCTCACCTGCAGGAACCCCCCGGTGCAGCCTGCTATGAAGACATGTGTGTAGCTGGGCGGCTGGGCCCGCCGGTGCTGGTGGGAGGTGGCCGTGAGCGCCAGTAGGGCGTTGCTGTAGACCCCAAACAGGACGGAGTTGACCACGGCTATGCTTGCGATGGGGAAGCTCATGCCCTTGAAGAAGCCCAGGAGCTGCAGGACACACGGTGACACCAGAGGAGGCATGCAGGCCTCCCCTTTGTCCTTCTCAGCCCTGGCAGGGCCATTTCTGGCTGGACACCACTCCCAAGCCCTGCCGCTGGGAGGGCGAACAGGCTGAGGCTGGGAGGCCTTGGCTCCACCCTTGGGGTGCTACGCTACCACCCAGTCCCCCAGGGGCCCCAGGTCTTCTCTCCTCTGAGGCAGAGCCCTGCCTGGGGGGAGAAGGGGGCTGGGACAGACCGCCCAGAGGCCTCCACCCTAAAGACAAGGCCACTCACCGACTCATGGCGGTAAGTCTTGACCATGCAATCGATGATGCCCTGGTACCTGGTCTGGGTCTGCAGCCTCACCTGGACAGGAAGGACAGAGCAGGCTGGTGGCAGGGTGGGCAGCCCAGCCCTTCCCTCTGCCCCCTGGAGCAGGATACCAGCAGGCAGGAGAGGCAGGAAGGGCCTCTGTTACCAGGCCTGACACCAGGGCACACGGACATTTGGGTCAGGTGAGATCTTTCATTTCTCTGGTACCTCCCGCAGACTCACCTTTACAGTGTCAAAGGGATGTCCCAGCACCAAGCCCAGAGCTCCTGTGGTGACAAGAAGGTGCTGTGAGGGAGGGCCCTTGGACCAGGCCCAGGAAGCAAGTCTGAGCCGAGAGGAAAGAGGGGTTCAGGCAGGAGGAAGGAGGGAAGGGCCTTCCCAGACACCTTCCTGGCAGGCGCTCCCAGCCCCCCTCCACACCAGGCACTGGGCTAGGAAGCACTGGGACAAGGGAGTGAGACCCCCGCCTGAGGACAAGCACTCAGGAAGGAAGAGCCAATCACAGGCGCCTGTGCCCTCAGCTGGGACCAACACCGAGGGCCCCCTGCTTATGACGCGTGGGAGTCTGGTCAGATCTCCCATGCTCCCGCCTCCCGGCCAGCTTTATTCCTTCCCTCCCTCAACTCATAAAGGCCGGGTGCGGTGGCTCACACCTGTAATCCCGGCACTTTGGGAGGCAGAGGTGAGAGGATTGCCTGAGCCCAGGGGTTCCAGACCAGCCTGGGCAAACTGACAAGACCTCATCTCTACGAGTAATCAAAAAATTAGCCTGTAGTTCCAGCTACTTGGAAGTCTGAAGCGGAAGGATCGCCTGAGCCCAGCTGGTTGAGGCTGTGGTGGCCGTAAGCATGTCACTGTACTCCAGCCTGGGTGACGGAGTGAGACTGACTCAGAAAAAAAAAACATCTCATAGTGTTGTCACCTTGACCCAGAGCTGGCCCTGCCACCAGCTGGCACTACAGCGCTGGAGGGCCCTTATGGGAGTCCTGCTGGCTCCCGAGGGGTTCTCCCATCCCCCCCCCCAGCCTCGCCCTCCGCAGCAGAGGCTGGTTCTGGAACTGGGGGAGGTGGCATCCCCAGGAGGTGGATTCAGAATGTCCCCTCTTTCTCCTGAGATGAATGTCACTCAGAAGCCTGGGGGAGCCCACAGACACAGCAGGACCTAGGGCCCAGGAGGCCTAACGTTGCCAGGCAGGGCAGAGGCCTGAACAGCAGGTGAGGTCAAAGGTGAACTCCCTCTCTGAGCCCCACAGGGTGGGCTGGAGCGTGGGGCTCTAGGCTCAGGGTGCTCACGTGACTTCCCACCCTCAGCAGGTGTCAGGCGGTGTGGCCTTGGGTGGCAGAAATGGCACCTCCCACCTGTGCTTTCTCTCCTCTCCCCTTCGGCCACTCCTAGGAGGCCCTGGGGACAGCTGGCTCTGGGACACTCTTGGGGAACCCGGACTTTGGCCTCGGCACCTCCTGGGTCACCCATTTTCCCCAGGAAGCGATCTACCATTGGGTGTGATGTGACAGAAGGAAGAAAATGTCTCACCAGAGATCCAGCCAGCCACAAACTCCTCCACGGGCATTGTCTGGGCTCACGGGAACTGGCAAGAGAAGACAAGGAAGTCGGATGCCATCCTCCCCTCCCCCGAGCTGATAACCTCCCACTAATGTTTAACCCTGGCTGGAGGGTGAGAAGTGGCCTGGTGCCCAGTTCAGGCAGCCGGGCCAGGGGACCGAGCCAATTCCGGTGACCCTGACCGCCTGGAGGAGGTGTGTGGAGTAGGGACCTCAAGGGCCAGGGTGACGGACCCACGGGGGGCCTGATCCCCCAACCTGGGCAATGACAGCCTTGCTGCGGGGCTGGGGATGGCAGCCAAGTCCCAGTCCCTGGGTCGGGCCCCTCCAGGGCTGCCTTGGTCAGAAAGGGACAAGGCCCGGCCTGCCCAGCCTAACCCAGTTCCACTCCCATTCATGTCCACGGAAGCACAGGTCACCGCCTCCCACCCACAGGCAGGGAGGCCCGATGACGACAGGCCACGGCCACCAGGGGGCAGGGCCAGCCCGCAGTTACCAGCCACGTGGCAGGGTGGGAGCCACCCAAGGGGAATGCTCCCAGGAGTGACTCACCAGCCCGGCTGTCCTCTCCAGGGCTGTTTACGACTGACTCCCTGGTGTGAGTCAGAAACACAGCCTCCCTGGGGCTCCCCTTTCCCAGGGGAGAGAAGAGGGTTTTGATCCCATAAAGAGTTGCTGGAGTCCGTCTGCCACGGCCCACCCGGCCGAGTCAAAACTCACATCCTTTCTGGACTCCACGAGCTGCAGGGCACTGCCCGTTCTCTGACTCGGTGCCCAGATGACACCCACCCCCTTGCTCGCTCTACTGCAGCCACTCTGGCCTCTGGACTCGTCTTCAGACAGGCTCCTGCCTCTAGTCTTTACCCTCCCTGGCTGTTCCCTCTTCCTGGATACCCCTGTGGGCCCTCGCCCCCCTCAAGCCTGGGTTCCCAAGTCACCTTCTCGGATCAGCCTACCCAATCACCTCGTGGAATGCTGCAGTCTGCCCCGCCCCCATCAGTAGACCTCCTTGCCTCTCTGGTTCTTCTCGTCTGTCTCCACCATGCTCATCACCCCAGACTCCGGATGTAACTTGCTGCCTGTCTAGACGGGCAGGGATCTCTGGTTGTTTTGTTCACTAACATATCTCCTTAGAGCAGTGGGTGGTACCGATGGGCATTCAATAAAGACTGAGTGAAAGAATGATGGAAAGGTCAGGGACCAGCCTCAGCGGCCAACCCTGGGGCTCCAGTGCTCAGTCTGCATCACCACGGGGACCCTAGAAAACATAAAGGCCTGGCCGGTGCGGTGGCTCACGCCTATAATCCCAGCACTTTGGGAGGCCGAGGCGAGAGTATTGCCTGAGCCCAAGGGTTCGAGATCGGCCTGGGCAACTTGGCGAGACCTCGTCTCTATAATAAATCAAAACATTAAGCCGGGCTCGGTGGCTCAGCCTGTAATCCCGCACCTTGGGAGGCTGAGGTGAGTGGATTGCCTGAGCTCACGGGTTCAAGACCAGCCTGGGCAACTTGGCAAGACCTCATCTCTACAATAAATCAAAAAATTAGCCGTTGCACTCCAGTCTGGGCCAGGGAGTGAGACTCCAACTCAAAAAAAAAAAAAAAAAAAGACTAGGACTATTTAAGGCTCTAAAGCAAACCGGTAAAGCTAAGGGGCTTAACTTCGGAGGAGGTTTGGGTCACAGGGAGTGTCCAAAATTGTATTTTTTGGTTTTTATAGCAGTCACATAAATTACATATCTTGATATTGCCAGGCATCAGTGTTCCATGAACTCAGGAGGTTAGCTGGGGTAGTCACAGTCGGGTAATAACAATATATCAGTAAGCATGGCTCCCGGTAGTGTCCCGAAGGTCGTCGTCATAGGCAGCTGATAACAAAGTATTAATTCAAATGACTAACAAAAAAATTAATTGTTAGCAAGCAGGACATGCTCAAGGGGTTCCACATAATCGCTAATTTCTAAGACTAAAACATTCTGGATTTGGAGTTCATCATACTCAGTGATCTATCACAGAAACAAAGAACAGAGTTCCATATGTTCTCACTCATAAGCGGACCTTAAACAATTAGAATGCTACCATGCAGCCTCGACCTGCTGGGCTCAGACGATCCTTCCACCTCAGCCTTCCAAGTAGCCGGAACTACAGGTGCACGCCACCACACCCGGCTAATTTTTTGTTTTTTTGTAGAGACAAGGTCTCGCCAGGTGGCCCAGGCTGGTCTCGAACCTGGGGGCTCAGGCAAGCCACTTGCCTCGGCCTCCCAAAGTGCTGGGATTACAGGCTGAGCCACCAAGCCCAGCCAAATATTCCTAGTCTTTAGCCTGCCCCTCCACACTTGCCTTGGAGTGTTGGCCCCTTTTCCATCTGTGAAAGGTGAAGTCAGGCCGGGTGCGATGGCTCAAGGCTGTAATCCCGCGCCTTGGGAGGCTGAGGTGAGTGGATTGCCTGAGCTCGCGGGTTCAAAACTAGCCTGGGCAACTTGGTGAGACCTCATCTCTACAATAAATCAAAAAAATTAGCCGGGCGTGGTAGCGCGCACCTATAGTTCCAGCTACTTGGAAGGCTGAGGCGGAAGGATGGCCAGAGCCCAGCAGGTCGAGGCTGCGGTGGCCGGAAGTGTGCCACTGCACTCCAGTCTGGGCGACAGAGTGAGACTCCAACTTAAAAAAAAAAAAGGATACCTGCATGATCAATGTTTATAAACCTAACCCTGAATTGTACCCCACATCTTTATAATAAAAAATTTTTAACTAATTTATTTATTTATTTATTTATTATTTTTTGAGTTGGAGTCTCACTCCGTCACCCAGACTGGAGTGCAGTGGCCGCTCCCGGCCACCGCAGCCTCGACCTGCTGGGCTCCGGCCATCCTTCCGCCTCAGCCTTCCAAGTAGCTGGAACTACAGGCGCACGCTACCACGCCCGGCTAATTTTTTTATTTATTATAGAGATGAGGTCTCGCCAAGTTGCCCAGGCGGATCTCGAACCCGTGGGCTCAGGCAATCCACTCACCTCAGCCTCCCAAAGTGCTGGGATGATAAGCTGAGCTATCGAGCCCGGCTAATAAAAATTTTTTTTTAATAAAAATAAAATTCTTTTCATTAATGATTAAATGGCAAAAAACATATAGGGTGTCCAGGCTGTTTAGCAAGGGAATTTCAAAGAGTGAGGCCTAAGCAAAATGGCTGTGCTGTCCTAAAATGGCTACATTCAACTAAAGATACTCTAAACTTGAGAGGTTTCCTCCTTTCCGTCGTCATGGACCTGTTTTTCTCCCTGAGTTATACACCTCAGGCACACCCACGCTGGCATTGCCAGGACATGTCGGTGAAGGCCCCTGGGGATGAGATTTCACACCTTCCTCTTTGGGGCCTCAAAGCCTCTTCCCAGGCTGGGGTGTTCCCAGGTTAAGGTCTCCAAGGTGTGCGGTGAGAGAGCCAGGGTTCACGTGACTGCTCCCTGGAAAAACTGAGTCGCCTGGGTTTCTGACATAGACTCATAATTTAAGAGTGGGAAGGGCCCTGGTGGGTCATCGAGTTCAACCTCCTCATTCTACAGATGAAGAAACTGAGGCCCAGAGGGGAAGGGGCGTGTCTGGATGAGTCGTGGCCAGGATCCAGTCTCCAGGACAGCCAAGAGCCCCCCCTTCAGGGGGATGCTGCAGTACAGACTGTCGCCGCCTTTGTCACCTTTACCCAGAGCACCGGGGGTCTCGGGAAGCGTGTCCCTCTTACAGGTGGGGGGCCTGGTCCCAAGTGTCAGAGCTGGTGCCCCGACCCCAAAGATTTTATTGAATCTCTGCCACACCCTGTTACGAGCCAGCGGTCGAGGCCTCTGTGACGGGCATCAAGCAATCGGTCATCTGGGTGGGCGCTGGGGCTCATTTGTGGCGCGGCCAGCCCAGGGACGAGACCAGACACGAGACCAGACACGAGGGACGCGCGCCCAGGGCTTCCGAGCATGCGCGGGCCCGCGGGGGCGAGGGTGGGGGCCGTGAGCGCGCGGGCGCCAGCAAGACGCGTGCGCGGCGGCCGCGGGCTCCGATTGGCTTTCGCGGGGAGGGGGGCGGGGCCTCGCGCTCTGCGCTTCTTCCCGCCTCCGCTTCCGCATCGAAGCCCCCAGCTGCCGGGTTCCTAGCGGGGGCCGCCGGACGCCAGGCGGTGGGGCGGGCTCGGCGGAGGGACTGGGGCCGGAACCCGGGAGGAAGCCCGGCCTGAGGCCTCGTCCCTACGAGGTGAGAGCGCGGCGACCCCCGGGCCCGGATGGGGGTGCGCCCCGCCCTGCCCCGGCATCCCAGCGAGCGGAGCGTCGACCTCGGCTCTTGACCGTCGCAGCCCTGACCCCTCCCACCGGCCCGACCTCGAGTCAGCCGGGGAAGCCCTCCCACTCCATCCCACCCCCACCCCACCCCCCACCGTCTGCACCTTGGTACCTCCAGCCAGCTTGTTCAACCTTGCAGACCCAACCCGGGACCCCTCCCCTTCCTCCTTGAGAGCTCGAGGGAATCTCCAGCCCCTCTCCCCCCCCCCGCCTCATTCCCTTGTACCCCTGGTAACCGCTGTTTTTCTCTTTCCTCTTGCAGATGGACGGGACAGAAGACAGTGCCGGGCAGGCCGGCCCCGCCGAGCGGTCCCACCGAAGCAGCGTGTCCTCCGTGGGAGCCCGAGGTGGGTCCGCGTCCCGGTCTTGTCTTCTCCACGCCCTCCTGGGACCCCAGCCTCCGGGGAAGTGGCTTTGGCTCGTCTTCTTTTTCATGAAAGACAGTCTTAGGGATCAGCTAAGAAGTAAGGTGTTTCGAGATCTGGAACGTTCGCAGAAGTCAGTCGCATCACCTGGGCTCTGTCACTACCTTAGAGGCCAGTTCTGTTCTCTTCTTGAATCGCTCACTCTCTCCGTTTGTAAAATGGGCATGTCCTCACATAGCTGTGGCAGTGGGATCGTTATCTTCCTTTTATAGGAAGGAAATTGGGCCCCAGGAAGGTTAAGTCTTGGGCTATTAAAGCCCCGCAGGTGTTGGCGTACCTGAGCCTTCGGTAGCTGTCTGAGATAGATCTGAACCTGAACTGGAGGTGATTTTATGATCTCTCAAAGTAGCAGTTGGAGTAGAGCAGACTGGGGGAGGGTCTCAGAGAACCTTCGCTTGTGTTAATGACATGATGGCCTTCCCTTCCAAGGCTTCACCCTCTTTGACTCACAGCCACTCTTTGAGGGAGGGATGTTAGCTTTTACCGATGAGGCAACTGATACTCAAATTGACCCGTTAAAGTCAGCCAGCTAGCCAGAGACCAGGCAGGGATTTGAACCGGAGTACATTGGCCTCCAAGCTCCATGTTCCTTTACCATGCCTGCAGTTCCAGGGATGGGAGTTTGAATCTGGCTGCTTTTCCAAGGGTCTCCCTTTAGTTCGAGGCTCCTGATGTGAATGCCACAGGTTGTGACAAGGGAATGGTCAGCTATTTGGGTTGTAAGCAGACTAAGACTCCCTTAGTCTGCTTACAGCTGTCCAGAAAGGGCCTTCAGAGTCCTGAAGCTTAGAGTCCTGAAAAAACTGAGACCTGGAACTTGCTCTAACCTGGGCTGATCTACAGAGTCCTCCGTTTGCATCTTAGCTTGGGCCAGAGAGCATCTAAGGATAACAGGGGGTTGCCCACTCTCCCCGCTCCTGGCCTGATAGACTAACTGCTGTAACTTGAGGATGAATTCAGCCTACCTCTACCTTAGCTCCCCATGTGTGGAATGTTCTTTTTCAGGGCAGAAGCACAGGAGAAACCTTGGGGCTGCTGTGGTCGTGGTGGTGGTGGGTTGCAATGGCCAGCCCTAATTTGAGCCTTGAGGGATTGGCGTGGGGCTGGTCCCTGGCTGGAGTTTCTAGGTTTCTGGGTGGTTTCAGGGTCTTGAGGAAGTCCTAAGAGATAGTACTTTTTGTTGTTTTTTTTTGAGTTAGAGTCTCACTCTGTTGCCCAGGCTGGAGTGCAGCGGCACGCTCATGGCCACCATAGCCTCGACCTGCTGGGCTCAGGTGATCCTTCCGCCTCAGTCTTCTAAGTAGCTGGAACTACAGGCGTGTGCTACCACACCTGGCTTATTTTTTGTGGAGAAGAGGTCTCACCAAATTGCCCAGGCTCGTCTCGAACCCCTGAACTCAAGCAGTCTTCTCACCTCAGTCTCCCAAAGTGTTAGTATTACAGGCGTGAGCCACCACTCCCAGCCTGATTGTACTTTTTTTTTTTTTTTTTGAGTTGGAGTCTCACTCTGTCGCCCAGACTGGAGTGCAGTGGCCGCTCCCGGCCACCGCAGCCTCGACCTGCTGGGGGCTCCGGCGATCCTTCCGTCTCAGCCTTCCAAGTAGCTGGAAATACAGGCGCGCGCTACCACGCCCAGCTAATTTTTGATTATTGTAGAGATGAGGTCTCGTCAAGTTGTCCAGGCGAGTCTCAAACCCACGGGCTCAGGCAATCTAATCACCTCAGCCTCCCAAAGGCGCAGGATTACAGGCTGAGCCACCGAGCCCGGCTCTGATTGTACTTTTAACAGGGTCTTTTGGATTGCTGGGGCTGTGCCTCTGGGGTGGACTCTGAGGAATGTGGACTTGGCCACACCCAGGGAACATATGGTAGGGTCTCTAGCCCAGTGGGTAGTAGAGAGTGCTTGGTCAGCCTGACTGCCCAGACAGTGGGCCTCAGCTGAACCTGCCTGGCCTCCATTGCAGCGGCTGACGTCTTGGTGTACCTGGCGGATGACACGGTGGTGCCCCTGGCTGTGGAGAACCTGCCCTCGCTCAGTGCCCATGAGCTGCACCGTGTGGTCCGCGAGGTCCTGCAACTTCCGGATATTGCCCTGGACGCCTTTGCACTCTGGCTGGTCTCCCCTCTACTGGGTAAGGCTTGGCAATGAGGATCCCAGGCTGGAGGGTTGGAAGGACACTGACCAGTGCAAGAGGAGGGGGCAGTGTTCGGGACTTCTGGCCGCTGCACATCAGGGAAAGTGGGGTTTGAATGCATCCTGGAGCTGCCCTCTGCCCCTTTTAAGCATCCAGTATCCTGAGCAGACTCCCGGCTCTTCTGTCCCCACCGTCTTTTTTTCTTTTTTCTTTTTTTGGTGGGTCACAGAGGAGTGACCCAGTCTGCTCCTTCCCTCACTGTGCCAGAGCCTCGGGCATCAGGAGAGGCAGAATTGGGAGAGGGAGGGGAGGGGGTCACGCTTCCTGAGCACATGATCTGTGCCACGACCCAGGCCAGCATCTGTGACATCATTTCGCCTTATCCTGGTGGCCCCGGCCAGTGTTGCAGACGAGGAAGTCGAGGTTGAGAGTGGTAAGACCACTGAGCGGTAGGACCACGCCAGAGCCAAAGCCTGGGTGGCCTCCCAGCCAAACCGTTCCTTGGGGACAGAGAGGAGGGGACACAGCCCAGGAAGCAGCCCCTCTGACCCTGAGGGTGGGGAAGGCAGGAAGATCTCTGAGGGCGGGGATCTCTGAGTGAATAGGGTCCCTGAGCTGGCAGCCTTGCACAGGAAGGGGGACCAAGGGGGAGGACGCCCTGTGTCATCAGGGCGTGACCGACCCATTGAGAGAGTTAGCAGGACACACTGGGCCAGGCCCGAGGGGTCTGCAGCACTTCCTGAGGCTGCCAGGACTTGTGCCTGTGGCCGAAAGGATCACAGCTGGCCTGGTGGGAGGGAGAGAGTGTCTGGTGCCCCCCCCCGCTGTACCCCCTCCTCCCCCTCAAACCCCCCACACACACCAATTAGAGCTTCCTCCTCAGCTACTGCTGAGAGGCTCTCGCCCACCCTCTTCCTGTTGACCCGTGTCCTTGATCACCCCACACCCAGCCCAGCTGCCCCCTCCCCTCCGGGCTGCTGGTCAGGACCGTGAGCCCCCTGGCTTGTGTCTTCCAAAATGGGGGGGCAGTTTGGTGTGAGTCGACCCCTCCCCTGTCTCAGGAGGCGCCCTGGGCAGCCTGTTTCCTCCTCCCTCTTCCTCCCCCCTTCACATTCCTGCTCCCCCACGGCAAGATCCTGAATGGGCTGCGTATGTGGCCCGGCCCAGCCAGGAGGGGGGCGGCTGGGGCCCTGGCACAGTCAGCGCTCACGTCATGGCCCAGACTGGCTTCTGAGAGGCTGAAAGGCCTTCGGCTTTAACTCAGGCCCCCAGAGCCCTTGGCCTCCCCCCACCCCCAGACTGGGCGAAGCAGTGACAGATGCCCCAGGGCTGCAAGCACCCTGCGAGGCAAGGAGGGTGCCATCTGCCGGAGCCGCCCTGCGTGCCAGTGTTTTGACTGGGCTTGGCCTTCTCGGTGCCATTGTCACAGCATGCAGCAGGGTTCCAGGGCCTGGCGGTCCCGTTTGGGTGACAGCCTATAGATAGGAAGGCCCCATCTGGAAGTCTGTGGAACTGTGGGGTCAGCACAGTCCGGTTCTGATGGCAAGAGTCTTCTGAGCTGCTCAGGCTTGGGGTCAAGACTGTCAGGGCTGGGCCATCGGCCGGAGGAAGGGCTCCTTTGTCCAGGGATCTTGCCTTCAGTGTGTCCAGGGGCCCCAGCTAGTCGGTTACCTTGTTTGTCCCACGAGGATGTACAAAGCCCCCCTAACACTGGATGGCATGCAAGATGTGAGGGAGACAGCAGGAAGGAGACAGCGGTGTCCCTGTCCTCGGGAAACTCGCCACTGGACCTTGTGAGTGTGGGGAAGGCAAGTTTGGGAAGCAGGACTCTGTTCCTGATATAGCCATTAGCCCGTGTGGCCTCGGGCAGTCACTGTCCCTCTGTGGGCTTCAGTTTCCCACTGTAAAGTGGACAGTCTCCATGTCCTCCAGCCCTGCGAGTTCCCGGGTGGAGAGCACGAGGAAGACTCGGGAGGGGCTGAGCGGATGGGACTGATGGGGGCCCCTTCCCGAGCGAGGAGGAAGGTGGCTGTTGGGGCACGTGGCGTGTTCCCTTGCTGGGGTGGTGACAGACGGGGAAACCAAGGGCCTGGGTTGGAAATGAGGGCTTGTGGAACCTCTGGAAAGTGGGAACCAGAAAAGATGGGACAAGAAAGGGCCGAAGAAGCCGTGTGCGGGGGCAGGATGGACGGGCCGGGGCCATGCGGAGGCTGTGGCTGCCGTGTGGGCCTAAGATTAGGGTCCAGGTGATCTGAAGAAGGACGAGAACCCTTGGCCACAGGCCAGCAGGACCAGGCACTCAGCCATGTCCCCACTCAGTGGGGAGGGGGCTGTGAAGCGGGGAGACGAGGGCTCAGAAGACACGTGGCAAGTATGTGGTGGGTGCCCTGCATTCTGGAAGACATCCCTGGGTGAGCTTGGACATGGCCTCACGCCTCTCAAAGGCAGCGCCCCAGGCGGCTGCTGTTGGCAGGCACTAATGCAGGAGCAGAAACGCTCTGTCCTAGCCGGGCTCGGTGGCTCAGCCTGTAATCCCGTGCCTTGGGAGGCTGAGGTGAATGGATTGCCTGAGCCCGTGGGTTCCAGACCTGCCTGGGCAACTTGGCGAGACCTCATCTCTACAATAAATAAAAAAATCAGCCAGGCGTGGTAGCACACCTGTAGTTCCAGCTACTCGGAAGGCTGAGGCAGAAGGATCGCCGGAGCCCAGCAGGTCAAGGCTGCGGTGGCCGGGAGCGGCCACTGCACGCCAGTCTGGGCGACAGAGTAAGACTCCAACTCAAAAAAAAAAAAAAAAGAAATGGGGGATGGGGTTATTGCAGGGTAGATGCCCATAAACCTCTTGAAAGGGTTCTGGGTGCTCAGTTACTGTTGGCCATGACTGTTGTCATCGTTGTTATTGTCATTGGGCAGTGGATGGTAGGTGGCACTGGACGGTCAGGTGCCAACTTGGGCCGTTTCCCTTCTCATCCTGCAGAGGTGCAACTGAAACCCAAGCACCAACCCTACAAACTGGGCCGCCAGTGGCCCGAGCTGTTGCTGCGCTTTACCGACGCCCCGGACGACGACGTGGCCATGGGTCAGTGCTGCTGCCCGCTCGCCCTTGATTCTCCCCCAGGCTCTGTTAGCCACTCCTGGACGGGAGGAAGGGGTGGGCCAGGAGGGGCCAGAGTACATTGAGGTGAGCTGCACACCCCCGCTCTGGATGGCCCCTTGTGTTTTCTCGGTCATGGTGGGTGACACTGGGAGCCAGGGCTGGACCAGTTGGGAGAAGGCAGGGCTGGGCTGAGCGCAGTGGCCAGGCGGTTACCCCAGCCTCCCTTCACAGATGAGCCTTCACTACAGTTCCGAAGGAATGTATTCTTCCCAAAGCGACGGGAGCTCCAGGTGAGACAGGGCCCCGGGCAGGACCATCCAAGGCTGGTCCCCCAGCCCAGCCTCCCCGGCCCTAGACCCCTGCACGTCCACTTCCCGCTGCCCGACTGAGCTGCCTCCCCTGCTGCACCGGCCCACAGATCCACGATGAGGAGGTCCTGCGGCTGCTCTATGAGGAGGCCAAGGGTAACGTGCTGGCCGCGAGGTACCCATGTGACGTGGAAGACTGTGAGGCGCTGGGCGCCCTGGTGTGCCGCGTGCAGCTTGGGCCCTACCAAGCTGGCCAGCCTGCGGCCTGCGCCCTGAGGTGAGGGACTGCGTGACCTGAAATGGGCCCTCCCTCCGGGAGCCTATGCTGCTTGTATGCTGACGTTTCCACATCTTGGTCTGGCACAAAAAGCATTGGTAGTGTAGGGCCACTTGTGGCAGTTTGGCTGTAAAAATGTCACGAATGACTGGGTGTGGTGGCTCACGCCTATAATCCTAGCACTTTGGGAGGCGGAGGCGAGAGGAGTGCCTGAGCCCAGGGTTTGGAGACCAGCCTGGGCAACCTCATCTCTACAATAAATCAAGAAGTTAGCTGGGCGTTGTGACACATGCCTGTAGTTCCAGCTACATGGAAGGTTCTCCTGAGCCTAGCAGGTTGAGGCTGTGGTGGCCATGAGCAGCATGCCATGGCACTCCAGCCTGGGTGACAGAGTGAAACTGACTCAAAAAAAAAAAAATCAGCTGCGCTCTGTAACTCAGCCTGCAATTGCAGCACTTTGGAGGCCGAGGCAAGTGGATTATCTGAGCCTGCTGGTTCGAGACCAGCCTGGACAACTTGGTGAGACCTCATCTCTACAATAAATAAAAAATTAGCCAGGCATAGTAGTATGCACCTGTAGTTCCAGCTACTTGGAAGGCTGAGGCAGAAGGATCACCAGAGCCCAACAGGTTGACGCTGGGGTGGCCATGAGCATGCCACTGCATTTCAGCCTGGGTGACAGAGTGAGACTCCAACTTTAAAAAAAAAAAAAAAAGCCATCCGGGCTCGGTGGCTCAGCCTGTAATCCCGCACTTTGGGAGGCTGAGGTGAGTGGATTATCTGAGCCCGCGGGTTCGAGACCTGCCTGGGCAACTTGCGAGACCTTATCTCTACAATAAATCAAAAATTAGCCGGGCGTGGTAGCGCGCACCTGTGTTTCCAGCTACTTGGAAGGCTGAGGTGGAAGGATCGCCAGAGCCCAGCAGGTCGAGGCTGTGGTGGCTGGGAGCGGCCACTGCACTCCCGTCTGGGCGACAGAGTGAGACTCCAACTCAAAAAAAAAAAAAAAAAGTCGCCGGGCTCGGTGGCTCAGCCTGTAATCCCGCGCCTTTGGGAGGCTGAGGTGAGTGAATTGCCTGAGCCCGCGGGTTCGAGACCTGCCTGGGCAGCGAGACCTCATCTCTACAATAAATCAAAAAATCAGCTGGGCATGGTAGCGTATGCCTGTAATTCCGGCTACTCGGAAGGCTGAGGCGGAAGGATCGCTGGAGCCCAGCAGGTCGAGGCTGCGGTGGCCGGAAGCGGCCACTGCACTCCAGTCGGGCGACCGAGTGAGACTTCAACTCAAAAAAAAAAAAAAGTCACTAGTTCAGAAGTCCCACCAGTCCTGACTCGGTGCTCTGCAACGCCCCTGCTACAGCCTGGTGCCAGTGAGCTGGTTGCAGCTCTTACCCCAGCCTCCTACCCTTTCCTTCAGCCTCTTGCCTTTGCCATGAACTTGCAGATCTGGCCCCTCCTGGGCCCACCTTCCACTCCCCTGGCTGCCCTGAGTGTTGATGTGCCCCTGACAGGATGGGTGGGGGGACCTCCACAGTGCCCAGAACGTCATGGGTGTTCGAGGGGATATGTCTTCTCCTGGGGGTGAAGACTGGGCCTGGTGATCCTGTGTCTGTCCCTGCTGCCACTTCAGAGGTGCTCCTGTGAGTTTCCTGGGTGGGCACTTGGTGACTGGCCGGGAGGGAGGCAGGAGGGGCTGGGAGGCAAGGCCAGGGGACCTCTGGGTATAGATGAGGATGCAGTGTAGAGGCCACTGTCGGAGGCAGGACTGGTGGGAACGGCAGTAAGGTGAGGCCAGGGTTCTCGGGCTGGGCGTGCCAGAGTCTGGAACAACAGGACAGAGCTGGATAAGCGTGTGTCTTTGTACAGTGACCCCGGGGGGATGGGCACAGGGGCAGTCTGGGTGGGCCTCATTGGTCTCGATCCTGGGCCATCCGAGGAACCTTGCCATGCTTTAGGGTAGAGGGAGCGTACCCTGACAGGCGTGGGCACAGCCATCCCTACTTTGCAGGGGAAGCTGGCATGGGCGGGAAGGCGCCTTGGGCCAGCCGTCCAGCTGGTAGTGGCGGATGCAGACAGTTTGGCCTTCGGAGAGGGCCCGAGATCTGAACCCGCCTGTGTCTGGTGCAGCCCCTTACCTCGTCTCTGACCCGGAAGTAGCTTTGTGACCCCTTCCTTGGGGAAGGTCTGCGCCAGCTAGCGCCACTCTCTCTTATGGGGAAGAGCTCCCCACCCCCGCTTGACCGCACCCTGGACCCCAGGCAGGGTCGGCTCTATCAGCCAGGCTGAGCAGTGTTGGCAGGAGGAGGGCAGTGGAGCTCTCTGGTGGTCAGTATCCAGGAAAGGGGAGGGCACTGGTGTGCTCTACTCCCTGTGGGTCCCCAAGCCAGGCCACCCACCCACCCACGTACTCCCCCGCCCTCCCCCTTGGACATGGCACCTCTGGCCGGGCCGTTAGCTTTCATCTTCCTTTCTCTGCAGGGAGAAGCTGGACTCCTTCCTGCCTGCTCACCTCTGTAAGCGGGGCCAGGGCCTCTTTGCCGCCCTCCGGGGCCGTGGGGCCAGGGCCGGGCCAGGCGAGCAGGGCCTGCTGAATGCCTACCGCCAGGTGAAGGAAGTATCTGGCAGCGACAGCGGGCACGAGGCCTCCCTGGGCACCCACTACCATGCCTACCTGCTCAAGTGCCACGAGCTGCCCTTCTATGGGTGAGTAGCCACAGCCCTGGGGTCCCCCCCACCCTCTGGCTGCCCAGCACACTGTCCTTGGGCCTTGCTGCGGTTAAAGCCATCTTTGCTCCAGCCAACTGTCCTTCGGGACATGGTGTCTTGACACCAGCACCTCAGGCCTCACCATTCCAAGCTGGGCATCTGTCCCTTTCCTCCTGGCATGGGCCAGGATGCCTTGGACAGGTCCTCTCTTTCTGCCTGCCATAGTCACTTGGGCACTGGCCCAGCTAACCTCCCCTTCAACCAGCAGTCAATGGCCCTCTTTCACAGTCAACGTCTAACTCATAACCCTTGAGCACCTACTGTGTGCCAGGCACTCTCTGGGCACTGGAGGTCCCTCAGTGAGCCCAAGTCACCACATCCCCTGTCTGGTGAGACTGATGTTCTCATGAAGAGAGACGAGAACACAGGTAGAGGAAACCTTCAGGGGGGCACAGGCTATAGCAAGGAGACCAGAGGAGGGTGGCGTGGCCCAGGCCCAGGGTAACAGCAGAGAGGAGAGGCAGGGTTGGATTCAGGAGATGTCCTGCAGGTGCAGTCACAGAACTTGCTAGACGGATATGCAGTGGAAGAGGTGAAGGAGGGAGAGACACGGAGGACTCCAGGTTTCTGGCTGAGCAACTGGTGGCTGGAGTTGTCATCCCTGAGATGGGGACAGAGCCATGGAGTGGTTGGGCAAAGGTCGCGTGCTTCGTTTTGGACGTGTTGGTTTTGATATGCTTGCTGGTGGGGATTCCGAGGGACCACTGGGTTTTGAGTCTAGAGCTCTGTAGAGGAGTCGAGCTGGAGACGGTTCTGGTGAATCCTTGGCCTGGGGATGGTGGTTGAAACCAAAGCCCCGAGAGATGGCCAAAGGTGAGCGTCGGTCACGCCCGGAGAGGACCCAGACCTTCAGTGAGGCAGGAGGGCGTCCCTGCTGCAGCTTCGAGTCACGTCCAGCTGTGCCCTCCTGATGGCTGGCGACTGACCTTGACTCCAGCCTGTGGGCGTGGGAGAGGGTGAGGAGGGCACTGGCACAGCGAGTGACCAGTTCTTTCCAGGAGCTTTGCTGTAAGGTGAAATCAAGACATAGAGCAGCAGTTGTGGGTGCAGCGGGGTCAACTGATCTGAAGCGGGGTCAGAGGGTCCTTCAGTGGTTTCGAGGGGCTAGATGACAGCGCATGTGCCATAGAGATGGCACAGCAGAGTGCAAGTTTATGGGCGGGTGGCCGACAGCTCTCCTCTAGATGCTTCAGTTGCCGGGTGAGGTTCTGGTCATCAGCTGATCCTGGGGATAGATGTTCCAGAAGAGGGGGCTGGAGCAGGACCACCCTTAGGAACCAAAGGTGGCTTAGCGGAGGGGGAGGGCGGGGGCCAGGGCGAGCTGAAGTGGGGGGCAGAACCATGGGAGGGAGAGGGAGGGAGAGGCGGCAGTTCTGGGTTGGCCCTCAAGGCCCTGCCCCGTTCCCTTCCCCTTCTCAGTTTGGAGCCTGAAACCACTCGCCCGGGCAACCCTCACCTCCTCATGCTGCCCAGCAGGCCCCTGCTGCAGAAGCGTCTCTGCCCCTGACAGTGGGCAGCAGCGGGCTCCCCTGGCCACCCCAAGCAGCCTCAGCCCCGTCCCCAGCCCGAGTGCCCAGTGCACGTGACTGGCCCTGCCCCAGGCCCAGGCCCACACACTTCCCTCTGTCTGCAGCACCCACCCTTCTCTGCCACCCACGTCCTTCTGCCTGGCCAGCCCTCCTGTCCTGCGCGACCAGCTCAGATGCCACCCCCCACACCGCCTCTCAGTTTCCCCCTCACCTGGGGTGGGTTTCCCCTCTAGCTTCTCAGACACCCGGCCAGGGCCCAGGGCAGCTCTCCCCTCCCCCAACATTCTCCGTGCTGGAAGAGGAAGCTGACACCAGGCCTCTCTCCCCAGCTGTGCCTTCTTCCACGGTGAAGTTGACAAGCCGGCCCAGGGCTTTCTTCACCGGGGCGGGCGCAAGCCAGTGACCGTGGCCATCAGTCTGGAGGGCGTGCATGTCATTGACAGCCGGGAGAAGGTACTGCCCCCGGCCCCTCCGGTGGGGGAGGCTGGGAATGGAGATTTTTACCAGGCTTTGCTAGTTCCCTGGGCCTGCAGATGGCCTGGGGGCAGTGTAGCGGACTGTCTGGGAGGACCCCTGCCTCTCTTGATGTTCTTGGGGTCCCTGCTTTCCTGAGGGTATCCCCGGGTGTTTTGCCCAGTGGTTGCAGGGCAGCTGCAGCTGGAGTTTCTGTCTGTGGGTAGAAGGAGTCCAGCAATGGCTGGCTGCTCTGTCTGGCTAGTGACTGAGGAACAGGTTGGTTTTCCAGAAAGACCCCACGAATGGGAACCCTCCTGGGCTGACAAGTCAGCTTCGCCCCACGTTTGGTGGCTGGCTCTGTAGAAAGTGGTGTCAGGCCAGGCACGGTGGCTCACGCCTGTTATACTTTGGGAGGCGGAGTTGAGAGGATCGCCTGAGCCCATGGATTCTAGACCAGCCTAGGCAACTTGGTGAGACCTCATCTCTACAATAAATCAAAAAATTAGTCAGACTTGGTGGTGTGCACCTTTAGTTCTACCTACTTGGAAGACTGAAGTGGAAGGATCACCTGAACCCAGCAGATTGAGGCTGCGGTGGCCGTGACCGTGACGTGCCACTGTACTCCAGACTAGGCAGCAGAGTGAGACTCCCAACTCAAAAAAAAAAAAAAAATAGAGAAAGTGGTGTCAGCAGCCAGCCCTGGGGGATAGCTTCCCTGCCTGGTCAGCAGTCCCTTCCTAAGCCAGCAGAACAGTTTTGGGCAAATTCTGGCTCTCTCTAAAGAGGATCCTCAGTCCTTCCTGGGCAGCTGGGCCCCACCTCCTGCAAGATGTCGCCCAGGTGACAAGAGACTCCTCCCACCTGCCTCATCCCCCACGCGACCCCCCAGCTGCTCACGTTGGCCCGCTGGGGCCATGTTGTGGGATTGGGGTTCTTGGCCTCCCTGGACCACAGCCCTGTGAGGGCCTTGTGAAAGCTGGGACTCCTCTCCTGAGAGACACGCGTGTCACATGAGACTGTTCTAGAGGCAAACGCCCTGACCAGGTGTCCCATCCCGGGGGTGCTCGAGTGGGCGGTGTGGGAGCCGGCCCTGCCCAGGGTCCAAGCCTCGCTCTGTGCCTCCCGCCGGCCAGCATGTGCTGCTGGGCCTGCATTTCCAGGAGCTGTCGTGGGACCACTCCTCCCACGAGGAGGAGGAGCCCGTCCTGTGGCTGGAGTTCGATGGGGACAGCGAGGGAACACCCATCAACAAGCTCCTCAGGGTCTACTCCAAGCAGGTAGGGCAGGCGGGGCCTGCACTGGGGTGGGAAGGCCGGGTCCAGTGCCCAGGGGCTCCAGACAGGTGGAGGCTCCAGGCTGGCTGGGGAGGATGTCGAAGACCCCAGGGTCTGGTGACGCGGGCGGCTGTCTCCTGACCTGGAGCCGCCCTGGCGCATTCCTGGCCTGGTCTGCAGTTTCACGCCAGGTGGCACGGCAGCCGCAGGTGGGGCAGCTGTTCCCAGCTCTGCACAAGCAGCCTGCGCCCTCCCCTCCTGCCCTGGAGGCCTCTTGAGGCTGGAGCTGTCGTCATCTGCTGTCACATGAGTGGGTGTGGAAGGGGCAGGCCTCTCTGTGCCTCTGTTTCGCTTTCCGTCCGGTCAGCACGTTTTCCTCGGCTCAGACCTCCCGGCCCAGCCTCGTTGCCCTGCCTGCCACCCCGCTCTGCCCACATCAGAGCCTCCCTGTGACAGGGCCCTTTCAGGGATGGCTCCCCCTCGTCTCTGGGCACGTAGAAAGGCTCCACAGACTCCCGTCTCCCGAAACACTCGGTCCTTCCTGCCAGCATCGCAGGCTCCAGACCCTTCGTCACTCCCTTTCCATGCCCCTCCTGCCCCCCCTCGCAGCCAGCCCCCAGCCTTGCCCTCCCCACGTGTTCAAGCCCCAGTGGCCTCTGCTTTGCCACTCCCAGAGGACAGGATGGTTCTCTGTCCCCCTCCCCATGACCACCCCACAAGGCCTCTCTCCCGACCTCTGCACCTCCCACCTCCTGCCTCCCCTCCCCTCCCCAGTCTTCCTGGCTGGCCCTCCTGCCCCGGCCTCTCTGGAGGCCCCTCCTCACCCTGCACCCGTGTCCTCGAGCTCTTCCCTCGCGTGGCTTTGAACTCCCAGATTCCCTCGCCTTGATGCTTGTGAGTTCACAATTTTCACATCACTAGTCTAGACCTCTTTTTTCATTTCATTTTTATTTTTTCATTTTTCTTTGAGTTGGCATCTCACTTGCCCAGCCTGGAATGCAGTGACACACTCACAGCCACTGCGGCCTCCACCTACTGGGCTCAGGCGAGCCTTCCAAGTAGCTGGAACCACAGACACATGCCACCACAGCCGGCTACTTTATTTATTGTAGAGATAAGGTCTCTTTCAAGTTGCCGAGGTTGGTCTCGAACCCCTGAGCTTCAGGCAGTCCTCTTGCCTCTGCCTCCCAAAGTGCTGGGCTTGCAGGCGTGAGCCGCTGTGCCCAGCTTAGACCTCTTTTTTTTTTTTTGAGTTGGAGTCTCACTCTGTCACCCAGACTGGAATGCAGTGGCCGCTTCCGGCCACCACAGCCTCAACCCGCTGGGCTCCGGTGATCCTTCCGCCTCAGCCTTCCAAGTAGCTGGAACTACAAGCGCGCGCTACCACGCCCGGCTCATTTTTTATTTATTGTAGAGATGAGGTCTCGCCAAGTTGCCCAGGCGGGTCTTGAACCCGCGGGCTTAGGCAATCCACTCACCTTGGCCTCCCAAAGTGCTGGGATTACAGGCTGAGCCACCGAGCCCAGCCTAGACCTCTTTTTTTTTTTTTTTAAGTAAATGTTTTATGAATCGTAATATATACAAAGAAGCGCCCAAATCCGAAGTGTATATAGTTCAACAGATTTTCCCAAGTAAACAAACCTATATAACTCCTTCCAGATTAAGAACTGGACCACCCCATGGAGAGCTCCTGGGGCCTCTTCCCAGTCAGTGTCTGTTCCCCACCAGGGGATCCACTGTCCCGATGTCTGTCACCCTGGAGTTGCTTTGCCCATTTTGAGCTTTATAGAAATGGATTCCTACAGCATGGATGCGCTTCCTGTCCTGTTTCTTCTGCTCAGCATTGTGTTGGTGAGAGTCCTCCTATTGCAGGGAGCGTGGTTTTTTCCTTCACCTTGTGTGGTATTGCAGTTTGTGTGTTTGCCAACATAGTCATGCATCACGCATCACTTAATGATGGGGATACGTTCTGAGAAACGCACCATTAGGCGACTTGGTCACTGCGTGAACAGCAAAAGAAAAAAGTTTTTCCTTCAATATTAACCTAACCTTAGCTTCCTGCAAATTTTTTACTTTATAAATTTAATTTTTAAAATTAGCTTATAGCCGGGTTCAGTGGCTCAGCCTGTAATCCCGCGCTTTGGGAGGCTGAGGTGAGTGGATTGCCTGAGCCCGCAGGTTCAAGACCCACCTGGGCAACTTGGTGAGACCTCATCTCTACGATAAATCAAAAAACTTAGCCGGGCGTGGTATCGTGTGCCTGTAGTTCCAGCTACATGGAAGGCTGAGGCAGAAGGATCACTGGAGCCCAGCAGGTCGAGGCTGCGGTGGCCAGGAGCAGCCACTGCACTCCAGTCTGGGCGACAGAGTGAGACTCCAACTCAAAAAAAACAAACAAAAATTATCTTACACTTTTGCTTTATAAACTTGAACAGCACAGGGATTGCAGATGTGTGCTACCAAGCCGGGGGGTCAGCTCCAGTGACAGTGCCTTCTTCAGGAATTTCCTCTGAAGGACTGCCTGGTTTTTGATAGGTAGATGGAGTTGTGAGAATTATTTACTTAACAGTGCTTTTATCAGATATATGGTTTGGATTTTTTTTTTTTTTTTTTTTTTTGAGTCGGAGTCTCACTCTGTCACCCAGACTGGAGTGCCGTGGCCGCTCCCGGCCACCGCAGCCTCGACCTGCTGGGCTCTGGCGATCCTTCTGCCTCAGCCTTCTGAGTAGCTGGAACTACAGGCGCGTGCTACCACGCCTGGCTAATTTTTTTATTTATTGTAGAGATGAGGTCTCGCCAAGTTGCCCAGGCAGGTCTCGAACCCGCGGGCTCAGGCAATCCTCTCACCTCAGCCTCCCAAAGTGCTGGGATTACAGGCTGAACCACCGAGCCCGGCATTTTTTTTTTTTCTTTGAGTTGGAATCTCACTCTGTTGCCCAGGCTGGAGGACAGGAACACGCTCATGGCCACCACAGCCTCGACCTGCTGGGCTCAGGCAATCCTTCCGCCTCAGCCTTTCAAGTAGCTGGAACCACAGGTGCACATCATCATGCTCAGCTGATTTTTTGATGTATTGTAGAGACAAAGTCTTGCCAACTTGCCCAGGCTGATCTCAAACGCCTGGACTCAGCCAATCCTCTCACCTCAGCCTCTCAAAGTGCTGAGATTACAGGTGTGAGTCACCGCGCCAGGCCTCATTTACTTGTCTTTTATTCTCTCATTAACATTTTTTAAGCTGGGCTCGGTGCCTCACACCTGTAATCCCAGCACTTTGGGAGGCCAAGGTGAGAGGATTGCCTGAGCCCAGTGGTTCCAGACCAGCCTGGGCAACTTGGCGAGACTTTGTTTCTACAATAAATCAAAAAGTTCGCGATAGATCGAGACTCTAACTCAAAAAAAAATTTTTTTTTTTTTTAGTTTTCAGTATGAACTCTTATGCATCTCTTATTAGATTTATGCCTACTTTTTTTTTCTATAAATGACACTATCTTTTTATACTACTTTCCGATTATCCATTGCAACCTAACCTTAGCTTCCTGCAAATTTTTTACTTTATAAATTTAATTTTAAAAATTAGCTTATAGCCGTATCTTCTGCTTGCTGCATTCCCATTAGTTCTGGTGGCCTGTCTGCAGACTGTTGGGGACTTCCTTTTTTTTTTTTTTCGAGTTGGAGTCTCACTCAGTTGCCCAGGCTGGAGTGCGGTGGCATATTCATGGCCACCCCAGCGTCAACCTGCTGCGCTCCAGTGATCCTTCCACCTCAGCCTTCCAAGTAGCCAGAACTACAGGCATGCACAACTGCACCCAGCAAATTTTTTTTTTTTTGAGTTGGAGTCTCACTCTGTCACCCAGACTGGAGTGCAGTGGCCGCTCCCGGCCACTGCAGCCTCAACCTGCTGGGCTCCAGTGATCCTTCTGCCTCAGACTTCCAAGTAGCTGGAACTACAGGTGTGCACTACCACGCCCGGCTAATTTTTGATTTATTGAAGAGATGAGGTCTCACCAAGTGGCCCAGGCAGGTCTCGAAGCCGCGGACTCAGGCGATTCACTCACCTCAGCCTCCCAAAGTGCGGGATTACAGGCTGAACCACCAAGCCTGGCTATAATTTTTGAATTTATTGTAGAGACAGGATCTTGCCAAGTTGCCTGGGCTGGTGTTGAACCCACAGGCTCAGGCAATCCACTCCCTCTGCCTCCCAAAGTGCTGGGATGACAGGCTGAGCCACTGATCCTGGCCTCTTGGTGACTTTCAACAAAGTCAGTGTGTTGTCTGTGAGCGAGGACAGTTGCATTTCTCACTTTCCCCTCCATGTGTCTCCTTTCTGTCTTGCTGGACAGCAGTCACTAACCTCCAAGACGTATAGGATGCAGGCATCCCTGACTCACCCAGGAAAGTGCTGTCTCACAGAGTGTGACCTTAGCTGTGGGTTGGTCTTTGCTGCCTGCGTCGGGTTGAGGATGTTCCCTTGCGATCCTGGCTTGCTGAGTTTCTTCCTGGGTGAATGTTCAGTGTCGTCATATCTCGAGCTGTTGCAGCATGTTTTGACGGCAGGCTTTCTGAGCCTCGGAAGCATTCTGCCGTGCTGCTGGAGGTTTTTAGGGAACTTAGAGGGCTTCTGTTTTGTTTGCTGCCTGGGGTCTTCTGTTCCTACCAGCTATGGTCTCCCCACCAGCCTGCTGCTCCTCTGGAAGAAGGCATGTGGAGAGTGCTACCAGTCTCTGCTCTTTCTTCTCACTGGGCAGCGTTGCCCACGCTCCTCCCCATGGAGGATTGTGGCTACCCTATGGTCTCTGCAGAGCCGCCCCCTGGTTTCTGACCAGTTGGGAACACAGTTAGGCATTCCTGTCCGTCTGGCCCTGCCTTGTCTTAGGCCTGCAGCAGAACCTAGCACGTGGGAGGCACTCAGGAAATATTAGTTTCCTGACTAAGGGATGCTGCTTGTGACACCTTCTTGGGTTGTTTTTTGTTTTTGTTTTGAGTAAGAGTCGCACTGTTACCCAGCTCGGTCTGCTGGGCTCAGGCGATCCTTCCCCCTCAGCCTTCCAAGTAGCTGGAACCACGGGTGTATGCCACCATGCTCAGCTAATTTTTTGGTTTATGGTAGAGATGAGGTCTCGCCAAGTTGCCCAGGCTGGTCTCGAACCCCTGGGCTCAGACAACCCTCTCGCTTCAGCCACCCAGAGTGCTGGGATTACAGGCATGAGCCCCGTGCCTGGCAGTGGGCACCTTCTGTCTGTGACTTCCTCGGACCCCTGAAGTCCCTGCTGTGTGGCATCCAGCTGTGCCACTGACATCTGCCCACTTCACCTTTTATGTCAGCATTGTTGAGTTTAAATCTGTTGAGAAGAAGGCACCACTGTAGAAGAATGTGCGGGGGGAGCTGCCCATCCCACCCCGTGACATCGCCACCCCTCCTTGTGGCCTGCAGGCTCCTCTCCCCGCTGGCATCTCCCACCCTGCTTCCTCCCCACCTGCCCTGGCCCATGGCGTCAGCCTTACCAGACTGCGCCTGCTGACAAGAATGTTCCCTTTCCCACCCCATCTCCCAGGACTGGGGAACCCTCCTTGTCCACCAGGACTCAACTCTGAAGTTACCCCAAGTGGACACCTCCCTTCCCCTCAGTCCACAGAGCACCAGCCTCACCCCTCCCTCTGTCCTTCCTTGTGGATGGTGTCTGTTTCCACATCTGCCTCCCCTACCGGCGGGCAGGAATGGTGCATCCAATTTCTCTCAGTTGGCAGCCGCGGGCGTGGAAGGCAGGTCCTGGCCGGGGCTGGTCCTTGAGCCTCACACTGCCCCTGTCCTCCCCAGGCAGAACTGATGAGCGGCCTCATTGAGTACTGCATCGAGCTGAGCCAGGCCGCAGAGCCCGCTGCCCCCCAGGACAGCACGACCGGTCCCGCCTCGGCCCCTGGGTCCTTGCCCCCTCCCACTCAGCGTCCCAAGCTGCGGAGGCAAGGCAGTGTGGTGTGCAGCCGAATCCAGCACCTCTCGACCATCGACTACGTGGAAGACGGTGAGTCTCCCTCCTGGGTATGTGCACACACGTGTACGATGCACACGCGCCACGGGAGGTGTCCGAGGGCAAGGAGTTGCAGAGAATTCCAAACCAGAGTGAGCTGGCCTCCACCGGCAAGACCGGCGGAATGCAGGGCCGTGCGGGCGCTCTGCCCTCAGAGCCTTTTCTGTCCCTTCTCACGCTGCATCCACACCAGCACTGTCCATGGTATAAAAACTGGAAGTTTCCCGGCATCTGACGTAAAGGTGTCATCAGTCTCCGCCGGGCCCACACCCTGGGGAGTCAGTGCCACTGGTTAGGAAGCCGTGTCCTGAATGCAGGGTGGCATCCTGGATCAGGTCCTGGAGCAGAGGGCATTGTGGGAAAACTGGTGAAATCCAAAAGCCTGTCGTTTCGTGGATAGTATCACACCAGTGTTCATTTCCTAGCGTTGACATGGTGACAGAAGCTGCGACAATGTCAGAAGCTGGATGGGGCCTATGGGGCTCTGTGCTGTCGTTACAGCTTTTCTATAAATCTGGAATGATTCCAAAATAAAAAAGGCTTTTTCATTTTTGAAGGGGGTCTCACTCTGGTGCCCAGGCTGTGTGCAGTGGCACAACGAGGGCTCCCCGCAGCCTTGACCTCCTGGGCTCAGGTGATCCTCTCACCTCAGCCCCTTGAGTTAGTTGGGACTACAGGTGCGTGCTTACCATACCTGGCTCTTTTATTGTTTGTAGAGACGGGGGCCTCACTGTGTTGCCCAAGCTGGCCTCAAACTCCAGGGCTCAAGTGATTCTCCTGCCTCAGCCTCTCAGTGTGCTGGGATTACAAGTGTGAGCCTCTGCACCCAGGCTTTTACTTTTTGTTTTTGTTTTTGAGTCAGAGTCTCACTCTGTCGCCCAGACTGGAGTGCAGTGGCCGCTCCCGGCCACCACAGCCTCAACCTGCTGGGCTCCAGCGATCCTCCCGCCTCAGCCTTCCAAGTAGCTGGAACTACAGGAGCGCGCTACCACGCCCGGCTAATTTTTTTTTTATTTATTGTAGAGATGAGGTCTCGCCGAGTTGCCGAGGCAGGTCTCGAACCCGTGGGCTCAGGCAATCCACTCACCTCATCCTCCCAAAGGCGCAGGATTACAGGCTGAGCCACTGAGCCCGGGCTTTTTTTTTTTTTTTTTTTTTTTTTTTTTTTTTTTTTTGAGTTGGCGTCTCACTCTCGCCCGGACTGGAGTGCAGTGGCTGCTCCTGGCCATTGCAACCTCGACCTGCTGGGCTCCAGCAATCCTCTGCCTCAGCCTTCCAAGTAGCTGGAACTACAGGTGCGTGCTACCACGCCCAGCTAATTTTTGATTTATTGTAAAGATGAGGTCTCGCCAAGTTTCCCAGGCGGGTCTTGAACCCACGGGCTCAGGAAATCCACTCACCTCAGTCTCCCAAGGCGCGGGATTACAGGCTGAGCCACCGAGCCCGGCTCTGACTTACTTTTTTAATTAAAAAAAAAATTTTTTTTTTGAGTCAGTGTCTCACTGTCGCCCAGGCTGAAGTACGTTGGCATGATCATGGCTCACTGCAGCTTCAAACTTCTGGGCTCAAGTGGTCCTCCAGCCTCTGTCTCCCAAGTAGCTGGGACTGCAGGTACACGCCATCACACCTGGCTGACTTGTTGATTTTTTTTTTGTACAGATGGAGGGTCTCACTTTGTTGCTCGGGCTGGTCTCGAATCCCTGGGCTCAGGCAGTCCTCGCTCCGCCTCCCAAAGTGCTGGGATTAAGGGTGTGAGCCACTGTGCCTAACCTTCTTGAACAAGTCTTGGTGACTGTCCCTCAAATGCAACAACTAGTCCCACATCAGACGTGAACCCACGGCCTCCTGTGAGGCTGGTCACAGCCCACCCATCCTGCCACTGGTGGTAGAGTTGGGAGTTGGGGGAGACTGAGGCGCAGAAAGATGGCAGGTGGGAGGGGGACCGCTCTGGGAAGTTGCGGTAGAGCCGGGTACCGCTCCATGGGCCCTGGGCCCGCCCCTCCCATGGGTACCGTCCCGTCCTCAGCGCTCCCCCTGTTCCCTCACAGGCAAGGGCATCAAGCGGGTGAAGCCGAAGCGCACCGCGTCGTTCTTCAGTCGGCAGCTGTCCCTGGGCCAGGGGAGCTACACCGTGGTGCAGCCCGCCGACAGCTTGGAGCAGGGCTGAGGGCGGCAGTGCCCAGCAGGAGGGCCCTGTGGGCCCAGGATGCGACAGTCTCAAGGGCTGTGCACACAAGGGAAAGCTGCCCCACTGCCCAGGGCCTGCAGCTGTTTCCAACCATGGAGAAGTGACTTTGGTGCAGAGCCGGCTGGGGCCTTCCTCGGGACCCCTTGCACCTGCCCTCCCGTCCCCTGGACTCTGGGCCCAGCTGCTAGCTCGGGCCCACCCAGTCAGGCCCTGCTGGCCCCTCACACCTAGAGACGTACCTCTGTGCCCATCTCTCAAGTGTGTCCACTCTCTTGGACACTGTCCCCTGCTCCTAAGTGCCTGGTGGCAGCTCCAGTGCCGGGCATGGCCAAGGGCCATGGCCCGGGACCTGCAGGCCCAGTGTGTGCCTGTGGCCTTTCCCCTGGGCTTTGGTGGCCGCACCCCTGCCTGTCTTCTGCTGGTGTACCACCCGGCGCTGCCAGGCTGGGCCTCTGCTCTGAGGAGGCAGGAGGGGCCTCCCTGGGTTGACCCACAGCAGGAACGAGGTGAGGGCCCCACCCATCTTCCCTGACTGAATCGGGACTCAAGGGAGCCGGGCAGGGCCTGACTCGGGGACTCTGCCCCTTGCGCTGGTGTCTCGTAGGCACAAGATAACAGACCAGAAGGAAGGTGTCTTTTGGGGGAAGCCTTTGGTGACGCCACTATACTGGGAGGGGGCCGTCCTGGGGACCAACAGGCCCACCAGAGCCACACTCACTCGCTGAAAAGCTTCTGGAAACCCCCATGGGCCCCTGGGCCCAAGCAGCTCCCGGGCGGGTCGCCAAGCCTGCCCTTTCCTCAGGGTTCTGGGTCTTCGGGTTTTAGTTTCGGTCTTTTCTGTCTGCTTCGGTTCTGTGAAGTCTGTGAGCCCTGGGGCCACTCGGGGTAGCGCCCCTGTTGGCCACACAGCCGCAGGCCCCCTTCCAAGGCCATGCTGGGGGTTCCTGGACCCGGCCCGGGTTCGGAAAGCCCTGGCCATGCCAGGCATCCCTTCTCTGTCCACGATGGTTGGAAAGGTGGCTTTGGTGGGGCTTGGCTTCGTGTTCCCCTGCTTTGCCCTTCCAGGAGCAGGGGTGCTATCTTCCCAGATGAGCCGGCCCTCCCCAGGAGAGCCTTCTCAGCCTCAGGCCCCTGTGGTGGGCCGAGTCTCTGGCTATTCCCTGGGACTTCCCGCAGGAAGGAGGCAGGCCTGGGTCAGCCAGGGCTTTGCTTGTCGCCCCTTCCCGGGAACCGCAGGAGCGAAGCCTCGGGCCTCTCATCCTCCAGAGAGAAGGACCCTCCCCACTTCCTCCCTTCGAGCACTCCAGATGTTCTGAGGGAGCTTGCCGTCCCATCCGGCAGCAGAGACTTGGTTATTGTCATAATGAACAGGCGGAAAGAAGCGGCCTGGGAGGTGTCCCCAGCCTTTTGGAATGCACCAGGCGCGGGGCAAGGTCAGCTGCCGCCTCTGGGCGCTCCCTGGGGAATGGTGACCTCACTGAGCTGCCCTGGCCAGCTGGCCAGCTCCTCCAGCTGTCTGGTGTCTCGGCCACGGTGACTCTGTGGAATTCCAGGTGAATTCTTACCTGACGGGTGGACCAGGGTGTGTGTGTGATTGGAGTGTGTACACAGATGATGTGTCTTTCCTGTCAGCCTCTTTCTGATGTGCCCTAAGCCTCTGCTGTGCCATAACCTTTTGTGCCTGTCCTTTGGAACAAAGTGTTATTTTATTAACTGCCCTCTGAATGTCCCCATTCTTTCGTATCACGTGACTTATGAACAGTAAATCAGTTGCTAGCAAACTCTCGCATGGTTTCTGATGGGAGATAGTGCGGGGGCGTTCACGGCAGCCCAGGAGTGGGTCGTAGGCTGGGTATTCACTTTTTTTTTTTTTTTTTTGAGTTGGAGTCTCACTCTGTCGCCCAGACTGGAGTGCAGTGGCCGCTCCCGGCCACCGCAGCCTCGACCTGCAGCCTCGACCAGCGATCCTTCCGCCTCAGCCTTTCGAGTAGCCAGAATTACAGGCATGAGCTACCACGCCCGGCTGATTTTTTGATTTATTGTAGAGATGAGGTCTCGCTGCCCAGGTGGGTCTCGAACACGCCGGCTTAGGCAATCCACTCACCTCAGCCTCCCAAAGGCGCGGGATTACAGGCCAAGCCACCGAGCCTGGCGGTATTCACTTTTTATTACACGTGGGACAGGTGTGCAGCCCTCAGGTCTGGCCAGGCTGATACCAAGAGCAGATTGCAGATTTCTCATCTTGGGGTTTGTCAGGACTCCTGGCTCAGATGGCCCCAGAGGGGCTGCGGGAACCAAGGGGGCAGCTCTGCAAATTCTCAGGCCCTTCCTGAGGGCATCTCATGCCCGGGCCTAGAAGGAGCCTGTTTCCCACAGATCCCGTGGCAAGCACCCAGCTGGGAGGGATGGGACAGCAGTGACGACACAGGGCTCTCGCCCTGCGACATGAGCACCCTGGGGACTTGGGGTTCAACTAAATGTTTCTGGAGGTGGGAGGAGCAAGCCACGTGTCCCTGCAGCCCCGTGGTCCTGGGACCAGGCCACGGAGGCCTTTGCCCCAGAGGCAGTGAGTGGTGCCTTGTCCTCTGTGTGGTCTCTGCCTGCCGGGCAGCACGATGCCATGACCATGGCCTTTACACGAGGCGCTGACTTGGGCCTCTGCCTCCTGCTCTCCCAGATGGGAATAGCACAATAGTGCCCCGCTCACTGGCTTGTTGGATGCAGTAGTGTCTGGTGTGGAGTCGGCCCTTGACAAGTATCAGCTCTTTTCATCTTGAAGTTCTATCTGGAAGACGGGATCCCTGGGCTGCAGAAGCACCAAGGCCTGCCTGTGGGGTAGACACCCCCGCCGCTCAGGAGCCTGGAGCCCCTCTTGTCTGTCCAGGCCACCTGTGTCATTTCCCTGTCACTACTGTGACACAGGACCATGGGCCTGTAGGTCAGAAGTCAGCCAGGTGCAGTGGCTCACACCTGTCATCCCAGAGCTTTGGGAGACCGAGGTGGGAGGTTTGCTTGAGCCCAGGAGTTCAAGACCAGTCTGGACAACATAGCAAGACCTCGTCTCTATAACAAAAAAAAATGAAAAAATCAGCTGGGTGTGAGAGCACATGCCTGTAGTCCCAGCTACTAGGAGGATGAGACTGGAGGGTCTCCTCCTAGGAGGAGGGGGCTGTCGTGAGCTGTGATCGTGCCACTGCACTCCAGCCTGGGCAACAGTCAGAGATCCCGACTCAGAAAAAAAAAGTCTGACATGGGACTCATGGGCTAAAAATCCAGGTGTCAGGGCTGTGTTTCTTCCAAGGGCTCCAGGGAAGAATCGGCTTCCGTTCCTCCATTCCTTGGCTCCTGGCCCCTTCCTCATCCTCAGGACGATGAAGGCAAGTGGGATCCCCACATCACACCATGGCCTCCTGGCTCACTTCTTTTCCCGACTCTCTTCTGACCCCTCTTGCACTTGGTTTTGTTTTGGTTTTTTGAGTCAGTCTTACTCTGTTGCCCAGGCTGGAGGGCAGTGGCGTGCTCCTGGCCACCGCAGCCACGACCTGCTGGGTTCAGGCAACCCTTCCGCCTCAGCCTTCCAAGTAGCTGGGACTATAAGCGCACACACCACGCCCGCTAATTTTCATTGAATTACTGTAGAGACAAGGTCTCTCCATGTTGCCCAGGCTGGTCTCGAACCTGTGGGCTCAGGCAATCCTCTTGCCTCTGCTTTCCAAAGTGCTAGGATTACAGGCGTGAGCCACGGCGCCCAGCCCTCCCCTCTTGCACTTTGAAAGACCCTCTGATCACACTGGATAGCCCAGGATTATGTCCCTATGGAAGTCAGAGGCCAGCACCTCCAATTCCTCTCGGCCACAAAAACAGACATTTTGGGGGCCATCTTGCCCACCACACCGCCTCTTCTGCCTCTGCCCTCCCTGCTTGGGGCTCTGGGCCAGTGATGCCCAGACGCTCTCCCTACCGCTGTGTTTCTGACCAGGCCTTGCATTCTCTGACTGGGCTGGGAACCTGTCCCCATAAAGGCTCAGACCCCAGTTGACCAGGGGACTCTCTTGCAGGGAGTTGGAGGGCTTCTGCTCTAGGCTGGCCCTTTCTGCAGCTCTCTCTGCCTGGTGGCCCGCCCCAAGATCACTGTCTAGTCTCTGCCTCCAGGTATCCAGCTGTGTTGGTATAAGTTCAGCATGTGTCTGGCCAGCACATGTGAGCCCACCATTGTGATCATCAGCAGGTGCCCACAGGGGAGCCTTGGCGTTTGCTCTACGCTTGCCCCCAGTTCTTCCACGCCCTGTTCAGCCTTCCCTGCTTAGCCCGCGTGCTCCAGGGTACAACTGACCACTTGGAAGCCAGCCCACGTGGCCTGCAGGGGGACCCCGCAGAAGGAACAGGGTGAGTGCTGGGTGCTCAGGGTAGACCTCAGGGTTGAGGGCCTGGAACCCATGATCCCAATCCCAGGGACTTGGAGAAGGCCAGAAAGGGGGTTCAGGAGGGAGCCCGGCTGGGAGCCAGGTCCCATGGGGAGCCGTGCTCCACATGGCTGGTCCCCTCGGAGGCAGCCTCCTGGTGTGTGACACCTCCTGCTTCCCTCTTCCACATCACGGGGTGTCTTCCCACGGGCCCCCGCAGTCAAGGCCCTGGCTTACTCATCCCCGTGAGGCAGCGCCAGTCCAGACCAGGCGCCGAGCCAGGGTCTCACTGGGGTCTGAGCAGCACAACCGGATGGTGAGGGCAGCATCACTGACTCCAGCCCCTCCCTGGTGCTATCCACACAGACACCTGTCTGCAGGAGGCTGCTTTACCTGCAGTGAGTGCAGGACAAGCTGCAGGGCCCTCCCCTCTGCATGGCCCCTAGCGGTGTAGTAACTGGTCTAGCAAGATAGTAAATGGCTTTGTAACATTTGCAAAAGAGCCGGGCGTGGAGGCTCATGCCCAGCTACTCAGGAGGCTGACGCAGAAGGCTTGTCTGAGCCCAGAAAGTGGAGGCTGTATTGAGCCCTGATCATGCCACTGCACTCCAACCTGGGCTACAGAGTGAGATCCCAACTCAAAAACAAAAACCCAGCTATGCTTGGATTGCATAGAGAACCTGAGTGTCTTGTTCCCCAAGCCTGACACACACTGCCCGGTTCAGCCAGCCCCTCGATCCAGAGGCCCCCCCGCCCAGACCAGAAGAGACTGCCCAGTGCAGTGGGACAAGTTCTCCATGGTCCTCCCAGATACTCCCTAACTCTTCAGAACTCACATAGCAGAGGTGATTGAACCGCCCTTGCCATCCCATTGTCCTTTCTGAGCCTGGGGCTTTCTTTTTTCTTGAGTTGGAGTCTCACCCTGTTGTCCAGGCTGGAGGGCAGTGGCATGCTCATGGCCACCGCAGCCTCGACTTGCTGGGCTCAGGCGATCCTGCCTCAGCCTTCCAAGTAGCTGGAACCACAGGTGCGCACCACCACGCCCGGCTAATGTTTTGATTTATTGTGGAAACAATGTCTCGCCAAGGTGCCCAGGCTGGTCTTGGACCCATGGACTCAGGCAATCCTCTTCGCTCTGCCTCCGAAAGTGCTGGGATTACAGGCGTGAGCCACCATGCTTGGCTCCGGCTGGGGCATTTCTGGGCCATTCTCCGCCACTTAGCAGCATCTGGGACAACCCTGGGCTAGCTGGGCACAGCATGCTCCTGCTACCACCACAGCCTGGCAAGAGGCCTGCTCAGACACATGGAGAGTTGCTGCTGGACTGAGATGCTCCAGCAGGGCGACCCAGGAAGCTGTTCCAGTCAGTCTGAAAAGACAAAGGCTCAAGGGACACAGATAAGACTGGGAAGGGGGGGACTCTGACACTTGTGAGTGAGCAGCCTTCTGTTCCAGCTGTTTCCCGCACTTGGTTATCTGTTCATTTTTTTGTTTTGGTTTGATTTTTTGAGTTGGAGTCTCACCCTGTCGCCCAGGGTAGAGGGCAGAGGCATACTCACGGCCACTGCAGCCTCGACCTGCTGGGCTCCAGTGATCCTTCCGCCTCAGCCTTCCAAGTAGCTGCAACTACAGGCATGCACCACCATGCCCGGCTATTTTTTGATTTATTGTAGAGACGAGGTCTTGCCAAATTGCCTAGGCTGGTCTCGAACCTGCGGGCTCAGGCAATCCACTCCCAAAGTGCTGGGATTACCGGCTGAGCCACGGAGCCCGGCCTGTTCCCTGCACTTGGAGTTGCAGAATTAGCAACTGAGTTGCCCAAGAGGTCATTGGCTCAGAGTCCAGTCAACTTTCAGGGGACACTGGGGACAGGGACACAAAGACCAGGAAAAGGAGCTGCTCTGCACACAAATGATGCTCCTGACCCATGAGTTGGCCACACCAACATAAAGGGGGACAGATAACAGATGGTGATCGATAAAGGCTTCCTGGAGGGAGGGCCTGACAGGCTCAGTAGGATAGTAAACAGAGCAAATCCAGAGGGCACGAGGTGGAGCGGGGCAAAACCTGGCTGTGACCTTGGACCTAACGGATGTCGACAGCCCTGACCCAAGGGAAGTGAGGGCCTCTGGAGAGATTCTCATCGCCCATCCTTCTCCTTGGCCTTCAGAGCCCCCTGGCACTTTTTCCCTGTCCAAATCCACCCACATTCCAAAGAGGGTGAGCAGATTAGCCGGCTTCACCCAGAATGGGGGCTGCGGGCTGGGCCTGGCCCTGAGGGCTTCAGTTTTAGCCAGGAAGCCCAGTGGGGGACCCCGCTTCTGCCCCTGTTGGGCTGACGACGTGGGTAGGCGGGGCCGGTCAGCCTTCAGGGTGCTGGGCCAGCAGTGGCCAGCAGGGGGCAACCGAGTCCACCCTTTCCTCCCTCTGGGCCGCCCGCCAGACCCGATCCTGCAACCTGCCACCACGATCCAGGCCCGGGATGGAATCTAGGGGGGCTTGGGTCTGGCACAGCATGCCCACCCCCTCTCAGGGTGGGCGCCCTGGCTCCAGACCACCTCGCCCTTCCTCCTGCCGCTGGGTCC
Source organism: Cephalopachus bancanus (assembly GCA_027257055.1). Classification (NCBI taxonomy): domain Eukaryota; kingdom Metazoa; phylum Chordata; class Mammalia; order Primates; family Tarsiidae; genus Cephalopachus; species Cephalopachus bancanus. The sequence continues at coordinate 44,675 of JAPVLO010000883.1, forward strand.
ATGACGGAGCATCTAAGACCCCCAGGTGCACCAGATCAGGGGTTCATTTACTTTTTTTGCTTTTGTTTTTGTTTTTTGTAGAAACAAGGTCTCGTCAAGTTGCCCAGGCTGGTCTCGAACCCGCGGGCTCAAGCAGTCCACTCGCCTTAGCCTCCCAAAGTGCTGGGATTACAGGCTGAGCCACTGAACCTGGCCCAGTGGTTCGTTTTTGGGGGACCTCCTCAGCGTGGTGACGGGGCCCGGATCCACGTTCTGGAAACAAGACTCTGCTGTGGAATCGTGTCTTTCTGCAAAGTGACAACTTTATCGGAACATTTGAAACTAGGGCCAGGCCGGGCGCGGTGGCACATGCCTGTCATCCCAGCACTTTGGGAGGCCAAGGTGAGAGGACTGCCTGAGCCTGTGAGTTCGAGACCAACCTGGGCAACTTGGTGAGACCTTCGTCTCTACAATAAATAATAATAATAATAAAATTAGCCGGGCGTGGTGGCCTGTGCCTGTAGTTCTGGCTACTTGGAAGGCTGAGACGGACGGATGGCTGGAGCCCAGCAGGTCGACGCTGGGGTGACCATGAGCGTGCCACTGCCCTCCAACCCAGGCGACAGAGAGAGACTCCAACTCAAAAATAAAATTAAATAAATAAAACTAGGGCTATTGGGAGGAGTCCAGGAGGTGGGGTGAGCACACCCCGGGTAGTCACTTTCCTTCTGCTCACCCGAGCCCACAAGAGCAGACTGTCCTGGCCCGCCCTCCGGGCCTGTCCTCCTTCCCAGCTGTCCTGGGCTCCTCGCTCAGCACCTCCCATCCCCACACGTACTGAGCCCTCCAGCTATTTTTAACGATTTGACATAAATGTAATTTGCAACAGAGAGAATAACCCTGCCAGCTCTTCCTAGGACTTGTGTCCCCCGCCCATCTGACCTTAGCATTTTTTGGTGGGGTGGGTGGTGACAGCTGACACTCCCAACTGGTGAGATCACAGGCCTCCCATGCAAGGTCAAGGGCAGGAGGAGCCTCCAGGGGGTTTCCAGGCCCTTGCAGAAACACCACGTAGGGTCTGGCTCAGAGGCACTCGGTCAGCCCGGGAGATGTGGGGCAGAAAAGTCTCTTTTCGAGGTTCAAGGACATTCTAACAACTGGCAGTCCAGTGGGGTCACTGTGAAATCAAGCAAGGCCCAGGCTGAGGACAGTCCTGTTGGCAGGGACCCAGGTGGAAGGGGGGCGGCTCTTTGTGGTGGAGGCTGAGGTCAGCGCCTGGCCAGGCTCCCGGCCCAGACTGGCGCCAGGATTCCTGGGGGCTGGGGAGGAGGCTGGACTGGTGGGCACAGGACAGAGCCTTGGGTCTAGGAAAGGCGGCCACAGGGCAGAGGAGGCCTAGGGGCCGCCGGCGGTCCAGGGCAGCCCAAGGAGGCAAGGCCTTTCCTCTGTTGGGCAGAAGCAGGGGTAAGGACACAGGCGCTCAGCGTCGCGGGGGTGGGGACAGTTGAAACTGGCACGGGAGATGGAGGTGACAGTGAGCCAGCGAACGAGTTGGCAGGAGGAGGCAGGGAGGACAGGGGGATGGGGGTGGGAGTGAGGGGCAGCTCCAGCAAGCTCCAGGAAACAGGTGTGTGGCACCATGGCCTGGGATAAGGGACAGGAGGCCAGGTGCTGGGAGGAGGGGCCAGGAGTACTAGGCAGGGAGCAGTGTGTTGTCCAGAGAGATCCAGCTGCTTCCTGGAAGGCGTGACCTGAGGCCTGGCCCTTGGGGGAGGAAACCCCCACTGGATCTGCTCCCCACCCCCATAGGATCCACCCACCCAGCTGTATGAATCCCCAGAGGTCCAGGACAAGACAGCGAAACAGGCAATCCTCCTGCTTCAGCCTCCTGAATAGCTGGGATTATAGGTGTGAGCCACCATGCCTGGCTAATTTTTTTTTTAGTAGAATTGAGGTCTCACTATGTTGCCCAAGCTTCAGCTGGCCTTAAGATAGGGAGATTCAGCTGGGCTTGGTGGTTCAGCCTGTCATCCCAGCACTTTGGGAGGCCGAGGCGGGTAGATTGCCTGAGCTCGCGGGTTCGAGCCCAGCCCGGGCAACTTGGCGAGAACTCGTCTCCACAATAAATCAAAAATTAGCCGGGCATGGTAGTGCACACCTGTAGTTCTGGCTACTTGGAAGTCCGAGGCGAAAGGATCGCTAGAGCCCAGGGGTTCAAGACCAGCCCGGGCAACTTGGCAAGACCTCATCTCCACAATAAGTCAAAAATTAGGGCATGGTGGTGCACGCCTATAGTTCCGGCTACTTGAAAGACTGAGGCGGAAGGATGCAGGTCAAGACTGCGGTGGCCGTGAGCATGCCACTGCACTCCAACCTGGGCCACAGAGTGAGACTCCAACTCAAAAGAAAAGGCCAAGCTGGGCTTGGTAGCTCAGCCTGTAATCCCACGCCTTTGGGAGGCTGAGGTGAGTGGATTGCCCGAGCCCGCGGGTTCGAGGCCCTCCTGGGCAGGGAGACCTCATCTCTACAATAAATCAAAAAATCAGCTGGGCGTGGTAGCACGTGCCTGTAATTCCGGCTACTTGGAAGGCTGAGGCAGAAGGATCGCCGGCGCCCAGTAGGTCGAGGCTGTCGTGGCCGGAAGTGGCCACTGCACTCCAGTCTGGGTGACAGAGTGAGACTCCAACTCAAAAAAAAAAAAAAAAAAAAAAAAAAGGCCAAACCCTCCCTTAAGGAGAAAAAGTTGCGATGCTTTAGAGCTGTGGTCAGGGGCTGAGAGGTGACCTTGGGGCAGAGGAAAGGACATCAGGGACAGAGCACCCACAGACCCCACACCCCCCAGGGGAGACAAGAGTCAAGGGCGTGAGAAGCCCTCTCCAACTCCGGATCCCTGCCCCCTCAGTCTCCCAGCTGCCTGCTTTTTGGCCCATGTGGTGGGCAGGCCCAAATCATATTTCTGTCAGATGGCTAAAAACAGCTGAAGGCCTCAGTGTGTGGGGGGATGGGGGATGCTGAGGGAGGGACCCGGGCAGCTGGGAAGGAGGAAGGGGATCAGGCCTGGCCCGTGTCAGCGCCTGTGGGCACAGCGTGGCAAGGAGGGACATGCCTACCCCCAGGGTGTGTCCCCCCAGCTCAGCTCCTTGGCTTTGTAAACCAGGACACAGAGTTTCCACCCTGCAATGCCCTCTCCCCCGAGCATCTGGCCAAGAGGGCTCCCTGGTTCCCTCTGCACACCCTGGCATTCTCAGGCTGCCGGGGCAGCCGCTGCCCCTTCTCCTCCTGTCTGCTGACCCGAGACCCCACAGATCCGGGCCTGTCATGGCATCTGTGGGGCCACAGCTGACCTAGGCAGGCCCTTCCTTCCCGAGTCCACAAATATGAATCACGCGCCCACAGTGGTCAGAGTGACCTTCACAAAACTTGGCCTGTGTGGTCACATTACCCTGGGGCCACCATGTGCCAGGGACTCTAGGGCACAGAGAGACAGGATGAGATAACAAAACAGGCAAAAACCCCTCCCTCGAGATCACATGGGGGGCGCTCTGGGGTTAGGGTCAGAGAGCTGGCTGACCGGTGACCTTAGGGCAGAGGCCTGGGCATAGTACCCAGTAGCCAACGGAGTAGCCGAGGGCGGGGTGGGCCAGGCGGCCACTGGGTGAAGGGCGTTGGTTCCAGGCAAAACAACATGCGTCAGCATCATGAAATGTTAGGGCAACAGGGCCTCGGGATGGGGTTGGGTAAGACCAGGAGAGGTGGAGGGCCTCCCCATGGTCGCTTGAGAGGTGAGGACAGAGCAGGCTGGAGCCTGGCAGGAAGAGGCTGGTTGGAGCCAGAATGGGGAGTGGTTGGTTTTTGGTGGTTTTTTTTTTTTTTGCACAAGCTGCCGCAAGGCGGGGAAGGAACATTCCAGGCCAGCAGCTGGTGACTGTGCAGTTTCCAGAACGAGGGCCTGAGGGAAAAGGTCTAGGTCCAGGATCTCTGGCAAGTGGGAAGTTCAAGTTGACCTAACAGACCACAGCTCCAGAGCTGGACTGGTGGAGGATGAGGGGCTGGCAATCTGGCATCTTCTCAAGCAGCAGCAGCTAGTCATTGTCCTGCCCCGTGGACACCCTTCCTCATCCCCCCCCTCCTGTTTCTGGGGGTTCCCATGGGAAGTCCAAGTCCCTTCCTGTGCTGGCATGTAAGTGTGTTGGGAAACAGCAGAGCCAGCTTCAGAACAAGATGGGGAGGCTGGGTACCATGGAGGCCTGCGATCTTTTTTTTTTTTTTTTGAGTCGGAGTCTCACTCTGTTGCCCAGGCTGGAATGCAGTGGCATGCTGCTCATGGGCACCGCAGCCTCGACCTGCTGGGCTCAGGTGATCCTTCCTCCTCAGCCTTCCAAGTAGCTGGACCTACAGGCGTGCACCACCACACCCAGCTATTTTTATTTCTTGTACAGACGAGGTTTCGCCATGTTGTCCAGGCGGGTCTGGAACTCACGGGCTCAGACAGAGGACTGTCTCTCAGGAGGCCAGGAATCTTTTTTTTTTTTTTTTTTTGAGTAGGAGTCTCATTCTGTCACCCAGACTGGAGGACCGTGGCACGCTCACGACCACCGCAGCCTCGACCTGCTGGGCTCAGGCAATCCTTCCCCCTCAGCCTTCCAAGTAGTTGAAACTACAGGCACGTGCCACCATGCCCGGCTAATTTTTCTTGATTTATTGTAGAGATGAGGTCTTGCCAAGTTGTACGGGCTGGTCTCGAACTCATGGGCTCAGGCAATCCTCTCGCCTCAGCTTCCCAAAGTGCTGGGATTCTAGGCATGAGCCACTGCGCCCGGTCGAGGCCAGGGATCTTGACAGCCGAGAGAAGGGGCTTGGGGACTGGGCCCTGACCCCTGGAATCTAGATGTTACCAAAGCAGCTCCTTCCTGTTCTTCTGTCTTCTCCAGCCTAGAAGCCCTGAGTGGGCTGCCCAGTAAGGAGCAAGCTGCGGCCACCCATCAGACTGAGGTCACCACTCAGACCCACCCCAGGAGGCAAAGTCCTGTTTGCTGCTATTTTCTGGAACAGCTTGTTTTGATCTAGATAAATCTGCTGACTCATTGGTCCTCTTGCCCTCGTCCTCCATTAGGGTGGAGATATTTTTAGCCTTATTTGCAGAGGAAGAGGGCAGAACCAGGCCTAATGTGTGTTCGCTGTACTGTGGGCACCGCATTGGCCCCTGGGACAGGACAGAGACACCCGAGTCGTGTTCCAGCCTCGACTTGTCTCCCCTCAAATACACTCCTTCCCCGAAGAAAATTAGCTGCGTGGGACTTGGGGGTCAGCAGAGCTAAATAAAGACCCTTTGAAACTGTGCCCTTGTCCTAGAAAATACAAGGGTGGCCAGGGCACCTCCGGACACAAGGACACAAATGACACAAGGACACCTATTTCCCTCTGTGACAGAGAAGCCTGTGCTTTGGAGACGCTTATGTTTTTTGTGTTGCCAATTCTCCCTGCTCTTAGGCTTTTGAAAAATATCGAATATTGTTTGTTTCTGGGATTGGGGACCGATAAGTGAGAATGAGGGAGATTTTGAGACCAGAGGTGGAAAAAACAAGATAAGACATCAACTGGGCCAGGATCGGTGGCTCAGCCTGTCATCCCAGCACTTTGGGAGGCCAAGGTGAGTGGATTGCCTGAGCCTGCGGGTTCGAGACCCGCCCAGGCACCTTGGCGAGACCTCATCTCTACAATAAATCAAAAAAATTAGCCGGATGTGGTGGCTCGTGCTTGTAGTTCCAGCTACTTGGAAGGCTGAGGCGGGAGGATCGCCTGAGCCCAGCAGGCTGAGGTTGCGGTGGCCGGGCACTCCAGCCTGGGCGACAGAGTGAGACTCCAACTCAAAAAAAAAAAAGATATCAACTGGGACCCCAGAAGCAGCCCTACCGCCATTTGGGACTCACACACACCCCTCAGATGCCTCATCAGATGAGTAAGGGCTGACTCCACAGGCTGGTACAGTGAAGCAGCAAGGAAGAGTCACCCCACTGACTTCATACACACCTTCCAGCTTTCTAGAACATTCTGACAGACAGTTCCCTCTTTTCCACACTGTTCTTTCAGGCCAAGCTAACCTACCCCAACCCACTCCTGGACAAGACTGGTGGAGCTGCCAGAATCTCCCCTGGCCAGAAGAGCGGGGCTCGACAGCCACCAGCAAACAAGCCTGGGCTTGCCACATAATCAGCCTTCTGTGGTAAAGGTCAGATGACACAGAGTCACCAGTTTTCCGAGAACCACGGGGTGGGGGGGGATGCTGGGCCCAGCCCTGCCTGCAGAAGCTGTCTCACCAGTTTCCACCCAGTTGCTAAGGGCGCCTGTTGTCCGGGGTGGTTTTGTTTGGGGTGTGGATGTCAACCTAGGAGGAGACTTTCTGGCAGGAGTCTGTGGCAGACGCCATTCCCAGTGCTGGGTGACTTGGACCAGTGTCCTTTTTCTACCTTATACCTCAGGGGGTCAGGGCTGACCAGGTCTTGGGCCGCGTCCTCCTCACCCTGCACCACCTCAGCACCAGAGATGCCAAACACACTTTTCAAAAATCCTCTCCAGACACCCTGGGCCGGCCTGGCCTTGGTGGAGGGCACAGAAGTTCCCAGGTTTGCTTCTGGAAGATCGAGGCTCCTGGCCTACTTGCAAATGCAGCTTTTTTTAAAAAATCACCTCTCTGCCCGGCGCTCTGGCTCACACCTGTAATCCCAGCACTTTTGGGAGGTGGAGGTGAGAGGACTGCCTGAGCCCAGGGGTTCGAGACCAGCCTGGGCAACTTGGCGAGACCTCATCCCTACAAGAAATAAAAAAATTAGCCAGGTGTGGTGGCGCACGCCTGTAGTTCCAGCTACTTGGAAGGCTGAAGCAGAAAGATCGCCTGAGCCCAGCAGGTGGAGGTGTAGTGGCCATGAGCGTGCCACTGGGCCACAGGGGAAGGCTAGGACTCGGAAAAAAAAAATCCCAAATCACTTTTCTCCCCATCCTTACCCAAAAGTAAAATGAGTTGAAGTCTACACCCTTTGGCCGTGTTGCCGTGCAATTCCATATATTGCTTTCTGCCCAAAACCTTGCTTTTAAGGTTTTTTCCAATGGCCTTTTCCCACACTGCATCATTAACAGATTTCTGGAGTATTCCACCCCAGCAGGGATGTGTGTTCTTAAGAAATATTCCCATTCCCCAGGCCCCTGGTAACAAAGTCACTCATCCGTGGTGACACGTGCCCCCGTGGTGGCCGGCAGCCCCATCGGAGCTGAACGCGGTCACCAACTTGTCGCCGTCCATTTGCTAAAGGTCACAGCACGGTTTCCAAGCCAGAGAAACTGCCAGCACGGTGGGGCTGCGGACATCCCATGTCCCCTTGGAGGGTCGCGCCCAGGGCAGGCCCGGCTGGCCTCTGGGCCGCCCCGCCTCCACCCGCGGGCCCGGGCGGTGACGTCACAGTCAAGCACGGGTGGAACCCCCGCCCGGAGTCACGCGCCCGCCGCCCTCCCCCCACCCCTCCCGCTGCTGCCCCTGATGGGGGACGCACCCTCTGCAGAGATCCCTCCGCCGCCGCCTGGAATTTTCCAGACGCTGTGCCGGCCCTTGTTTCGGGCCTATGCGGGGCGGGGTGACCCGGGGCGAGCCTGGTGGGCCCCTTCGCCCTTCCGCTCAGGAGGGCGCCCCCTGCCGCCTCCCCCACCCCTCGCGCCCCCTGCCCCTGCCCCTCTCTCGGGGAATGGCGCGACCCCCTGCCCCACCAGCAGGAAGGGGACCTCTCCCCCCATGGCATCCGCCTCCCAAGCACGACCTGGAGATCTGTCCTCCCTCCATGAAGCTCTGCTAAGGGAGAAACGGGACTACGATGGGGAATTTCAGGGGGGCGGGCACCTCCCCCTCCCCTCCCCTCCCCCTCCCCCCACCGTTGTTCCCCCCCCACCGTCGTTCGAGGGACTTTTTTCCGGCGGCGGTGGGTGGAGGAATCGTCCCGTTGAGCAATGCCCCTGGTGACGCGACCCAGGGCTATAAAAGCAAAAGTCGTGGCCAGTCCCGCCCGAGTTAGAGACGAGGAGGGCTGGGCGCCTGGCTTTAGGGGCGGGCGAGGAGGGGGCCAGTTTAGGGTGTCAGGGGACAGATGCGGGGGATGGCAGAGTTAGATGCGGCGGGGGGGTGGGGGTGCGAGGAGGCCGAGGACTGGCGAGGAGGCTCGGTCTTGGGGGGCCGGGGGGGGGCGGGCCACGTGGGAAGCGCCTGTGGGAGCCCGCGGGGAGAAGAGACCTTGACCTCCGGGAGGGTGCTGGTCTTACGGGCTGAGCCAGCCCCAGTGCCCCGGTGTGTGAGGAAGGCGGGGAGAGGCGGAGGAGAGACAGGGAAAATCGGGCAGCTGATGCCCTGGAAACGACTGGAAGGAAGGCAGCAGGCGCAGGGCCGCAGGCGGGCTGGCAGGGCCGACCTGGAACTTGTCAATGCCAGCAGCCTCTTTTTTTCCAGACTGGGGGTTGTGAGCCCGCCTGGGGATGAGGCCTGGTCTTGTGGAACTGAACTTAGCTCGGCGGGGCTGCAGCTCTGACCCAGGGTGGTATGTAATTTCGGCTGGGCCTGCGACAGCGTCCAGGCCCGGCCCAGCCTGGCAGAGCCCAGATCTGGGTGTGAAGCCAGGCCCCTGGGCCGAGGTGAGGGGAGGCCTAGGGAGTGATTCTGGAGGTATGATGCCATCTTCCCCGGTTACTGGGATGGCACCTCTTGCGTTTGACAGGCGGAGGCTGCCAAGGCACGTCTGTGTGTCTGGCACGACATTGACCAACGCTTTATTTTCCAGGTGGCCGTGCTCCCCGCTTGGACTTTTCTCTAGGTTGGGTGCTAAACTCTTCTGTGAGCTCGGTCTGTCCTCCCTTTAACTCCTCTCCATTCCCTTAAAACCTTGCTCTGGTCATCTGGTAAGCCTGGGGTGTGTCGCCGAGTGGCTGCTTGAAGAATCGGTATTGTCGGTAATGCCCAGGTCCCCTCGCTGAGACTCGGGTGGGTGGGTCGGTGTCGCTTGCCCGTGGAGAGGGTGGGGATTGAATGCTCGTCCTTGGGTGGGCCGGAGCGATGGTTCCAGCTGAAAGTTACCAAAATGCCTCATGGCCCGTGGTTTGTTATTTAGCGTTCCTCATGGTGGACACATGGCCCGAGGAGAAATGGAGTCCCTGGCCAGTCTGAGTCGTAGCAGTGCAGGAGGGGAGACCCAGGAGGAATAAGCCCACCTAAATTGATGCCTGCACATTGAATTTCCAGAGGCGTAGAAGGAGGAAGCTCTCCAGTGTCGTGTTTCCAGGCCTTGCCCAGGAAGCCTGTATTCAGGAGGCCACCATTTAAGGTTTATCAGATGAGCTTATGGGGGGCAGTCTTAACATCCAAAGCAGAGGCATCCAGCTTGAGGGGCCGTCGGCTTTGAATGAATGAATGGACCACGTGAATGCCAGCGGGCACCCCTCCTTTCCTGGGGTAGAGGTTTTCAGATGCCGCATCTTCTAAATGGAGCCTCCCATCATGCTAGTTCCGTGCCACGAACCTTCCAGAAGATTAAGCTGTAGAACATTTTAACGTTGATGCCGCAACGCAGGTTGATGCCTTGCAGATAGATGGAGCTTGCGGACAGATCCAGTGACCTCTCACCCTCTACTTGCCCGCCTGCCTCGCATTGATTGGAGGAATTCTTAGTGGGATGAGAAAAAGAACTTGGGTAATGGGGAAGGCTGTTTGGTTCTAAATGCCTTAGACGTGGGTCTGGGCGTGACGTGTTAGGTTAAGCCGATTGTCAAATTGAGGGAGTCCTTGTGCTGCGATTTGGGAGGGTACAGGTTGCTCGTGTCCATATTCTTTGTGTTGGGGGTAGCTGTAGTTTGGTTATTCCAACTCCATTACAGATGATAAGGGAAGGGAGAATGGTGGGGTGCCAGGAGGGACCTTGGGTTTTTACTCTTTTTTTTCTCAAACTTGAATTTGGCTTGATCAGATTTCAAGAGGGCCGTGAAGTGGGAGCGGGAGGCGGGGCCACATCTTGGCACTGGTACTGGAGGGGTGAAGGAGGGGAGAGGGTTGGTTGGGGAGAGGGTACAGCACAGAGGGTAGGGGTGGTAGGGAATGTGGGCTGAAAGGAATGCAGGGGGATTTAACAGTTCATGAGCCAAGAACACACTCTATAATTGTAAATTGTTAGTGTTGGTTACATTGTTGCTTGGAAGTGATGAACGTTGCTTGGAAACAATTCTAAAGTGTTTAGAACTTCCCATGCAAGGAAAAAAAGCAAAATTGTTTTGCTTTGCTGCAAGGCGGGGAAGACTTAACTGGGAGCCTGCATGTCAGTCACTTGATAGATGGTGGTTGACCTGATCTTAGGTTTATCTGATGCTGCGAAGGTGTGATTTTCAGGATCTCTGAGTCTTAGAAAAAAGACTTCTAGACGCCAAAATGGGGAGTTTTAAAGTATCCGAGTGAGCATTTGAGATGAGATTGGAGGGTTCTTCTGGGTTTGTAACTTGTCTTTTGTGATTAAAAAATACTGAGCACAGGGGAAATGCAATCATTTCTAAGGGAATATCACATGCAAGTCGTGCCTCATAAAAACATTTTTTGCCTTTTCTGTTTGGTCAGCATTCATGGCAAAAGTTTTGCTTACTTACTATGCTTTGAAATCATGGTCGTTGAAACAAGGAGAACCAAATAGCCTTTCGTGGGCACTGAAATGACTAATATTTGGCAGCAAACATGTACTGTTGCTAAGGTTAGAGTGAATAATCCTTCGTATTTTTAGTTTGAACGGTTGTGGAGGAGAAGTCCAGCAACTAAAATCAGTTTGGAGAATACAAGCTAAATGGGGTTGAGAGAATGTCTTTACTAAATGTGGTCTGTAAAAATTCAGAGAAAGTCTGAAAACCCTGCTTGTTTCTGAGCTGCGTCTACTGAGTTGGTGAAGGAAATACAGTGGCTTTTTGTCATGTCTCTTAAATTTCACTTAAGACGTTTTAAATCCCCTAATATTTATCCTTGGGAGACTTCTGTCTCTTGGGTTCCCTCTTTTGAATGTTTTGAAATATGCCGATGTGGTGGTGCAATTCTTAACCGGCGACTTGGGCATGATGCAGTCACTGTCATGGGGACGTAAAGTGTCTTACTCAACGCGAGTATGGGGAAATGTTCTCAGTATGCTGTTGTGAAATTGAAACTGTAAAAACAGATGGTTAAAAGTACTTGTACGTTGCTATGTTTGGTAAGAACTGATCCTATGTACGTAATGACTAATGCTTTTTCTTCCCCCTTACAGCACAAATAAAGGTTTGAGTCTAAACTCATTGGGATCATTGTATTGCTATGTTCCATTCTTTGACCCTGTAAAGTCACCTTCATAATGAGGTTGAGCGTATCTCTTGTTGATTTAGGCCTAGATTCTCTAAGTAACTGAGGCCATCCAGTAGAGTGTGGTAACCTCACACAGAACTGTCGTGTCTGCAGATTGGGGGGTGGTGAGGGGCCCCTTCTCACTCTTGGGGGTCGGTGATGGTTGGGAGACATGGTGAACCACTCAGCCCATGAAGGTGGGGGGATCCTCTGACCACAGTATTCTAAAATGTTGACCTGGTTCGATTTCCAAGCTGTACGTGTTTTTGTTTGGAGGAAACAGTCTCAGAATAGAGTGGACGTATAATGTGTGTTGCCGTAGTTGGGGTCTTGGGGAAGCTGAAACTTATCAGGGATTTGGGTCTAAGCACATAATTCACATCTTACTCAAGAGTTTGGCTTAAATGTTTTGCTTTTGGTAAGTGACTAGGACATTTGGGCTTCCTTACGTAAGTGCTATGTTAAGCAAGCTGACCTATGCAGAGGGTGTGGGTGGAAACACGTGGAATCCAGGGTATGTATCATGGCTCGTAATTGATGCTGTGTCCTGAGTGGGGACTTGCATTTTGTTACCTCTTTTGGGCTCCAAGGTTTGGCCTCACGGAGACTACTCTGGGCTCAGAATGTTAGCCACGGCGGCACCTGCCCTGAGAAGGGTGGTGCTTGTTTTCAGGGAGCAGAAAGGGAAGCTTGCACTCACTGGGATCTGCCGGCCTGGGAAGGGAAAAAAGCTGAACTGTGACCAGCCAGGTGGGATTGAAACAGCCTGGGGGAGCATGGCCTGAGGGATACTTCCCAGCAAGCTTTGGGACTGGCTGCCGACCTAACCCCTGAGTGTCTTGTTTGCTTGACTCATCCTTCCTGGGTGACCCTCACGCATCCACTACTGAGAAACGAGGAGGTCACTGAGCCACCCAGCAAGCCTGGCTGGGTCTCATGGCAGTACCAAGAGTGGTCACTGCTCTGTGCCAGGGTCCTGGACCCTCTCGCCACTCTCCACCCCTTCCCCACTCCCCAGAAACAGTCCAGGCCTCCTTTCGCATCTCTAAGTAACAGACCGTCCAGTAGAGTGTGGTAATAAGCATGTACTTTAGCTTTGCTTTTTGCCCTGGCACCTGCCTGGTTCTCCTTCCAGAACTCTTTGTTCTTTCTCCTGTTTTTCGTACAATGATTACAGAACTCTGGCTTCACTCTGGTATAAATGCCTCTGGAAATGGTACTGTTTCCCAGCAACTGGCATGCTGAATAGTTGATCCATGAGGTGCAAATGCTGGGAATTGGAAGTGGCTTGGAGTGGCTTGTTGAAACGGAGAGGTGAGTCTGGCCGCTGGGGGCTCTCCCTGTCTCCAGCCCAATCCAGGGGCCCAGGGCGTTGGTCTTTATCCTCGGTGATCCCCAAGTCAAGTGGGATGGGCAGGAGGTGTTGATGACAGCGCCAACAATGACTGCTAATCAGCTTGTTATCTCACACACAGACCGGAACTGAGCTTTTCCTGTGAACTGCCAGAGTGTGGCTGATACCACAGAATTCAGTGACTGGCTGGGCTGATCTCGTGCACGTTAAAAGTAACAGGAAATAAGAATAGCAAATGTTGAATCTGAAGTTCTTTTGAAAAAGAGAGCCTAGGCCAGGCTCGATGGCTCAGCCTGTCATCCCAGCACTTTTTATACAGAAATGGGATTATACTGTTAATTCTGTTCTGTAACTTTTTATTTACTAGATAGTGGACACATTGTCTTGTCGTTTGAAACATCTTTTAAGGCCCTGTCAACTTAAACAGTCTCATTTCAATGGACATAAAGGTTATTTTATATTTTATTTTTTCTCTTGGGAAATGATACTTGTGATGATCTTTCTTGTAGCTCAAACTTTGTCACATCTGATATTATTTCTTTGGGAAGACATGAATACATTTCTAGTGGTAAATTACTATGTCAAACTCTTAAGACTTTGGTTCATATTACTAAATTGCTCTCCAGGAAGGGATTTTCTAAATTGGTGAGGCAAGCCTGACTGTCCCCTTTTCCTTAGAATGGACATTATCATATTAAAAACCTTTGCTCCTTAGATGGATCCAGCTTACTCTACCTGTGGATGTCACCTTTGCATTGCCCGCTGATGAGATTCAGTATCACCCTTGTGTTGGCTGATCCTTTCATTGTGCCTGCGTGTGTGTGTGTGTGTGTGTGTGTGTGTGTGTGTGTGTGTGAGAGAGAGAGAGAGAGAGAGAGAGAGAGAGAGAGAGACTTTCCACTTCTAAATTGCTCATTCTTCCATTGATTATTTTGTAAAAACTGTTTACATATGAAGGACATTCATCCTTTGATGCAATTTTTTTTCCAGTTTATAGATTGCATTTTGTTTATTGTGTTTGCGCTGTACAAAAGTTACATGATTTTTCTGAGGTTTGTCCCTATGGTGTCTGTACTTGGTGTTATGGTTGAAGTCTTTCCCACCCCCCCAAGAGTACATAAATATGAATCCATATTTTCTTGAGGCACTTGTAAGTTTTCATTTTTTACATTAAGCCTACTCTGAAATGGAAACAGGAGTGTATTGTAGAGTCTATGGGCGAGGGAAGGGCCTAGAGTCCACCCCCCTGTGGCCAGAGGGAATGGTGGAGTGACAGAGAGCTCTGTCACTGTGAGGGTTGTGGTCAATATGGGACCGTTCACTGGAGAAAACCTCAGGGCAGGTCGGTGCTGTTGCCCAACTGGGATCCTGGTTTGTTGCTTGTCTCTGGCCCATTCCCCCATCTGAACTGGTTTGGACCTACAGCACTGGATCTGGGTTCGACACTTGGTAACTTTATGGGTAGGAGCAAGTAGCTTAACTTTACTGAGCCTTCATTTTGTTTCCCTGACTATTTCTTGTATTAGCAGTGTCCACAAACACGCTTAAAGTGGCTTTTTCTCAGGGTTGTTCCCAAAATTATTCCATGACTGGGCTTTCAGAAGTCTGTGACTGCTCTGAAACTGTGTGTGTCTACTTTTCTTTCTGTGGAGAAAACAACTTTAATCGCTTGTCCATGACCTCAAAAAAAGATCATGAATGAAAAGTTGCGTTGTTTATCCTGTTATACTATAACTATAGAGTATTTGGCCAGTCTCTTAAGTCGTTAAACTTTTGACAATTTTTAGTTATGCTGCTGTAAGCATCTCTGTAAATTTGGTGCATGTTATATTCCCCAGAGTGGCATTGCCTGGTCAATGAACAAACACAGTTTTATTCCTCTTCATACACTCAGATGACTCTCCAGAAAGCTTCCACTTCCTCTTGACAGTATATCCGTTTCTTGATGTAGTTGCTAATATCACTTTTCTTCCATTTTATTTATCAGTTTCTACTTAAAAAAAAATTTTTATGGTGAAATACACATAACATAAAATGTACCATCTTAACCATTTTTAAGTGTGTGGTTCAATAGTGTTAAGTATTTTCACATTGTTGTGCAAACAATCTCCAAAACGTTCGTATTGCAAAACTGAAACTCCGTATCCACTTTAAACGATCTTAAACTCCATTCTCTCTTCCTCCCAGTCCCTGGTAATTGCCATTCTTTCTACTTTCTGTTTCTGTGCGTTTGACTATACTACGTACCTCATATAGGTAAACTCATGCAGTATTTGTCTTTTTGTGATAGCCTGTTTCACTTAGCACAATGTCCTCAAGCTTCATCTATGTTGTAGCATCTGTTGGAATTTCCTTTTTAAAAGAACCGAGTAGCCAGGCTCGGTGGCTCAGCCTGTAATCCTGTGCCTTTGGGAGGCTGAGGTGAGTGGACTGCCTGAGCCCGCGGGTTCGAGACCCGCCTGGGCAGCGAGACCTCATCTCTACAATAAATCAAAAAATCAGCCGGGCGTGGTAGCGCATGCCTGTAATTCCAGCTACTTGAAAGGCTGAGGTGGAAGTATCGCTAGAGCCCAGCAGGTCGAGGCTGCAGTGGCAGGGAGCGGCCACTGCACTCCAGTCTGTGCGACAGTGAGACTCCAACTCAAAAAAAAAAAACAACAAAACATAAAAGAACCGAGTAATATTGCACTGTATGTATGTGTCATATTTTGTTTATCCATTCATCTATCAATGGACACAGGTTACTTTTGGCTATTGTGAATAATGCTGCTCTGTACAAAATTCTTTGTCATATTTACAAATATAACACTGTAATGTATGAATAACTTTTTGAGACCTTGCTTTCAATTCTGGGTATATAGCCAGAAGTGGTTTTACTAAATTATATGGTATTTCCATTTTTTATTTGTTGAGGAACCGTCATGCTGTTTTTCATAGCAGCTGCACAGCTACATTCTCACCAACAATTCCAAGTTTTCCACATCCTCACCAACACTTATTTTCTGCATTTTGTATAGCAGCCGCCCTAATAGGTGTGAAGTGATATTTCATTGTGACTTTCATTTGCATTTCCCTGATGATTAGTGAGATTGGGCATCTTTTCATGTGCGTATGGACTATTTGTATATCTTTGGAAAAACCTCTACTCAAGTCCTTTGCCCATTTTAAAAATTGGGTTATTTGGGGTGTTTTTGTTTATTGGCTTGTAATTCTTTCTGTATTCTGGATAGTAACTGCTTGTCAGATGTATGATTTGCACATTTTTTTCTTCATTCCATAGGTTGCTTTTCACTCTGTTGATTGTGTCCTTTGGTGTCATATTGATGAAATCCTTGACAAATCTAATATTATAAAATATTTATTGCTGCTTTGAAAAGTTGTGTCTTAGTCTGTATTTCTGTAATTACCGGCTAATCAGACTGTCTTCCCACTTGATTTACCACTTGTATTTTTCCTCTGTGACCACTCACCATGTGAAATTCTCGTATTAACTTTTATAACGATCATGAATTCTTGGTATAGTTGGGAAGATCAGTCAGTTTGCCAGTTATTATGATTGTCAAATTTAGTCGCCTTTTTTCCTTTTACTGTCGATGCATAAAGTATCTATTATATAAAGACTTTAAAAAGTCAGTCTGGTAAGTCTAATAATAATAACTGATTAGTCTGTTGAATTTGCTTCTGATGACTTTTTCTTTAGTAACTAAACATGTATTTACCCCCACAGTTACCATAAATACTCTTCTTGATTTACATTAATTATTTACACTGATGAAGTTGAAATAACATCTTTTAATGAGTAAATGCTATCTTTGCATGCTCCAGATCTGCCCATGTTAGCTTCTTATAATTATCTGTCTGGATCTATTTCTAGAAATTTGGCGCTCTAATTTTTGTTGTTGTTGCTAATAAAAATAATGGAATTTAATGACTGTCACTATTCATTATGTTTTAAACTCTGGAAGTAGGAGCTATGATACTCATCTAAAGTAAGAATTTTCTCTCTCCTTGTTGAAACTCAAATCCACAAAGCAGGGTCGAACTTACTCTTTGGTTCATGACATAACATAGCTGTTTTATTTGCTTTCTTGATTGTGTTTGACACTGTGGTAAGCATTTCTGAATATCCTATCTAATATAAAAACTAGGACAGTAAAGACAGTCACTTCCTTCTGCTCGTGTGGGCCCCCAGCTCCTTCCCTCACCTCCCCCTGGGCCGAGGCGATCATTGATCATTGTCCTGGATCCTGGGTTTATCTCACTCGCTTTCTTTTGTTTTTAAAAGCATCTTTTCAACATGTGTTTCTCAAAGTATGTGTTTTTATTTTAGTTGTTTTTAACTTTATAAGAAAGTCATGTTGTATGTAATCTTCTGGAACATTCTCACCTAATATGATATTAAGATTCATCCTTGCCTGGTGTAGAGTTCATTTGGTTTGCTTTCTGGCTAGGGCCCATCATGTGACTATACAACAGTTAATTCATTGAATCTCCCATTGATGGTGGCTGGGTGATACATCATGCTACTGCACTCTAGCCTGGGTGACAGAGTGAGACCTGTCTGTTTAAAAAATTTTTTTCTTAAATAAGTGATATGTGGATGTTTTCTCGTTTTGCAAAACCAAAACATGACTGACAAGGTTAACTACCAATCTGCCTCCCTCCAGAGATAACCAGTGTTATCTGTTTGCTGTGTTTCAGACCTTTTCTTATTCATTTATGTTTATATCTGGAAAAGATGTTGTGTTGTCTTTTTCTTTATAAGTGGTGAAATACTACTGTAGACTTTATGTGATTGATTTGCTTTTTTAATTTAACAATAGAGAGATTCATGTGAGTACATGTAGAATTGCCATCATTCTTTTAAACTGCTGTACAATAATTCCTAACCAGGACATGCCATGAATTATGTAGTCATTCTGCTCTTGATGGAAATTTACGCCGTTTCTAATCTTTGGATATTACAAACAATACTGTGTGATTGTCATACACTATCCCTTGTGCACAATGCATGAGTGTTTCTCAGAGTAGATAACCAAGAAGCAAATTGCTAGGTCATAGGACAGGGTCAGACATTTCGCCCCAGCGTGGGTGTACAGATGTGCATGCCTGAGTATGAGAGTATCTGTCTGTTCATATCCTCTTCAGCATATTATATAGGAAACTTCCAAATTTCTGCCAGTTGCCTTCTTTGGTCTATCATGTATACACAGCATTCCTCTGAGACTTTAATTTATACAATAGATTGTCATCATCTGTGTGTGAATTTAACATTTTGCGGGCTTAATACTTAATAGGATTTCCAGTGTCCAAGACACGTAATAATTTATCATTTTGCCAGGTATAATTTTTTAATTTCTCATGTCATGAGGCTTCTGGGGCTTCCCAGCCTGGTGTTTTGCACCTGTGTCACACTATGACTTTGTTCTCTGCTCACCCCTGCATTACAGCAACTCATCTGAAAGAACCAAAATTGTGCAGATTTAGGTAAGGCCATGGCTGATGTTATCATATTGTATACCGCTGAATGGATAAGACTGACATACATGTTTATGGCAGAATTTATAAAGCATTACTTTTGTAAATTAAGATTCAAACACTCTTTGGGAGACTGAGGCAAGAGGATTGCCTGAGCCCGCGGGTTCGAGACCCACCCAGGCAACTTGATGAGACCTCGTCTCTACAATTAAAAAAAAAAAAAATTCAAACACTCCAGAAAAAGGCAATAAAGAAGATAATAGTTCCTCAATAACTTCCTACCCACAAGATAACTGCTAATGACAATTTCATTTATATTCCTTCAAATGTTATCCCGCCATGAACATACTAAGATGTATCCTGCTGTTATTCTCTGCTGTAAATGGAACCATATAATGCATACTATTATTTTTAATGGTCCATAACATTTAACCTTGTGCGTATCGGTACAGTTATTTTAACCATTTTTCTATCGATGGCTTTGAGGTGATTTCTAGAATTTTCTGGCCATTGCAAAGAGTGCTGCAGTGAGCACCTTTGAATTCCTCTTGGTGGGTATGCTGAGATGTCCCTGGGAGAGCTGGGCTTCAGTAGCTCTGGCTCTCTGCACATCTGGGTCTGGAACACTCAGTTTTGTGAGGTGGCTTGAGCGCCTCCTGCCAAAACAGAAGAATGTTGGTCTCATCTCTGTGTGCCAATATAACTATTCGCCCATGCCAGAATTGAGTGCAAGATGGCATCTGACTTAGCACAAAACAGTACAGTAGTGTACAGTAGTGGCAGTGGCCAGCGTCTTCTTCCCCCAAGTGTTCTTTCCTCCAAGCAGGTTAAAAAACAATCGATTCTAGGAAAGCAGTTGTGACATTTGCAGAAAGTGGCATTTAATTATGTCGTATTCATTTGTGTTGTCTGTTGGGATCTTGCCTGGCATTCTGGGCAGGGACACAATGCTGTCTGCTTCGCCCAGCCATGGCTGCTTTCTGGGCTTGGTCCACCCTCTCTCCTCTATGTGGCCGCCAAATGCCAGGAGCACAGGCGTGAACCCACTCTGGTTCTTACCCGCCTTGTAGGGCCTTTGTAGGGACACAGGGAGCTGAACATTGTGGACAGCTGGGCCCTGCTCCAGCCCAGCGTTTGCGCCGATGACCTTATGACCTCCAGAAGGCATACTTGGGTTCTACAGGCCTCAGCCTCTAGAGTGACCGGTGCGCTGCCCTCTTTACTCTCCTGTCAGTGTGACAGCTGTGTGGCCTGCTGTCTGTGTGTCAAAGCAGGGCCCTGCCCCGGCCTCTGCTCCTATGCTTAGCCCTAAGGTAAATGCTCTGCTGGTTTCCTTATCATTTATTTTACTCACATGTGTAAAAAATGTTCAGCATAATACTTACAGCTGTAAAACTTCAAACTCTGGAAGTGATATGATACAGTCATGTCTTTCTCTAGTCCCCAGCCTCCCTCCCCACAGAGACGACTGTCGCAGCCAGTTGCTGCAGTTTTCTGGAGAAGTCTATGTATGTAGAAAGCTGGAGAGTTTGTGGGTTTTTAACCTACAAACTGTGGGTTTTACTTACTCAGGTAACAGTACATCTAGGAGAGCACTGTGTGTCTGTGTTCATGGTTTACCTTGATCTTTTCAATATCTGTGCGGTGGCCATGTCTGAATTACCCATTTTCCTTTTGGGGTACAATTAGGTTGTTTCCAGCAACTTTTGCTGTAGTGAGGCTATACTGCATATCTGTCTACGTGTGTTTCTATGTACATGAGCAAGTGTATCTGTGGGGAAAAGGTTTCCTTTAGGAGGAATTTTGGGACACGTTACACACACATTTCTAAATGTGATGGGCACCCCCCGCTGGCCGTCTAGGAAGGCTGCTCTGAATGAGTTTACCCACACCTTCACCCATGCTGTGTTCTTAAACTCGGTTATTTGCCAACGTGAGAAGTGGAAAATAGTGTTTCATTGTAGTTCGGATTTATATTTCTACTGGGTTACATACTTATTGATTAACGAAAACTCTACCTATTATGGAATTAACACTGTGTCATTTGTGCTGCAAATACGTTCCTGTTTCTCACTGATCTTTAAGTTTTATGGTAATATTTTGCTGTTCAGAGTTTTAAATATATAGATTTACATGTATCATTTAATCAATATTTTCTTTTATGGCTTCTGTATTTTATGAGTAGTTCAGACAGTCTAATCCAGCTGGAGATTATTTTTGGTTAAGCCCTGTGGTTTGTCCTAGTTCTTTTAAGGTTTTGTTGACTTTTTATCTGGGCTTTTTTTGGTGTTGTGAGCAACTTGAGGTATTTCAGCCTGCTGTCCTTACACCACTTACTGCTTAATACACCTGTTAATTATCGATCTATCTATTCACATGCCAGTTCCAAATGGTTTTTATAACACAGTTTATATACTTTAATGCATCGCAAGGGTAGCCCTATCTCATGATTCTCCTTTTCAGAATTTTCCAGCATGTTACTTTAACCTTCCCTATGACGTCTTCATGCAGTCGCCTTCCCATGAGAGAATAAGGTATGTCTTTCCCTTTATTCATACACATCTGTCTAATTGGACTTTGCCTTATATGGAAAACTGTGGTCAGTGGTACTGTTTGGGCTATCTACTTTGGCACCTGGGTGTCCTAGCCTGCCCCCTGGCAAGCCACTGCCCCATCTGAATGATCATCCTCATCACAGAGTCCTTTCACTTATTTTTTTGCTCTGCCTAATGGTTACTTGTCACACTGACAGTATCCAGTTCAGTGGTCTTTGCAGTTGAAATGTTCCCATGCACAATCTCTTGCTGAAAATGCCAGTAAGTTTATACAAATGCAGCCTGCGACCAAGGTCATGTTTGAGGGGAGATCGGCCTGGAGGGTTTGCTTTCTTGAACCTCTGCCGCTGTGTGCCTGGCTTCTCCCTCTGGGAAGTTCTGTGTGCCAGGAATGTCTAAACGGAATCCTGTCCTGGTGACCAGACCCTGAATCCGCTGCTCAACCCTGAGCCAGTCTTGCTGCCTGTCCCCTGGAACTTTTTACAAAACGGATCCCATGCTTTTCTGACTCATTGGAGAAGCTGCAGACCAGAATTTGCCGATTCTTCAGTATCTCAAGGCCATGATTGTGAACATGTTGTCCTGTCTGGTGCACAGTGGTTCCTTTGGTGGCTGCGGAGGTGGGCCCCGTCTGTCTCCTCCCTAACTGACCATCATCACCAGCACTGCCGTTCTGTTTAGGGATCTCTGTCACTTCCCCAGGGTCAGTCTACCCCTCTTTTTCCAGGCTCTATCACAGAGGCAGAATGGAAGTGCCTGGAAGAAAGATATCAAATCTTTAATTACTTTATTTTTCCATGCTGACGTCAGAGGTGGCCTGTGTCTGCTTCAGAAAGATGTGACTGGGCTTTTTTTTTTTTTTTAGATGAAACACCATTCTGTTTTCTGATTAGAGTTTTTCTTTCTGTTGAAATAGCATAGGGCAAAATTTTCTGTTTCCTAAGACATTGTTGTGCACAAATCTATTTCCTTAAGGTAATTTCTTAGCAGTGGAATGACTGGCCCAGAGGGTGTGAGCAGTTTGAAGATTTTTGAGCCCTGACACCAAGAGTCCTTACAGACGAGCACGGTCCCTGCAGGTGGTTAGTGGCGGTCCCCTGCAGGCTTGCCCGGCACCATTTTTGTTTTTATCTTTGCGGATGTGATGGCAAGAAGCAGTATCTTGGTATTTTAATTTGCTCTTTTGATTCTAATGAAATTGAATGGATACTTTCATGTGTTGGCCGGTCCGTGTACCTGCCTTGAGCCTCACCTGTGTTTTCATTGGTTTGTGAAAAGTCTGCGTCGAGGGCATTTGCCTTACATGTTTAAAAAATGTTCAAGTTTGTAGTTCGTTCGCCTTTTAATTTTATGTGCGGGATCTTGCTGATGGATTTCAATTTTGCGATCAAATTGATCGATTTTTATTATTATGGCTTCACACTTTGGTGTTAGGCCAGAGTTTGGTGCTTTCCCCTAAAGTAAGTGGTCTGCTCACAGAGGCAAACGCCATGGTTCCTTCTGGATCCTTCATGGTTTCGTTTTTGACACAGAAACTCTTTAGTCCATCTTGAAGTCCTTTTCATGTGCAGTAAAAGGTGGGAATTTAGTGGTTTCAAAATGGCCACCTGATTTTTTCCATCATGATATACTGAAGAATCCTACTTCCTCGGCTGGTTCGAAATGGCACTTGTTAATTACGGGCTAAGTACTTTAATGTAATTAAGTCTATTTCTGGTCTTGCCAATCTGTTCTACCAGATCTTTCCTTGCTTGTGCCAACCCAGTGTTTGAATTATTTCAGCTTTATCCTACTAACTGGTTTTCATACATGGTAATATAATACATTTTTTGTTAAGTGTTTGGATTCTTACTGGAATTTCTTTCTTTTTTTTGATTAGAAAATATAGTTTATTTAGAAATAAATGAGAGAGAGAGAGGAGATTCACCTCCCCAAGGTAGGGGAGAGGGCCAAAGCTTAAGAAAACTTGACCTGGCCATAGCTCAGAGAGCACGTGGCCACACCATAGCTCAACAAGGCCATGGCTTTAATGGAATTTCACTACATTTATAAACATATTATGGTACTGAGATATCCCCTTTGGGAATTAGTCTGCCTGTTGGTTCAGGATAGGATGGGTTTTATGTCCCTTGGGAGTATAGACTGCTTTTTAAATAGGTTATGCACATTTATGAAGGTTGAGCTTTGAAATGTAATATTCTGTATTTTGGTTGGATGTTTTTCTATTAAAAGTTTCTGATTATGGTAGACTTTTTATACAGATGCAGTTCATATATATATTTGTTTTGTAAATATGCTGAATTTCACTATTAGGGTCAGTTAGGAGACAGTATAACAGGTTGGGTAAAAGTTGGGGCTAACCAAGCTCTGGACCCGCCTCTTATTTACTTAGTCACTCTCTGCCTCAGTTTCCCCATCTTTAAGAAGTAGGATAAAGGGTAACAAAATAATGCAAGCATTGTACTAGTCACTCTTTTGACATGGAGTGAACATTGTTCTCTTGGGCTTTTCAAGTAAATGACAGTCACCCTTGACAATTATATTAGGGGAATCATTCCATCTTTCTTTTTTTTTTTGAGTTGGAGTTTCACTCTGTCACCCAGACTGGAGTACGGTGGCCGCTCCCGGCTACTGCAGCCTCGACCTGCTGGGCTTTGGCGATCCTTCTGCCTCAACCTTCCAAGTAGCTGGAACTACAGGCACGCACTACCACGCCCAGCTAATTTTTGATTTATTGTAGAGATGCGGTCTCACCAAGTTGCCCGGGTGGGTCTCGAACCCGCGGACCCAGGCAATCCACTCACCTCGGCCTCCCAAAGTGCTGGGATTACAGGCTGAGCCACCGAGCCCGGCCCATTCCATCTTTCATGCTTCCTGTCTTGTTCACGCAGGCAGTGATTACTAACCATGAACTTGGTGGTCTTGTTCTTTCCCAACCCACTACAGTAGTGGGGTCCATCGGCAAATGGAAGAGGAGGATCGTGCTGGGCCCTGGGAACACATAAGCTCCCAGTGCAGCCTTTTCACATTGCCCAAAGGGGCAATTATCCTGCTGGTAATGCACAAGATGGGTTGGGTGATCTGCTAACAGACACTGTATATTTTAATATTTATGTATTTATTTTAATATTACTGGTTTTCCATTTACGGGTGGTAATATAAAGTGTCCTTTCAAAATAAACTCATTTTTCCTGCTAAATATTGAAGTAAAAAGATCACGTTTTTGAAGCGTGCAATTCAATGGTTTTTAGTATATTCACAGTATCGTGCAATCATCACCAGTATTCATTTCCAGATTGTTCCCATCATCCCAAACAGAAGCTCTGTGCTCAGAAACCATGACTTCCTGTCACTCTCCTCCCCTACTTCCAGATAACTAACTTTTGTTACACTCTGTCTCCATGAGTTTGCCTACTCTAGGTACCTCGTATAAGTGTAATCATACAATATTTGTATTTTGGGTCCATCTTATTTCATTCCGCGTGTTTTCAAGGCTCATTCATGTTGTAGATGTAACAGGGCTTTGTTTATTTTGATGGTTGAACAGTATACCATGGCATGGGTCTACCCCATTTTGTCGATCCACTTGCCAGTTGGACATTTGGATTATTTTGTTTCTGCTTTTTGGCTATTATGAATAATGTTGTTAGGAGCAGTTGTATATGAGTTTTGTGTGAACATACATTTTCAATTCTCCTTGGTATATAGCTAGAAGTAGTATTGCTAGGTCACGTGGTGACCCAATATTTCACTTTTTGAGGAACTGCTAAACTATTTTCAAGGCCAAGCCATCCTCCTACCCTTCCTATCAGTAAAGTGTAAGGGTTCCAATTTCTCCACATTCTCCCCAGTGCTGGTTATCACCTGACTTTTTAGTTATAATCATTCTCGTGGGTGTGACATGGTATCTCATGCATTTGGATTTGCATTTCTTTGATGACTGATGAAGTCAGCACCTTTTCATATGCTGTGGGCCAGGCCATGAGTATATGTGCTTTGGAGAAGTCTCTGTGCCACCTTTTGACATTTTTTAATTAGGTGTTTGTCTTTTTATTATCAAATTGCAAGAGTTTTTTATATGTATATATTCTGGATTCTAGATACGGTTTGCAAATATTTTCTCCCATTCTGTGGCTTGTGTCTTCACTTTTGTGATAGTGTGCTTCGACATAGAATAAATACATATTTTTAAAGTGACGACTTACAGAGGAAAAAAACGGCTGTAGTCAGATGTGGCAATAAAGTCTCAAGGTGTCGTGTGAATGATTAAGGTTTGAGGGTGTCCCCTGTGAGACCTCAGGTGTTTAGAGATAGAGAAAAGAGTGCAGTCTTTACATGTGAAATGGATCAGAAGTGCGATTGTGGTGTGTCCCTTTTGTGTGTGATGTCAACTGATGCCACCTTTTTTTGTGCTGGATCATGGGAAAATGTTTCCATTTGTCACTAGATTGCTCAGAAGGCTTTGATTTGTTTTTTAAAATAGTAATAGATATTGTATTTATTGAAATGTCTTTATTGCATTTTTATTATTTTTATTGCATCAGGATTTTTACTTTCATCATCTGATGATGGACTGTTAATTATTCCATTAATACTAACCCTCCTATGCTTTCTGAACCAAATTATTCATAGACTTGGAGTTCTATTTTGTTGACACAGAAATGAATTAGAAGACCAACACACCTGTAATTCCAGTTGCTTGGGAGGCCGAGGTGGGAGGATCAGTTGATCCCAGGGGTTTGAGGCGGCAATGAGCTATGATCACACCACTGCACTCCAGTCCGGGTGACAGAGCAAGACCTTATCTCGCTCTTTTTTTTGAGTCAGAGTCTCACTCTGTTCTCCACGCTGGAGCACAGAGGCATGCTCACAGCCACTGTAGTCTCAACCTGCTGGGCTCAGGTGATCCTTCTGCCTCAGCCTTCCAAGTAGCTGGAACCACAGGCACATGCCACCACACCCGTTTAATTTAAGACCCTGTCTCTTTAAAAAAAAAATTTAAAAATAAAAAATTTAGAAAAGACAGTTAATGCAATGACAGCCCTTGGCAGACACTTGGAGAGAGGTAACAGTGCAGGTCATGGAAGGGAGCCCTGAGCAGGACTTAAAAGAATAAATAAGAGGAAGAAAAGAAATGAATTCGGTCCACTTGGATGTCAGGGTATCGTCAGGCAGGTTTTGGTGTCAGGATATCAGGAGAGGCAGAGACAGTCAAGGTCAGTGGTTACAGACAACTTGGTTTCTGTTCCCTACTTTGCCATCTCATAGCATATGACTTTGGCCAGATTTCTTAAATTCTTGAAGCTTGTTTCCCCAGTGATGATATGGGGACAAAAATAGTGTTAAAACATACCTGTGGGTTGTATCAAGTTGAAATGAGCAGTGTGGTGCAGGCATGTGAGTGAAGGAACCTGCTATTCCCTGTCCCTTTTCTTACAGAAAATATCTTAGGCAAGTTCTGACCCTTTCTGCACTCAGCAGGCGTCGTGGCATGAAGTGTCCTGTCACACCAGTTGGGGTTGGCACTTGTCTTTGGAGGTTCAGTGATTCTCCGAAAACTTTTTCAGTGCATCCAGGGTTACCTGACTATTCAATATTTCTATTTCATCATGTCAGTTCTTCAAAGCTATGTTTTCCAAGAAAACTATCTTTTTATGTGTATTGGTATAGAGTATCCTTTTATATTTTAATATTCTCCTTATGAAGTTTTTTTTTTCACTTTTTAAAATTCCTAGTTTTTCTTTGTCTTGAATAGACTTTCAAGAAATCTATTTTATTGGTCTTTGCAAAAAGCAGTTTCAGATAAAATAACCAGTTCTTCTGGTTTCATTTTATAATTTATTAATTTCTACTTTTAAGCTGGGTTCGGTGGCTCAGCCTGTCATCCCAGCGCTTTGGGAGGCTGAAGTGAGTGGATTGCCTGAGCCCGCGGGTTCGAGACCCACCTGGGCAACTTGGCAAGACCTCATCTCTACAATAAATCAAAAATTAGCCGGGCGTGGTAGCGCGCACCTGTAATTCTGGCTACTCGGAAGGCTGAGGCGGAAGGATCTCCGGAGCCCAGCAGGTCGAGGCTGCGGTGGCCAGGAGTGGCCACTGCACTCCAGTCTGGGTGACAAAGTGAGACTCCAACTCAAAAAAAAAAAAAAAGAAAGAAATCTCTGCTTTTATTTCACTAATTCTTTCCTCCTGCTTTCCTTGGATTTTGCTTTGTTACTCTTTTTCCGAGTCTTGCGTTGCAGGCTTGATTCACTTGTGTTCAAGCACGCAAACTTTTAACAGTGGGAAAGGGGAGGTGGAGGGTGGTCGTGTAGTCTGGTGGGAAGCCGTCTTGCCCTGTCTCCACCAGGCCCCCAGGGCCCCCTGTGGCCACACAAAGCCCTCAGCTGAGGTGTCAAATATCTCTGAGGGAGGCTACTGACATCACCGGGAGGATATAAGGATTCCTGTGGGTAGCCAGAGCTCAGCAAGCACATTGGGGGGCCCGGCAAAGGGAAACTGTGAACTGTCATTGCCTCGTTCCACAGAGTTTTGATTTCGAATGGTTACTCCATCCACTTCCTCCATGGCCAGACCATGAGCTGGTCCCCACGGACACAGGTGTTCAAATGACTGGCCCTGTCTTCATGGTGTTCCTGTTCTCAGGTGAGACACAAATCATGAGTTTAGGGATGTTTTGGTTAGTTATGGAGGGTGTAGTGCAGCTGAATGGTGAAACAGCCATGACCCAGGGACCTCTGAGCTCCAACCAGAAGGGTAGGAGAAGCTGGAAGGAACAGCATTCCCAGCTGAGAGAAAGGCATGAGTGAAGCCTCTGGGCTGTGAAGGGACTGGCTGGAGCCAGGAGTGCAAGGTAGGTCTGGCAGGGGCAGGGCCAGAACCCCGCCCCACCGGGGCAACCATGAAGATTCAGGACCTGACCCCTAAGGCACCTGAAGCCTTCCCATGTGTATGTAGGGAAAGACTTTGTTGATCTTATGTCCCATATGTTTGTGGTTTCAGTTCTGATATATACTTTGACCTTCGTTACTTGAGAGTATGCTTTAAAATTTCCAAGTGTTTGAGATTGTTTTTGTTTTTTTACTATTACAGTCCATTTATGGTCTAATGAATGGTTATCGGAGGAAGTAGCCTGTACAATTTTTGCTTTTTTTGAGTGTTTGGCTCGCTTTCTTCATTGATGAAAGTATGATTATTTTTAATAAATGTTCCACAGCAGTTGAGAAGGTATTCTATGTCACGTCCCACAAGGATTGTTTCCTCCTGATTTTTTGAATGAAATCTGAATCTGCTATATCCTTGTGCACTGAAAGATGTCAGTTACATTCTTTCTTTGGTCTCTTCACTCCTCCAGATGGGCTACCAGCCTGCTCCATCTGCCTGAGGTATAGGGTCCATCAAGATTCCTGACAACACAAACTACCCTCTCCCCCGGCCCCTCCCCCGAGTGCTTTCTGCATGGAATTCACCATGTCTGATGTTGACACTTGGGGACCCACACCTGCGCCTGTGTGTGCATGTGTGCAAATGTGTACACACACACACACGGTCTTCTTGTATGCATTGGACTGAAATACCTGTGGGTGTTATTCTCAACTGTTGGATTTTTGAAATGATTTTTACATCTCTTTTCTGCTTTCTGCCTACGAACATGTGTTTATTTTACACAACTGTCGTTGATAGTTATTGTGTCAGGGCACAGTTACTCATGCTGTAATAACCCACCGATCTGGCTGAGGTCGCTGGGGCATTCCAGGGTGTGAGTTTTGTCACTGCTGCTTGGGCCACGGGGCCAGGGCCAGCATTTTGTGATAAGTTGTGTAGACACAAACATGTTTGGGCAAGTAATTCCCATTTTGTAGGTCACAGCTGCTTCTGGTTTGCAGGTCCCCTGGCCAGAGGGAAGGAGCAGTTGCTTGGTTCTCCTCTCTCACTGCCCTGTGCCCTCTGGATGGTTCTGAGGATGCTGTTTCCCCACGGCCCTGCCAACACCTCTGTTTCTACTTTACTCATTGCCTGAGTGCAGGGGTTCCCGGAAGCCACTTAAATCCTCACCCTGTGGCCCGTGGCGTGTTCCCAGCTTAGATCACTCAATTCCATGGACCACACTGAGGGGCTCGTCACTAACCTGGTGAATTAACTGTCTGCTCATCTTACAGAATTATGTTCTGACTTCCCCCATTTCTGAGGCCTTGCAAGGCCAAGCTTTGTTGCTTCGTCGGCAGGTTGGGACTTAGATGGCCATGCATGTTTCCTCGTCTGCTGCAGTAAGTAAGTGCCTGCACTCTGGTGTCTGGGGGCCTAAGCCCAAGGGAGGCTGTGAGGGGGAGGGGCACGTGAGCCGGGGGACTGGGCCTCAGCAAAATGGGGAGGGGAGGGGGCCGGGGCTGGGCCTGCAGGCCGGGCTCTGAGCCTACCTGGTGGTCCCCAGGCCTTTGGGATGTGAGTTTGTGTGTGAGAGGGAGAGAGGGGTGGGGCTGAGTCCACTTGGACTCCTCTGGATGATGGAGCCCCTGTTCTCAGCCCCCCTTGACCTCCCGTGTACGCCTGAGCAGCTGGCAGCCCTCTCTCCACACTGGCAGGAGGAGCTCCAGGTGCCCTCCCCCATGACAGGCCGGGACAGGACTCTTGGACGAGGACTGCACAGCTCTGGGGGGCTCCCAAGGACCCGCCGTGGGCCCAGGAGAGGCAGAGCCTGGGCCAGGAGCAGTGGGTGCTGTGGGCAGCGGACTGCAAGGGTGCCTGGGAGCAAGTGCCAGCCAGGGTCCAGAGTGGGCTTCGCACCTCCCTGGTGACTTGGACCCGTCCTGCCCAGAACTCAGACTCCAGGTCAAAGTCCAGGGAGAGGAGAGAGGCTGGTGGCGTCCTTGCACTTCCGACCTCATTTTCTTTCTTTCTTTTTTTTTTTTTTGAGTCGGAGTCTCACTCTGTCGCCCAGACTAGAGTGCAGTGGCCGCTCCCGGCCACCGCAGCCTCGACCTGCTGGGCTCCGGCGGTCCTTCTGCCTCAGCCTTCCGAGTAGCCGGAATTACAGGCACGCGCTACCACACCTGGCTGATTTTTTTGATTTATTGTAGAGATGAGGTCTCGCTGCCCAGGCGGGTCTCGAACCCACAGGCTCAGGCAATCCACTCACCTCAGCCTCCCAAAGCGCGGGATGACAGGCTGAGCCACCGAGCCCAGCTCCGACCTCATTTTCAAGTAATGGCAGTTCCCGGGATGGATCCACAGCTGACGGTGGCCGAGAGATCAGAGGACAGAAGGCAGGTGGGCGCGTCTGTGTGACCTCAGGTGGTGGGGCCCAGCAGAGCCAGAGGACCATCAGCATTTGAGCTAGTCCAGTGTTGGAAGTTTCCCCTAGTTCTCAGATTTCCCATTTCATGCATAGAGTTAAAAATTCAGGTAAGGCACAGTGGCTCAGGCCTGTAATCCCAGCACTGTGGGAGGCCGAGGCAAGAGGATTGCCTGAGTCCAGGGGTTCAAGGCCAGACCAGCCTGGGCAACTTGGTGAGACCCTTTCTCTACAATAAATTAAAAAAAAAATGGGTGGCATACTCCTGTAGTTTCAGCTACTCAGAAGGCTGAGGTGGAAGGATCGCCTGAGCCCAGCAGGTGACACAGTGAAACTCCAACTCAAAAAAAAAAGAGAGAAAGACATTCAAGCCATCAGTATAAAGTAAAATGTCTCTTCCCTCACCTATTCCAGCCGTACTACACAGAGGTGGCGTGGCCTCTTACGTTTCTTAGAATCTTTCTGGAAATTTCTATATACATACAAAAACTTGTCACTGCCGACTCTGTCCCGGAACACAAAGGACTGTGACTTGTGGTTTAGTTGCTTGTCTGACTTCATGCTCCTGCAATTGGGATTTGCATCTGACACAACAGGAAGCAGGTGGCCGTGAAGCTGGGGAACCCTGTCCCCCAGGCCGTGCCTTTGAAAAGGGCGTCAGGGAGACAGGGAGGTGAGCGTGGGAGGGAGGAAGTGCGGCCCCGCCGCAGGTGTTTCTTTTCCTGAACGCGGCTCATGGCCGCGTCCAGGTTTTGCTTTTCACCTTTCCGTCTGTGAGAAAATGAGCAGGAAAAAGCAAAAGGCGCTGGTGGTGGCACACCCTGCACTGCTGGGTCGGGGTTCAAGTCCCCGCGGCGCCCTTCCTGCCTCCTCACCCTCCAGGGACATCCTGTCTCCCCAGTGGAGAAGCTTTGGGGGTGCGCCCAGGGCCACTCCCAGGAGCCCTCCTGCTCTGGGCTTCCCTCCCTCATCCTCCTGGGGCCCTGGACCGCGGTGGGAGCACAGAAGCTGGCCTGGGGCTGCGCTTTCAAGGACTCTAACCCCGACAACGTGCAGCCGATGATTTAGCCCACCGGCCACCCTAGTGGGAAGGGGAGAATGGCTTGGTGCTCTGCACCCCAAGGCTGAGGGCCCCACCTGGAGTGGCATGCTCGCCACCTGCCCTCTTCCTTCCAGGGCTCCTGGGATCTGCTCACTGAAAGGATAGACCTTCTTGCCGGGCTCGGTGGCTCAGCCTCTAATCCCGTGTTTTGGGAGGCTGAGGTGAGTGGATTGCCTGAGCCTGTGGGTTCGAGACCCGCCCGGGCAATTTGGCGAGACCTTATCTCTACAATAAATCGAAAATCAGCCAGGCGTGATAGCACATGCCTGTAGTTCCGGCTACTCGGAAGGCTGAGGTGGAAGGATCGCCGGAGCCCAGCAGGTCGAGGCTGCGGTGGCCTGGAGCGGCCACTGCACTCCGGTCTGGGCGACGGAGTGAGACGCCAACTCAAAAAAAAAAAGAAAGGATAGACCAAGAGTGGGGAAAGCATTTTTTTTTAACTCTTCTTCCTAAATCTTAATACAATGATGAGGAAGTAGAAGCTATGTTTTTTGGAGAAATACACACTTTAGGTAAAATCAACTTTGCTGACTTTGTCTTTTCAGAAACAGACCTCCTGGTGCCGGGTATCAGAGGTATCTCAGAGCAGCAATCAAGCTTGCCTAGAGTAAAGGGATTTACAAGGCCTAAGACATCATGCATTGGGCAAGGATTGGAAAAGTCACAAAACTTGAAATTACAAAAGTTATGGCTGCTCAGAGGGGGAGCAGGTGGGGATTCGATCTTCCAGTAAATTGGGCGCTATCTGCAGGGAAGCCAAGGATCCCCCGAAGCGACCCACTGGGAAGGCCTAGGAGATAAGGGGAGGTGCACCCTCCGTTAGCTCTAAGGAATGTCATTCAGGAAGGTGCAGGAGAATTAGAATCCTTGTCACGCCCTTCTCTAGGGGCTTGATAATGTGGGTGGACATCAGTGGGTCTCTGTGTTGCAGGTTCTCCAAGACATCCACAGGTGGTCGATAAGGAAGTCACGGCAGTCACGTCTACCTGATTGCAACATCTCCAAGGAAAAGGATTTAAGCCAGGGCTTTGGAGGGCTATGGCGCCACACTCACCTAGAGTGCAGGCCCACTCCCTGTCTGTGAGGGGGTGAAGCTTTCTTAAATAAATCTTTTTTTTTTTTTTTTGAATCGGAGTCTCACTCTGTCACCCAGACTGGAGTGCAGTGGCTGCTCCCGGCTACTGCAGCCTCGACCTGCTCGGCTCTGGTGATCCTTCCGCCTCAGCCTTCTGAGTAGCCGGAATTACAGGCACGCGTTACCACACCCAGCTGGTTTTTTGATTTATTGTAGAGATGAGGTTGCGCCTAGTTGCCCAGGTGGGTCTCGAACCCGCAGGCTCAGGCAATTCACTCACCTTGGCCTCCCAAAGCACGGGATTACAGGCTGAGCCACCGAGCCTGGCTAAATAAATCTTATCTTCTTTCACCTCTGTGTGTTGCAATTCCTTGCATTTACTCGGATCTTTGGGTTGCCAACCCGCACCCCTGGCACGCCAGCTCTGGGGTACTGTGCCTCCCTTCGCCCCTCCGTCTCCATCCAACTCACCCTCACCCTATCTGTGCCCTAACACTCACTACTGCCATCCTCTGGGCTCTCAGGGTGGGCTGGGTGGACAGGGTCAAAGAGGAGGAGGCCGGAACCCTGAGGCCTGGGTGGAGATGGGCAGGGCCAGGAGTGGCCCTGGGGTACTGGAAGACAGGGACCAACAAAGACGAACAGCTGGGTCATGAGGGGCCGGGTGGGCACTGAGGGGCTGAACCTGTACTCTCCAGGAGCCTGGGATGCCAGGAGATTTCCCAGCTTGGCACCCAGCGGGGGCAGCTGCTGTGATCTTGGGTAAGCTCCCACACCGACGACCCCAAGCAGTTTCCTCCTCCCTCTTCTCTGGGTGCCCTCTGCCCCCTCCCACCTTTGGCCGGCCTCTTCCCTCCCCCAGAGGGAGGTCAGAGGCTCACAGCCCTTTTCACGGCCATCATGCTGAGGCTGTCTACACTTTGGAATGGGCTGCCTGACCCCAAGATTCCCAGGAGACCCATCCCGTTACTACAATCATCTTCTTCTTTTTCTTTTTCTTTTTTTTTTGAGTTAGAGTCTCACTCTGTCACCCAGACTGGAGTGCAGTGGTCGCTCCTGGCCACCGCAGCCTCGCCTGTTGGGTTCCAGCAATCCTTCCACCTCAGCCTTCCAAGTAACTGGAACTACAGGCACACGCTACCACACCTGGCTGATTTTTGATTTATTGTAGAGATGAGGTCTCACCAAATTGCCCAGGTGGGTCTCAAACCCGTGGGCTCAGGCAATCCACTCACCTCAGCCTCCCACGGTGTGGGATTACAGGCCGAACCACCGAACCCGGCTTACAATCACCTTCTTATTTTTTATTTTTTATTTTTTAGTTGGAGTCTCACTCTGTCACCCAGACTGGAATGCAGTGGCCGCGGCCACCGCAGCCTCGACCTGCTGGGCTCCGGCGATCCTTCCGCCTCAGCCTTCCGAGTAGCCGGAATTACAGGCATGAGCTACCACGCCCGGCTGATTTTTTTATTTATTGTAGAGATGAGGTCTCGCTGCCCAGGCGGGTCTCGAACCCGCGGGCTCAGGCAATCCACTCACCTCAGCCTCCCAAAGGCGTGGGATTACAGGCTGAGCCACCGAGCCCGGCTCAATCATCTTTAACTCAGGTCCCATAAGGAACAGCTGGAAGCAGAAGGGGAGGTGTGCAAAGCGGGCCTTGGGAGGTGACCATCTCTCCTCCAAGATGGGTGGTAGGCGCCTGACCTTGCAAAGTCCCAGCATGTCCTAGTGGGTCCTCGCATGCAAGTCACATGACAGCACAGGTCCTCTAGCGAGAGCTGAGCTCCCAAGGTGTGGAAGGAGTCCCAAGCCTAGACAAACCCCAGGGAAGGCAGCACACAGGGCCAAGGGAGGGACTCCAGAAGACAGAGAAAAGCAGGAAGCCAGTCAGCCATGCTGGAGAGAACCCCTTAGAAAGGAACCCTGGCTTGGGTATCCTGGACAAGGCTGTGGCTGGTGTGCGGCCATCCGCAGTCCCTCAGCCCCTTGGCAAGTTCTGGTGCCAGAAAAATCCCCTCTGGAGCTTGTGGCTCTAGTTGAGAGGGTAAGGGGAGGCAGTGTGAAGCCAAGGTCTCAGCAGGCTAGGCCTGGGTGGCAAGGTCATGAATCTAGCTGTAAGGCCAAGCAGAAGCAGAGCGACCTGCTGTCCTTGGATGTGACCAGCCCGCCTCTGGGCACTGACAGGCTTATACTCATGCATAATCAAAGGCACAGGGCCCAGTGAAGATAGAAGAGCCACCTCATGGCAAAGGAGCACAGATCTCTGAGTGCCACCTAACCATTTTTTCTAGGCCTCGTGCCCTTACAGTTGAAGACCGCAGAGGGTCAGTGTGACCAACCTGGCCAAGCCATGTCGACTCCAGGTCAAGGGCCTCTCCTAGTTTGTGGAATTCCTGCTCCTCTCAAAGTACTCATGATGTCTCATCTCAAGTTGTTCCCCCTTGTCCCTCTACCCTACTGTGTAAGATCAGAACATGAGGGTAGGTAGCTTGAATGTGGTGGGGGACCTCCAGGGATATGTGTATTTGTTTTTGTCTTTTTGAGTTGGAGTCTCACTCTGTTGTCCAGACTGGACTGCAGGGACACGCTCCCGGCCTCCGCAGCCTCGACCTGCTGGGCTTTCTGGCGATCCTTCCGCCTCAGCCTTCCAAGTAGCCGGAACTACAGGCGCGCGCTACCACGCCCAGCTAATTTTTGTTGTATTTATTGTAGAGACAAGGTCTCGCCAAGTTGCCCGGGTGGGTCTCGAACCCACAGGCTCAGGCAATCCACTCAGCCTCCCAAAGTACTGGGATTACAGGCTAAATCACCAAGCCCAACCCAGGGATACTGGGAAGGCAACAGTAGCCACCACGTTGGCCCTTTGCATTTGTGGAAAAGCCCTACCCCCACATCCCATGATCTGCTGCCTCAACTCCAGCTGTGGTCTGCCTGGTGGAAACAGGACCTGTGGTCAATCCCTCAGGGCAGGCATATGCCTTAGTCCTGTGGCAGGGGCCGGAAGTAAAGCCCTGTCTCCAAGGATGGGTAGAAACTCAACAGGTGAAAGAAAGGGAGCACTCCAAGTAGGGAGCAAAGTGGAAGCAAACGCCTGGACGTAGAAAAGCACTGGGTTCTGTTTGCCAGGAGTCCAGACTGGAAGAAAGGTTGGGCTCTGACGCAGCTGTTTCTCCCATCTGTGGGGCTCCAGTGAGAAGACACATTTGAACAATGCCGGGAAAAAGTTTGGATCCCAAGTCTGACTCAACGCTGCGATTTGCTTACTCTGTGCCACTGTTCTAAATGATTTATAAATATATTAATACATAACAATGACTCAGTTCTATTATTTTTATTCTCAGGGAAGAAATCTGAGATACAAGTGAGATGCAAGATTATGTAACTTGCTACTTGTGGTTGATGAGATAGATACATATGTAATTTGCCCAAAGACATACAGATTGCAAACTATGGACACTTTGTAAAGTCTGAACCAATGCTTAGACTTAAGTCCACCTTTCTTTGTTTGTTGTCATTGTTTTTTAACTGTTTGTTTTAACTTTTAATATTGATGCTTTTGATGTGGATTTTTCAGGTCAGCCTGGGCTTCGAGTGTCAGCTCAATGGGTCGGCCAGCCAAGCCCCAGAGAGGGTCATGGAGGGGCTGGTAAGCCTAGCCCCAGAGAAGCCTACCTTTCTTTTTTTTTTTTTTTTTTTTGAGTTGGAGTCTCACTCTGTCGCCCAGACTGGAGTGCAGTGGCACGCTCCCGGCCACCGCAGCCTCGGCCTGCTGGGCTCCAGCAATCCTTCCGCCTCAGCCTTCCAAGTAACTGGAACTACAGGCGCGCGCTACCACTTCCAGCTAAGAAGTCTACCTTTCTAGGACAGGCTTTTTTTCCCGTCAGTTTTGGTTTTGCGCAGACACACCAACACGGTGTTTTGTGAGAGTCATACCTATTTCTTGCAATCTTGCAAGGCAGTAATTATTTCTACCCACCTTTACAGAAGGGAAAAGTTAGGACCAGACATGGTAAATTCTGAGTTGGTCTTCAGACCTAGGTTTTTAAAATACAAGCTATTATGTAACTATCCTTCTGCCTTAAGGATCTTTTTCGAGCATTTCTCTTTCCAACACAACACCGCAGGGCTGAACTAGGCCTGAGGGCTACAATGGAAGAAAGGTTGCAACAAGGTGGAATGGACTGGGGGTCCGAGGCTCTGGGACCCACTAAAGTTGGGATGGTGATCTATTCCCATCCATCGTCCAGAGCTGAAGCGAACCGAACCTGCAGCTTGTTGAAGTTTGGGCCACCTGGGACCTCCCCATCAGGTTGCGAGCACACCTGGAAACCCCCGCACGGTCTGCTGGCAAACCCCCGCCCCCTCCTCTCGCTCTGCATTTCACCCGTCTTTGCTTCCGTAGAGATATCCACCTTGGATACGGAACGGAGGACCCCTCTGAGTGCCAGGCTAATCTCCCCTCACCCTCCACCACGTCCCATATTCCAGGTAGGGAGCCCCTTTTCGCGAGACAGACAGCTGCACGACAACGTCCACTTTGGACACCTCCTCGGAAAGCCCCGGCGCGTCCCCACAGCGTCCACGCATGCGCGGGCCGTGAGGGGGCATGGCAAAGTGAATGGGGGCGTGACCTAGGTGGAAGGCAGGAGGCTGCACGCGGCGATGACGCAATGCGCCCCTAGGGGCGGGTTCGTTTGCGCTGGCGGCGTGGCGTCGCCTCTCCACTCGTTTCCAGGGCTGCAGCGGGAGGCGGGTCCAGGTGAGACCCAGATAGAACTGAAACAAAATGCCTGGGCACAGGCTGAAAGGACAGACCCAGAGTGGGAAGCCATTTTTCATCTTGTTCTTAAACTTTAATACAATGATGAGAAAGTAGAAGCTATGCTTTTGGAGAAATGCACACTTTGGAAAAATTAACTTTGCCAACTTTGTCTTTTCAGAAATAGACTTCCAGGTATCAGAGGCACCTCATAGCGGCAATCAAGCTTGCCTAGAGTAAAGGGGATTTACAAGGCCTAGGACATCATGCATTGGGCAAGGATTGGAAAAGTCATTGAAAGGACAGACCGAGAGTGGGAAGCCATTTTCCCTCTTGTTCTTAAATCCTGACACAATGATGAGAAAGTAGAAACTATGCTTTTGGAGAAATGCACACTTTAGGTAAAATTAACTTTACCGACTTTATCTTTTCAGAAACAGACTTCCAGGTATCAGAGGTATCTCAAACTTGCCTAGAGTAAAGGGAATTTCAATCAAACTTGCCTAGAGAAAAGGGAATTTACAAGGTCTAAGACATTGGGCAAGGATGGTAAAAATCATGAAACTTGTCATTACAAAAGTTATGACCACTCAGAGGAGGAGCAGGTGGGGATTTGATCTTCCAGTAAATTGGGTACTATCTACAGGGAAGCCAAGAATTCCCCGAAGCTACCCACTGGGAATACCTAGGAGATAAGCATACGGGCACCCTCCATCAGCTCTAAGGAATGTCATTCAGGAAGGTGCAGGAGAATTAGAATCCTTGTCACGCCCTTCTCTAGGGGCAATGATAATGTGGGTGGACATTAGTGGGTCTTTGTGTCACAGGGTCTCCAAGACATCCACAAGTGGTCAATTAGGAAGTCACAGCAGTCACATCTACCTGATTGCAACATCTCCAAGGAAAAGGATTTAAGCCAGGGCTTTGGGGGGCTGTGTTACCACACACCTAGAATGTAGGCCTGCTCCCTGTCTGTGGGGGTGAAGCTTTCATAAATAAATCTTATCTTCTCTCACCTCTCTGGGTGTTGCAATTTACTTTGCATTTACTTAGATCTCTGGGTTGCCAGCACGGCACCTCTGGCACGCTGGCTCCAGCAGTGCTGCACCTCTCTGCGCCTCTCCCTCTCCACCCAACCACTCTCACCCTGTCCGGACCCTAGTACACACTATAGCCGGGCTCCTGGGCTGGGAAAGGAGAGATTGACCCTGGGCCTTGCCTGACCGGGCCTGGCCAGGATATGCCTGGCCTGGCCTGTGCGTCCCCCTCCAGCGGGCTCTCAGCTCCGAGTTCCCCTTTGCTGATGCTCTCTGGCTCACAAGCGCCTTCTGGTTCTGCAAACTGTCCCGAGCTTCCACGCCCCTGCCTCTGCCAGCTACTAACCTCTGTCTTCTCTGTCCTCGAGTCACTGACATACAGCTGCACATGCTGGAGGTGACTGGCCTGGAGACGGATTGCCCAGATCAAGGTAAAGACACAAAAGTGGCCGGTGGCTCATCCTGTCGTCCTAGCACTTTGGGAGGCCGGAGCAAGTGGATGGCCTGAGCCCGCGGGTTCGAGACTAGCCTGGGCAACTTGGCGAGACATCGTCTCTGCAATAAATAAAAAATTAGCGGGGCGTGGTGGCGCGTGCCTGTAGTTCAGGCTACTTGGAAGACAGAGGCAGAAGGACCACTCTAAGAGAAAGCATTTGTGTCACCTGTTCATTCCATGACCTTGAGTTGGTCATCTTGTCGTCTGAGTTTCATCTTCATCCAAAAAATGAGGCCACTACTACATGTATTATCTGTTGCTGCATAAAAGTTCCCTCAAGGCTGGGCTTGGTGGCCCAGCCTGTAATCCCAGTACTTTGGAAGGCCAAGGTGAGAGGATTGCCTGAGTCCACGGGTTCATGACCCACCCAGGCAACTTGGCGAGACCTGTCTCTACAATAAATCAAAAATTAGCCAGGTGTGGTAACTTGCACCTGTAGTTCCAACTAATTGGACAGCTGAGGTGGAAGGATCACAGGGGCGCAGCAGGTCAAGGCTGCAGTGGTCATGATCGTGCCACTGCCCTCCAGCCTGAGTGACAGAGGGAGACTCCAACTCAAAAAAAAAACACAAAAAACAAAAACAGTTCCCTCAAAGTGTAGTCAACAAATGTTGATCTTACTGTAGGTCAAAAATCTGAGAGTGGCCAGGCATGGTGGTGCACACCTATATTCCCAGCACCTTGGGAGGCTGAGGCAGGAGGATTGCTTGAGCTTGGGAGTTCGAGATCAGCCTGGGCAACATAGCAGGACCTTGTCACTATAAAAATTTCAAAAAATAGCAGGGCAAGATGGCCACGCCTGTAGTCCTCACTATTCTATAGGCTGAGACAGAAAGATCACCTGAGCCCGAGAGGTCAAGACCGTGGTGGGCCATGTTCATGCCATTGTACTCTAGCCTGAATGACAGTGAGACAATGACTATTTCAAATGCTCAGGATAGAAACTTTGGAAATCTCCTTGGTTTCCTTCTTTCCATAATCCACAACCACTGAAAATTGTCCAGTGGTTTTAAAAACTGGAATCTCAGGTGAACTTGGAGAGACTCTTTTTGGTGGTGGAACTGAGGCAACGTTAGATCTGACAATTCTCCAAAACACTAGGCTGTTTATTCACTTTTTTTTTTTTTTTTTTTTTTTTTTTTTTTTGAGTTGGAGTCTCACTCTGTCGCCCAGACTGGAGTGCAGTGGCCGCTTCCGGCCACCGCAGCCTCGACCTGGTGGGCTCCGGTGATCCTTCCGCCTCAGCCTTCCACGTAGCCGGAATTACAGGCGTGCACTACCACGCCCGGCTGATTTTTTTTGATTTATTATAGAGATGAGGTCTCGCTGCCCAGGCGGGTCTCGAACCCGCGGGCTCAGGCAATCCACTCACCTCAGCCTCCCAAAGGCGCGGGATTACAGGCTGAGCCACCGAGCCCGGCTTGTTTATTCACTTTTATATGTGAATAAATGTGCCACAGCTGTTTGGCGAGAGTGTGTTGGGGTTGGCAGATGAGCAAGACACTATATAATCAGCAATTGGCCTCCCAATTATCAGAAATTGTCTCATACCCCAAATGGAAGCCCCAAGGCCTCTGAGTGATTAAAACCAATAGTGTAAGATGCAAGAACATGGTTCATGCACACGCTTTTTACAGAAGACTCCTGGAAGCGTCTTAGAGCTCACTGATTCTTGTTTTACATACATTTCTACCAAATGCGATCTGATTTCCAAGAACAGAGACACTAAAAAACAGCACAGCATACCAACTGCTGCTGGTGAACACTTGGCTATCTGACACAAAGCAGACAAACACTGTTAAAAACAGAGTTCAAATTAGCCAGGCATGGTAGCGCGTGCCTATAGTTCGGGCCACTCAGAAGGCTGAGGTGGAAGGATCGCCAGAACCCAGCAGATCGAGGCTGCAGTGGTGGGGACCATGCCACTGCACTCCAGTCTGGGTAACTGAGTGAAACTCCAACTCAAAAAAACAAAAAACAAAACAAACAAAAAACAACAGAGTTCAGCTGGGCTCAGTGGCTCAGCCTGTAATCCTGTGCTTTGGGAGGCCGAGGTGAGTGAATTGCCCAAGCCCGCAGGTTCGAGACTCGCCTGGGCAACTTGGCAAGCCCTCATCTCCACAATAAAATAAAAAAATTAGCTGGGTGTGGTAGCGCATGCCTGTAGTTCCAGCTACTTGGAAGGCTGAGGTGGAAGGATCGCCGGAGCCCAGCAGGTCGAGGCTGCAGTGGCTGGGAGCGGCCACTGCACTCCAGTCTGGGTGATTAAGTGAGACTCCAACTCAAAAAACAAAACAAAAAAACAAACAACAAAAAAAAAACAGAGTTCAAGCCAGGTGCAATGACTCACACCTGTAATCCCAGCACTTTGGGAAGTGGAGGTGAGAGGATTGCCTGAGTTCAGGGGTTCAAGACCAGCCTGAGCAACATGGCAAGACCTCGTCTCTACAATAAATCAAGGTTAAGTGTGCTGGCTCAGGCTATAATCCCAGCACTTTGGGAGACTGAGGCTGAGAGACTCAAAAAAAAAAAAAACTCAAAAAGAACTATTACTATATGAATTCCTACCCCACGTTCACTGTATTTGTTTGCAGTGTTTGTACTTAGAACTTTGTTAAGTTTAATTTTTGTTTGTCCCATAAAATAGCCGATTGCTTCTGCAACTGCTGCTAGCAGTGTGTGAATGTTAAGCAATAAGCCCCTCCCAGACATTCCTTTGCTTAAATTGTGGTAGCCTATGTGGCGTCTCTCTCCTGGTAAGCTCGGTGTTGTTTCAAACCTCCTGCCT
Organism: Cephalopachus bancanus; assembly: GCA_027257055.1. Taxonomy (NCBI): domain Eukaryota; kingdom Metazoa; phylum Chordata; class Mammalia; order Primates; family Tarsiidae; genus Cephalopachus; species Cephalopachus bancanus. Next base: position 85,964 of record JAPVLO010000883.1, read on the forward strand.
GCTCGCTAAACCTAGCTTATCTGGCATTCCATTCCACCCGTTTGGCAGTTACTTGTCCATCACAAGTAACTAAGCCTGAGCCCGTGCAAATCAAACTCGAATCAACCAATCAAAGTCTTTGTAACTGTGTCATATAGTTTTTATCCAATCCTGTGTGTACAAGTTTGTAAAGCCACCCCACCCCTTCAGAATTATGTATAAAAGGTGCGTGTTAGCCTGGGTCGGGGCTCTCATCCCTGAAGCTGCTGCGTCGGCTTCAAATGTGAGCCCAGACTCGAGCCTGAATAAAGACCCTTGTGTGTTTGCATCAGAGCTGGCTCCTTGGTGGTCTCTCGGATTTTGAATTTTGGATTTAACAAGGCGAGACGATTGCCTGAGCCCAGGGGTTCGACACCAGCCTGGGCAACATGGTGGGACCTCAGCTCTACAATAAATTTTAAAAATAAGCCAGGTATGGTTGTACGCACCTGTAGTTCCAGCTACTTAGAAGGCTGAGGCGGAAGGAATGCCAAAGTCCAGCAGGTGGCGGCTGGGGTGGCCAATGAGCGTGTCCCTGCACTCCAGCTGGGCAATGGAGTGAGACTCCAACTCAAAAAAAAAAAAAAAAAGACCTTATCTCAATATAGTTACATTCTGACTGACAAACTGAGTGTTGGAACTTTAACATATGAATTTTAGGCAGAAACAATCCAGCCCGTAATAATTCATATACTAAAAGATAAATGCTCAACTAACAGAAAGACTTCTAAATATTTTCTTAAAGTGAATATTTTACAGAAATATAATGCCATAGTTGTCCCTGTTCTTCTAAACCATACAGTGATTTCCTTTTCTTTCAAATATCTAATTTTCCTTTCAATTTTTTTTTTTTTTTTTGAGTTGGAGTCTCACTCTGTCACCCAGACTGGAGTACAGTGGCCGCTCCCGGCCACCGCAGCCTCGCCTGCTGGGCTCCAGTGATCCTTCTGCCTCAGCCTTCCACGTAGCCGGAACTACAGGTGCGCACCACCACGCCCAGCTAGTTTTTGATTTATTGTAGAGATGAAGTCTCGCCAAGTTGCCTGGGTGGGTCTCGAACCTGCGGGCTCAGGCAATCCACTTGCCTCGGCCTCCCAAAGTGCTGGAATTACAGGCTGAGCCAGCGAGCCCGGCCTCCTTTCAATTTTATTTTACCATATTTATCCAGACTCTCTTGTTTTCTTTTCTTTTCGTTTTTTTTTTTTTTGAGTTGGAGTCTCACTGTCGCCCAGACTGAAGTGCAGTGGCCGCTCCCGGCCACAGCAGCCTTGACCTACTGGGCTCCGGCGATCCTTCCGCCTCAGCCTTCCAAGTAGCTGGAACTACAGGCGCACACTACCACGCCCGGCTAATTTTTTTTATTTACTGTAGAGATGAGGTCTCGCCTGCCCAGGCAGGTCTTGAACCCGCGGGCTCAGGCAATCCACTCACCTCAGCCTCCCAAGGCGCGGGATTACAGGCTGAGCCACCGAGCCCAGCTCTTGTTTTCAAATTGTGCTCTTGAATTGTATTTCCAACTGTATTATCAGCCTTTTGAAGTTTATGTACTTCTTGAGTACAAGGGTGTCCCTCCCTTGTACGTGCCAAAATTATTTCTGGAATGATAGGAAGGAATCTGGAAGATACACATGTTAAAAAAAAAAAAACACACACTGGGCACAGTATCTCACGCCTATAATTCCAGCACTTTGGAGGCCAGGGTGAGAGGATTGCCTGAGTCTACGGGTTCGAGACCAGCCTGGACAACTTGGCAAAACCTCATCTCTACAATAAATCAAAAAATTAGCCGGGCATGGTGGCGCATGCCTGTAGTTCCAGTTACTTGGAAGACTGAGATGAAGGATCACCTGAACCCAGCAGGTTGAGGCTGTGGTGTTCATGAGTGTGCCACTGCATTCCAGCCTGGATGACAGAGTGAGACTCTGACTTAAAAAACAAACAGCCAGGCTCGGTGGCTCAGCCTGTGATCCCAGCACTTTGGGAGGCCGAGGTGAGTGGATTGCCTGAGCCCGTGGGTTTGAGACCTGCCTGGGCAGCTTGGCAAGACTTCATCTCTACAATAAATAAAAAATTAGCCAGGCATGGTAGTGCACGCCTGTAGTTCCAGCTACTTGGAAGGCTGAGGTGGAAGGATTGCCGGAGCCCAGCAGGACGAGGCTGCAGTGACCAGGAGCATGCCACTGCACTCCAGTCTGGGCAACAGAGTGAGACTCCAAGTCAAAAAAAAAAAAACTGTAAGGTTGATGTGTTAAATTTAAAACTGAACACTGGCCGGGCTCAGTGACTCAGCCTGTAATCCCACACCTTGGGAGGCCAAGGTGAGTGAATTGCCGTGGGTTCGAGACCCGCCTGGGTAACTTGGTGAGACCTCATCTCTATAATAAATCAAAAAAATTAGCAGGGCGTGGTAGCGCGCACCTGTAGTTCCAGCTACTTGGAAGGCTTTGGCGGAAGAATCTCCGGAACCCAGCAGATCGAGGCTGCGGTGGCCAGGAGCGGCCACTGCACTCTAGTCTGGGCGACAGAGTGAGACTACAACTCAAAAATAAAAAATAGAATTAAAAAACATATATAAAACCGAACACTTTGGGAGAATCACTTGAGGCCAGGAATTCAAGACTAGTCTTTCTAAATCGTAAGATCTCATCTAAAAACAAAAACAAAAACAAAAAATGTCCAGGAGCGGTGGTTCATGCCTATAATTCCAGCACTTTAGGAAGCCAAGGTGGGAGGATCTCTTGAGCCCAAGAGTTTGAGTCCAGCCTGGACAACATAGGGAGACCGCATTCCTATAAAAAATTTTAAAACTGAGTCAGGTTTAGTGGTACACACCTGTAGTCCTAGCTACTTGGGAGGCAGAGGAGGGTGAATCCCTTCAGCCCAGGATTTTGAGGCCACAGTAAGCCAGGATTGTGCCACTGCTCTCCAGTCTGGGTGACAAAGTGTAAAAGACAATAACTGACTCATTTTCATAAAATGGAAAGAAGTCTGTTAATGTGACCAAAAGCACATACTAGGAAGCAGACCTGACCAAACGCTCATTAAAAAGGGAGGTGTGAGCCGGGCTCGGTGGCTCAGCCTGTAATCCCGCTCCTTTGGGAGGCTGAGGTGAGTGGATTGCCTGAGCCCGCAGGTTCGAGACCTGCCCGGGCAGCGAGACCTCATCTCTACAATAAATCAAAAAAATCAGCCGGGCGTGGTAGTGCATGCCTGTAATTCCGGCTACTTGGAAGGCTGAGGCGGAAGGATCTCCAGAGCCCAGCAGGTGGAGGCTGTGGTGGCCGGGAGCGGCCACTGCACTCCAGTCTGGGTGACAGAGTGAGACTCCAACTCAAAAAAAAAAAAAAAAAAGAAAGAAGGAAGCCAAAACCCTCCAGTCAAATAGCAACAAGCCGGGGCTCGGTGACTCAACCTGTAATCCTGCGCTTTGGGAGGCCGGGGTGAGTGAATTCCCTAGCCCGCGGGTTCGAGACCCGCATGGACAACTTGGCAAGACCTCATCTCTACAATAAATCAAAAAAATTAGCTGGGTGTGGTAGCGCATGCCTGTAGTTCCAGCTACTTGGAAGGCTGGGACAGAAGGATCACCGGAGCCCAGCAGGTCGAGGCTGCAGTGGCTGGGAGTGTGCCCACTGCACTCCAGCCTGGGTGACAGAGTGAGACTCCAACTCAAAAAAAACAACAACAACAACAGCAAAAACAAATAGCAACAAGTACTTATTTTAACCTTATTCGCACCAAAACTGCTTAGGTAACAGCCAGGGGAGATTGTGACCCTGTAATCCTCATCAGTGAGAACCTGGGGGAAGGACTTGGATACCGGAAAATAAATTGCTTGTAATTGTTCTGGGTGTGCCTGTCCATCAGACACCGATCTTGCAAGTCTATCACTAAAGTCTTATTTCTGCAGCACTCCACATCTCTGTGTCTGTCTTTTGATTTTGGATGGGTGAGCTTGTTTCTCACACAAAGTGAGACCTAGACCAAAAAACAAAAAAACAAACAAAACAAGTAAAAGCCTGAACAATACCTAGCATAGGACTGGAGGTGAAACTCTCATATACTGCCAGTGAGACTGGAAAATGATAGGAAACAAAATAAAACTATTTCTAAGTTTTATTTTGTTTCCTATCAAGCTAAACATATGCTTACCAAATGACTTGGCGGCCTTCTAGTTATTAATAACTTCTAGTTATTTAAGAAAAATTAAAACATATCGGCCGGGCTCGGTGGCTCAGCCTGTCATCCCAGCAATTTGGGAGGCCGAGGCAAGTGGATTACCTGAGCCTGCGGGTTCAAGATCAACCTGGGCAACTTGGTGAGACCTCGTCTCTACAATAAATCAAAAGTTATCCAGGCGTGCTGGTGCATGCCTGTAGTTCCAGCTACAAGGAAGGGTGAGGAGGAAGGATCGACAGAGCCCAGTGGGTTGACGCTGGGGTGGCCATGAGCATGCCACTGCACTCCAGCATGGGTGATGGAGTGAGACTCCAACTCAAAAATAAATAAACAAATAAAACGCATCCACACAAAGACTTTCAAAAAAATGTGTATAGCAGTTTTATTCACACTAGTCCAACACCGGAAACGTCCTAATGTCTATCACAGATGGATGGATAAACAAATTGCTGAAAATCCATACAGTGGAATATTATTTAGCAACAAAAAAGAAAGTAGTACTGACACATGCAACAACATGAATGAATCAATGAATCAAAAATATGTTGTAGAGCCGGGCTCGGTGGCTCAGCCTGTAATCCCGCACTTTGGGAGGCTGAGGTGAGTGAATTGCCTGAGACTGCAGGTTCGAGACCCGCCTGGGCAACTTGGAGAGACCTCATCTCTACAATAAATCAAAAAATTAGCCGGGTGTGGTAGCGCGTGCCTGTAGTTCCAGCTACCTGGAAGGCTGAAGTGGAAGGATTGCCAGAGCCCAGCTACATGCATGCACCACCGCACCAGGCTAATCAAAAATTAGCTGGGTGTGGTAATGTGCTCCTGTAGTTCTGGCTGCTTGGAAGGTTGAGGTGGAAGGATCACCCGAGCCCAGCAGGTCAATGCTGGGGTGACCGTGAGCCTGTGTTCCACTGCATTCCAGCCTGGTCGATGGAGTGAGACTCCAACCCCCAAAAAATTAAATAAACCGGACTCGGTGGCTCAGCCTGTAATCCCGCGCCTTTGGGAGGCTGAGGTAAGTGGATTGCCTGAGCCCACGGGTTCGAGACCCGCCTGGGCAACTTGGCGAGACCTCATCTCTACAATAAATCAAGATGAGCTGGGTATGGTAGCGTGCGCCTATAGTTCCAGCTACTTGGAAGGTTGAGGCGGAAGGATAACCGGAGCCCAGCAGGTGGAGGCTGCGGTGGCCGGGAGCGGCCACTGCCCTCCAGTCTGTGCGACAGAGTGAGACTCCAACTCAAAAAAAAAAAAAAAAAAAAAGAAAAGAAAAAAATGAAAAGACAAGCCACAGACAGACTGGGAGAAAATATTTGCAAATCAAATGACTGATCAAGGACTTGTATCCAGAAGGTATAAAGAACCCTGAAAACTGTGACCTCATCATGGCTGTGTTGTAAGAGCTTATTCCAGCCTACGAAACACAGTGACACCTCGTCTCTACAAAAAAATAAAAAATAGGCTGAGCACGGTAACTCAAGCCTGTAATCCCAGCACTTTGGGAGGCTCAGGTGAGGGTATTGCCTGAGCTCACGGGTTTGAGAACAGCCTGGACAACTTGGCAAGACCTCATCTCTACAATAAATAAAAAATGAGCCGGGTATGGCAGCACGCGCCTGTAGTTCCAGCTACTTAGAAGGCTGAGGCGGAAGGATCACCAGAGCCCAGCAGGTCGACGCTGGGTTGGCTGTGGGCGTGCCACTGCATTCCAGCCTGGGCAATGGAGTGAGGCTCCAATACAAAAAATGAAATAAAAAATATCCAAGCATGGTGGCACATGCCTGCAGTCCCAAATACTTGGGAGGCAATTGTAGGGGGATCATTTGAGCCCAGGAGTTGGTGACTGTGGTAAGGCATGATTGTGTCATTGCACTCCAGCTTGAGCAACACAGTGAGACCCTGACTAAAAAAAAAAAAAAAAAAAAAGCCGGGCTCGGTGGCTCAGCCTGTAATCCTGTGCTTTGGGAGGCCGAGGTGAGTGAATTGCCTGAGCCTGAGGGTTCGAGACCCACCTGGGCAACTTGGTGAGACCTCATCTCTACAATAAACTAAAAATTAGCTGGGCGTGGTAGCACATGCCTGTAATTCCAGCTACTCGGAAGGCTGAGGCAGAAGGATCGCTGGAACCCAGCAGGGCGAGGCTACGGTGGCCAGGAGTGGCCATTGCACTCCAGTCTGGGCAACAGTGACACTCCAACTCAAAAAAAAAAAAAAAGAGTTTATTAATTTAAGTAGAATTTCAGGCTTCTGGCAGTAGACAGGAGAATTAAAGCCCATTAACCATGGCCTTCCTGGAGCTATGGGATCACTGATCCTACAAGACTCACTTTGTCATTCAGCGCCCCACATGGTCTTCTGCTCCTGAGAGACCCAAGAGATTCAAAAAATTCAAAAAAGAACTATTACTATATGAATTCTGCAACTGCTGCCAGCAGTGTGTGAATGTTAAGCAATAAGCCCCTCCGGACATTCCTTTGCTTAAATTGTGGTAGCCTCTGTGGCATCTCTCTCCTGGTAAGCTCGGTGTTGTTTCAAACCTCCTGCCTGCTCACTAAACCTAGCTTATCTGGCATTCCATTCCGCCCGTTTGGCAGTTACTTGTCCATCACAAGTAACTAAGCCTGAGCCCGCACAAATCGCACTTAAACCAACCAATCAAGGTCTTTGTAACTGCGTCATATAGTTTTTATCCAATCCTGTGTGCACAAGTTTGTAAAGCCACCCCACCCCTTCAGAATTATGTATAAAAGGTGCTTGTTAGCCTGGGTCGGGGCTCTCGTCCCTGAGCTGCTGCGTCAGCTTCAAACGTGAGCCCAGACTTGAGCCTGAATAAAGACCCTCGTGTGTTTGCATCGGAGCTGGCTCTTTGGTGGTCTCAGATTTTGAATTTTGGGTTTAACACTCCAATCTCTGCTAGCAAGCAGGGTGATGGGTTCAGCTTTTAGCCCAGCTATTCCTTTCAACAGTTCATTCTAGACTAACACCTTGACTCTAGCCCGAGCCTGAGTCTAGGAAAGAGGTCAGAAGAAAGAGCTCTTCCCACTCAGAAGGCCTGGGCCTTGCAGAATGACCTTGACCATCTCTTGTAGGTGATCACCTCTCACTGCAAGTCAAGCCTGCACAACCAGCTGGACATCCACAGACAAGACTCCACGGCTCAACGAAAATCTGCAAGCCACAGATGCCTGTGAAAAGCCCCAAAGCCGGAAGAGTGCCCCTAAACTTATACCACACTGGAGCAACTTTAGCCTAGAAGGTCAAGAATGAAGGACACAACGAAAACCTTGAAGGACAGGAATGATGACATAGGATAATGACCTCAGAAGGGTGGGGCTGGGCTGGAAAACCTCTGTCCCTCCTGACTGCTGTGGTCTGCTTCCAGGAAGGCCCAGCTTCCAGGTTTCTCTTCACATCCCATCACTTTAGTGTCTCCTGCAAGGATAATGAATAGTTATGGTGCCTGTCAAGGGACAGCTTGTTTCTCCACAGAGAGGTGCATGACAGGGAAAGTCAGTCTCCTGCAAGCAAAAGAACTTTTTGTCACCATTCTACAAGCTAAAAACTCAATTGCCAAGATGAGATGTCACTACACACCTATTGAAAGAGCTAAAATAGTCAGGCTCAGTGGCTCAAGCCTGTCATTCCAGCACTTTGGGAGGTGGAGGCGAGAGGATTGCCTGAGTCCAGGGGTTCGAGACCAGCCTGGGCAACTTGGCGAGACCTTGTCTCTACAATAAAAATTTAAAAAAATTAGCTGGGTTCGGTAGCTCAGCCTGTAATCCCCGCGCCTTTGGGAGGCTGAGGTGAGTGGATTGCTTGAGCCCACGGGTTTGAGACCCGCCTGGGCAACTTGGCAAGACCTCATCTCTACAATAAATAAAAAAATTAGCCGGGTGTGGTAGTGCGCGCCTATAGTTCCAGCTACTTGGAAGGCTGAGGTGGAAGGATCACCGGAGCCCAGCAGGTCGAGGCTGCGGTGGCCAGGAGCGGCCACTGCACTCCAGTCTGGGCGACAGGGTGAGACTCCAACTCAAAAATAAATAAATAAGTAAAAATAAAAAATAAAAAAATTAGTCAGGCATGGTGGGGTGTGCCTGTGGTTCTAGCTACTTGGGAGGCTGAAGCCGAAGGATCGCCTGAGTCCAGCAGGTCGAGGCTGTGGTGGCTGTGAGCATGCCACTGCACTCCAGCCTCAAGAAAATTATGCTGAGTGAAAAAAAGCCCGTCTCAAAAGGTGACATACTTCATGATTTCATTTGTATAACATTGATGAAATGACACAATTATAGAGACAAAGAACAGATTTAGTAGTTGCTGGGGGTTAGGGATGGAGATGAATGTGATGGGATTGTGGTGTTGATTACACAAATCCACACATGAGATAAATTACATGATATTACACACCCATAAAATTGTTAAAATCTAAATCAGTTCTCTGCATCACAGAAATACAAATTTCCTGGTTTTGAAAATATACTATAGGCCAGGCTCGGTGGCTCAGCCTGTCATCCCAGCACTTTGGGAGACCGAGATGAGTGGATTGTCTGAGCCCGAGGGTTCGAGACCTACCCGGGCAACTTGACTAGACCTGGTCTCTACAATAATCGAACATTAGCTGGGCGTGGTAGTACACACCTGTAGTTCCGGCTACTTGTAAGGCTGAGGCGGAAGGATCGCTGGAGCCCAGCAGGGTGAGGCTGTGGTGGCCGGGAGCATGCCACTGCACTCCAGTCTGAGCGACAGAGTGAGACTCCAACTCAAAAAAAAAAAAAGAAAATACACTATAATTATATAAGATGGTACTATTGGGAGAAACTGGGTGCGGAGTACCAACCTCTCTGTATTATTTTTGGAACTTCCTGTGAATAATAATTTCACTCCATGTTCACATTGAATGACAGCTCAAGGTACACTGAATGACACCCCAGACTCAGCTGATATGAACCAGATTCTCCTGCACGGTGCCCGTCTACTGCAGCCAGGGCTTCCTGGTCACACCCTCCTGTGCTCCCCAGTGCCCACCACAGCTCTGCCCCAGCGATGCCACCCGCTCCCTGAGTTCACCCCACCTGAGGAAGCCACGGTGAAGTCACAGGCCCGTCTTGCAGGCTCATCTCCTCCCTGCCCCTTTATGAGCTAGCATGTGACTTGACATCTCTTGAGCCGGGGACACAGATGCCCAGGAAAGAAACGTCCACGGGCAGCAGAGGGCCAGCACCTGCGACCAGGAGGCAGCCTCAGTGAAAGAATGCATGCCCTTGGGCCCATGGGGGGGGACATGAAATCTAGAGTCCCGTTGACTGAAAATGCCCAACACAGGCTATGCCTGCCCAGAGGTGACTGTCTCCCCAAAACACACAGGGGCCAGAAGAATCCAAGAACGGAGCATGGGAAACGCGTCAAGGGCATGCCTGTCCTCACCTTTGAGGTAGGGCTGAGCTGGGCAGAAAACCTCCTTGCCGCCCTTCCCTCCTCAACCCCTACAGATCACCTGTTTCCTGATCTCACATTGACCTTCAACCCCAGGTCTCTGCTCCCTTGACTGTTTCACATTCCCCCTTGTATTTCTTCTGGCCTGGTCTGACTCTGTTTCACTTTGACTTTTTTTTTTTTAAAGAAAGCAGGATTGTAGGCCGGGCTCGGTGGCTCAGCCTGTCATCCCAGCACTTTGGGAGGCCGAGGCGAGTGGATCGCCTGAGCCCGTGGGTTCGAGACCCACCTGGACAACTTGGTGAGACCTCATCTCTACAATAAATTAAAAATTAGCCGGGCCTGGTAGCGTGTGCCTGTAGTTCCAGCTACTCGGAAGGCTGAGGCAGAAGATCACCAGAGCCCAGCAAGTTGAGGCTGCAGTGACCAGGAGCGTGCCACTGCACTCCAGTCTGGGTGACAGAGTGAGACTCCAGCTCCAAAAAAAAAAGAAAGCAGGATTTATTGAGAGGACAGAAAAGCTCCCACAGTGGGAGTGGACCAGAGGGGCTTGCCCTCACTTTGACTTTGACTCTGCCCTTTGCCTTCCAGTTTTGTGGCCATCTGATGAATCTAGTATTTGGATTGCTTGGAAACACCACCAAGGGACGTTCTAGCAAGCATTTCCTGTTTACTATGCATAACTCAAGCCACTTTATCCAAGAGGTGGACAGCCACAGAGAACACCTGGGTCCTGCATGCCTGGAGGCAGAGACCACCTCTCAGTTTCTTAGTCCTTTTGAGGTGGAGTGGGGGCATCACGTGAAACCAGAGGAGATCTGGTCGACCTAAACTAGGCCGAGTGCACTGACACTGCCAGTTCTTAGCTGTGTGACCTTGAGCAAGACCCTGGAGAGCTTTGGGCATGGCACCAGAGAGGGAAAGAGAAAGACCAGCTGGAGACCTGAGTCTGCAGGAAATCTGAGTCCAGGCCTGCTTCCTTCACTTTCTCGGCGAGGGACTTTGAGCCGAGGTCGGCCGTCCCAGGGCCTCAGTCTCCCCTGCCAGGCATTCTGTGTGGCCAGCCTGGCTCTCGAGGGCTGGGGTGGGTGAAGGTCCCGCCAGGCTCCGGCCTGGCCCACAACGCCCAGCTGCACTGTGCGCACCGGCTCCCTAGGGGGCAGTGTGTGCCCCTCCAAGGGACTCCAGGGTCAGGACTGGGACTCGGGACTCAGGACAAACCAGGCCCGGCTCCTGGACATCCATCTGCCAATCTGTGAGACAGGCAGGCGTGCAGGTGCAGTGGCAGGCTCACGGCCACCCCAGCCTTGACCTGCAGGGCTCCGGCGATTCTTCCGCCTCAGTCTTCCAAATAGCTGGGACTACAGGCGCGCACCACCACGGCTGGCTAATTTTTTTTTTTTTAAGTTGGAATCTCACTTTGTCAGCCAGGCTGGAGTGCAGTGGCATGCTCAGGGCCACCTCAGTCTGCCTGCTCACCAGCTCTGGCTGATCGCTGGAGGCTGCCTGCAGGTTCTGGGTGCCCTCTCTGGGTAGTGGTATGGGTGCTTGGGCGCACTGTTCCTGCACCAAGCCCACTCCCAGCTCCAGGGTTATGGGAAGACTTTTTGGGGTACGGACTTCCCCTTGGCGCAGCAAAGAGTTCCTCCACGACCCTCACTCTGAGGGGCAACAGAGGCCGGCATCCTGGACTTTCCTGTATCCTGGGGCGGGAACTCTAGCCCCAGGTCTGGCTGTGACCTCTGGCTTCTAGCTTGGCTCTCCAGAGGTTCCGGCCAGGACGCTGACCGCTGGGTACTTCAAGGCTCAGCCCACACTCCTCTCTGTGACCCCTCAGTCTCTCACTGGGCAGGGTCTACCACTTAGAAATGATTATCCCTGGCCGGACCCAGTGGCTCAGTCTGTAATCCCAGCATTTTGGGAGGCCAAGGTGAGTGGATTGCCTGAGCCTGCAGGTTCAAGACCAGCCTGGGCAACTTAGTGAGACCTCATCTCTACAATAAACTAAAAAATTAGCCAGGCATGATAGCGCATACCTATAGTTCCAGCTACTTGGAAGACAGGCAGAAGGATGGCCTGAGTCCAGCAGGTCGAGGCTGCAGTGGCTATGAGCGTGCCCCTGCCTTCCAGCCTGGGCGACAGAGTGAGACTCCAACTCAAAAAAAAAAGAAAAAAAAAGAAATGATTATCCTGCCTCCAGACCGAGTCTAGGCCTGGGATGTACTGTCCAGTTCATCCACCAGCTCATCCTTCCAGGCCTAATTAAAGGACCACCCCCTCTCAGAAGTGGCCTCAAGCTCACGACTGTCTCCCTGACACAGTTCCCCAACACACTGGGTGCCTGGGATATCAGTGACAGCGTTGTTCACAGGCCACGGTTAGTCACAGCTATTTATAGATGTGCTTAAGCCCTGTAAGGAAGAACCTTCACTCAACCCCCAAATGCAAGTTCTAGAAATATGTCCATAAAGGTAGAGTAAAGGCCTGGAAAAACACAATGCTGTTGCTTTGGGCTGTGTGTTTGTGTTTGTGTGTCTGTGTTTACTTTCACGTGTTGCTTTATACATTTCATTGTTTATAAAATGTATCAATATTACAAGGGTGTAAATACAAACTTATTTTAAAATAACAAATTCTTTAATAGTTTTTTTCCTTTTGCATTTTTTTTTTTTTAGTTGGAGTCTCACTTGGTCGCCCTGACTGGAGTGCAGTGGCCACTCCCAGCCACCACAACCTCGCCTGCTGAGCTCCGGCGATCCTTCCGCCTCAGACTTCCAAGTAGTCAGAAACCACGCCCGGCTGATTTTTTTATTTATTGTAGAGATGAGCTCTCGCTGCCCAGGCGGGTCTCGAACCCGCGGGCTCAGGCAATCCACTCACCTCAGCCTCCCAAAGGCGTGGGATTACAGGCTGAGCCACCGAGCCCGGCTTCCTTTTGCATTTTATAGAGACAAAATCTCACTGTGTGGCCTAGGCTGGTCTCGAACTCCTAGGCTCAAGCAATCCTCCCACCTTAACCTCCCAAAGTGCTGGGATTATACCTCTATAATAACTGTCTATATAAAGTCTTGCACCTTTCTTAAACTTATTCCTAGGTATTTTATAGGTTGTGTTGCCATGTTAGCAGTCAAGAAGAGTGAGGTAGCTCTCATGTGCTAAATAGATCCCAACCCTACATTTGAATGAGGAGGAAAGAGAGAAAAAAAAGAAAACAGAAAAATGAAAGTTGCAAAACAACTATCTCCAGTATCACAACTTTTACAAAAGAAAAACCCCCCAACAGGCCGGGCTCAGTGGCTCAGCCTCTAAATCCCAGCACTTTGGGAGGCTGAGGCGAGTGGATGGACTGAGGCTGCAGGTTCGAGACCAGCCCCGGCAACTTGGTGAGACCTCACTGTACAACAAATCAAAAATTAGCTGGGCGTGGTAGTGCGCCTGTAGTTCCGGCTACTTGGAAGGCTGAGGCAGAAGGATCGCCGGAGTCCAGCAGGTCGAGGCTGCGGGGGCCCGGGAGCGGCTACTGCACTCAGTCTGGGCGACAGGGTGAGACTCCAACTCAAAAAAAAAACAACAAAAAAAGCGCGGACTCGGTGGCTCGCTGTAAGCAGGCGGTAGTGAGCCTGGGGTGGTTCGAGACGGGTTCGAGACATCCACAATAAAAAAAAAACAAAAAAAAAAATACATAATAGGGGAGGGGGTATTAATCCCATGTGGGGCCAGAAAAGTAATTAATATTGGTATATAAAAATCACTGCACAATGCCTTCATTCAAAGGCTAAAATATATGGTGGGGGTTCAGTTAAATCTTTTTTTTTTTTTAAAATTGGGTCTCTTGTCACCCGGGGAGTGCAGTGGCCCTCAAGCCACAGCCTCGACCTGCTGGGCTCGGGATCCCTTTTGCCCCAGAATATGGAATACGGCCCCACCACGGGGAATTTTTTTTTAAAATTTTTTTTTTTTTTTTTTTTTTTTTTTTTTTTTTGGGGAGGTGATCCTTCCGCCTCAGCCCTCCAAGTAACTGGAACTACAGGCGCGCACTACCACACCCAGCACATTTTTTAAATTTATTGTAGAGACAAGGTCTCGCCAAGTTGCCTGGGCTGGTCTCGAACCCACGGGCTCAGGCAATCCACTCGTCTCGGCCTCCCAAAATACTGGGATTACAGGCTGAGACACCGTGCCCAGCCTAATTTTTTTATTTATTGTGGAGATGAGGTCTCACCAAGTTACCCATGTTGGTCTTGAACCCCTGGGCTCAGACATTCCTTTCGCCTCGGCTCCCAAAGTGCTTGGATTATAGGCGTGAGCCACCGCACCAAGCCATAATGCCATGCTTTTACTGTGCCTTTTCTGTGTTTAGATACACAAATACTTACCATTGTGTTCCAATTGCCTCCAGGATCCAAGAGTCAGTCACATGCTATACAAGTATGTGGCCTAGGAGTGATAGGCTGTGTCACACAGCCTAGGTGTTGTAATAGGCTGCACCATCCAGGGATGTATAAGAACACTCTAGGATGTTTGCACAATGAAATCACCTAATGATGTATTTCTCAGAAGGTATCCCCGTGAAGTGACACATGGTTGTATATTATTCTGGAGTATATATACATATATGTGTGTGTGTGTCAGAATGATAATAACAGTAGTTGGTCAGGCGTGGTGACTCACGCCAGTAATCCCAGCACGTTGGGAGGTAGAGGCAAGAGAACTCGCTGAGCTCAGGAGTTCGAGACCAGCCTGAGCAACATGGAGAGACCTCGTCTCTATAATAAATCAAAAAATTAGCTGAGTGTGGTAGCACATGCCTGTGGTTTCAGCTACTTGGGAGGCTGAGGTGGAAGGACTGCCTGAGCCCAGGAGGTTGAGGCTGTGGTGGCTGTGAATGTGCCACTGCACACCAGCCTGGGTGACAGAGTGAGAGTCTGACTCAAAAAAAAAAACACAACAACAACAAAAAAAACAGTAGTTGTTGGGAGCCAGCCATGGAGGCCTGCCTGCTGACAAAGTCCAGGGGGCTGAAGACCCCGGGTCGCAAAGCGAACCTAGGCAGCTGAAACCCTTGCTTCTTCTACTTTTGTTATTAATGCAGCTGGAAAGTTCTGTACAGTCTGAAGATAGAAAACAAAATTCCACTCACGCTTCCACTACCCCTTGCAAAAAGGCAAGAGGGACTTCATGAGAAAATTACCTTTCCTTCATTTGACCTCCTCCCTCGGTTTTCCACGTCCCCGGCCTCCTGGTATTAGACCACCAGATCAGAAGGTGCTGGATTTAATGTTTGTCAGGGAACTCACTGGCCTTGCCAGGGAATTATGGTAAGAGATTTTAAATATCATGTGCGGGTAGATAATCGCTTGTAAGATTTTATTTCTTCTGAATGGCGACTAATTGGAGAAATTTGAGGAGCTACAGTTTGTATTTTTAGGAAGTGGGCCAATGCAAAAATTACATTTACTTAATTTCTTAATTTCTACATGTGGTCTATTATGCTTAAGAAATTAACAATCAACTGGGTTCGGTGGCTCAGCCTGTAATCCTGCTCTTTGGGAGGCTGAGGTGAGTGGTTTGCCTGAGCCTGCGGGTTCAAGACCCACCTGGGCAACTTGGCGAGACCTCATCTCTACAATAAATCAAAAAATTAGCCGGGCGTGGTAGAACATGCCTATAGTTCCAGCTACTTGGAAGGCTGAGGCAGAAGGCTCGCTGGAGCCCAGCAGGTCGAGGCTGCGGTGGCTGGGAGCAGCCACTGCACTCCGGTCTGGGTGACGGAGTGAGACTCAACTCCAAAAAAAAAAAAAAAAGAAAGAAATTAACAATCACATAAATATTGGAGGACTTCATGTTATTCAGACTAGGTTTTAAACATAGAGTTAAGGGCATAAAGTTAAGATTATAGAATTTTAAGCATAAGAAAATACAAAGGACAGCTAGCAGAGCTGCGGTCCGGACGGCAGCGCGGGCCCCGAGCTCTCCGCCTCACCCCGCCCGCCAGCCCGAGGCAGCCCGAGCCCAGCCCGCGGCCCCAGCAGCCGCGCCGAGAGCAGCCCCAATAGCAGCGCCATGGCCGGGTGGAACGCCTACAGCGACAACCTCATGGCGGACGGGACCTGTCAGGACGCGGCCATCGTGGGCCATAAGTACTCGCCCTCCGTCTGGGCCGCCGTCCCCGGAAAAACCTTCGTCACCATCACGCCAGCTGAGGTTGGTGTCCTGGTTGGCAAAGACCGGTCAAGTTTCTTCGTGAATGGGCTGACACTTGGGGGCCAGAAATGTTCTGTGATCCGGAACTCACTGCTGCAGGATGGGGAATTTACTATGGATCTTCGAACCAAGAGCACCGGCGGAATCCCCACCTTCGATGTCACTGTCACCATGACTGCCAAGACGCTAGTCCTGCTGATGGGCAAAGAAGGTGTCCATGGCGGTTTGAGCAACAAGAAATGTTATGAAATGGCCTCCCACCTGCGGCGTTCCCAGTACTGACCTCGTCTGTCCCTGTCCCATCACTCCCACAGCCTTTTGCATCCTTTCCCGTACACACATACACCATTTTTATTTTGGGGGCCATTACCCCACACCCCTTATTGCTGCCAAAACCACATGGGCTGGGGGCAGGGGCTGGATGGACAGACACCTCCCCCTACCCATACCCTTCCCGTGTGTGGTTGGAAAACTTTTTTGTTTTTTGGGTTTTTCTTTTTTCTGAATAAAAAAGATTCTACTAAAAAAAGAAAATACAAAGCAGGCTTCATGATATGAGTGTGTTACGTTAATCATTAGCAATGAGTTAATAGGCTTTAAGGATAGAAAATAATTATAGAAAAGGCTTAAGACACATGTTCTTTGTTAAGAAAAAATAATCATTGTAGAATAGCCTTGAAAAATGGGTCTTTTAAGAATTTAAAGATTTGGAATATACAAAGTGATCAAGAAAATAGATAACAGCTAAAAATTAAGGGAACAAAGTAGGAGTTATGCCTAAGGGCAGAACAGAATGCTTTGTAGACCACAAGACAGTGATATCTTTATTTTTATTTTTTTTGAGTTGGAATCTCACTCTGTCGCCCAGACTGGAGTGCAGTGGCCGCTCCCGGCCACCGCAGCCTCGACCCGCTGGGCTCCAGTGATCCTTCCGCCTCAGCCTTCCGAGTAGCCGGAATTACAGGCATGCGCTACCACTGATTTTTTATTTATTGTAGAGATGAGGTCTCGCCAAGTTGCCCAGGCAGGTCTCGAACCCGTGGGCTCAGGCAATCCACTCACCTCAGCCTCCCAAAGGCGTGGGATTACAGGCTGAGCCACCGAGCCCGTCTCTTTTTTTTTTTTTGAGTAGAAGTCTCACTCTGACGCCCAGACTGGAGTGCAGTGGCCGCTCCCGGCCACCGCAGCCTCGACCTGCTGGGCTCCAGCGATTCTTCCACCTCAGCTTTCCAAGTAGCTGGAACTATAGGCGTGCGCTACCACACCTGGCTAATTTTTGATTTATTGTAGAGATGAGGCCTCGCCAAGTTGCCCAGGCAGGTCTCGAACCCACAGGCTCAGGCAATTTCCACTCACCTCAGCCTCCCAAGGCACGGGATTACAGGCTGAGCCACCGAGCCTGGCTTACAGTGATATCTTTAAAAAAGATTTCTGTACATGAGGGAATTTGTGTCAGAGTGGCTTTATGAAAAACATCACATATGAGTTACTTGCTCTGTTCTTTGTCTTAAGCAAGGTTAAAATTGTGTCTGATGCCAAGAATTTTCAAAGACTACTTTTTTGTAAAAAAATATATAATTTAGCCAGGCTCAGTGGCTCAGCCTGAAATCCCGCGCCTTTGGGAGGCCGAGGTGCGTGGATTGCCTGAGCCTGCGGATTCGAGACCCGCCTAGGCAGCGAGACCTCATCTCTACAATAAATAAAAAAAAAAATCAGCTGGGCGTGGTAGCGCATACCTGTAATTCCAGCTACTCAGAAGGCTGAGGCGGAGGAAGGATCACCGGAGCTCAGCAGGCGAGGCTGCGGTGACTGGGAACGGCCACTGCACTCCAGTCTGGGCAACCAAGTGAGACTCCAACTCAAAAAAAAAATAAAAAAATAAATAAAATATATATATATAAAATCTGGATGTGAACTAACAATAAACGGCATTTATCCTGCTTGCAGCAGAGTCAGTGTCCAAGTTTTTCTCTCTTTCGCCGACCTTGTCTCTCCTTCAGGAAACCCTGGTCTGTGGGAGCTGGCCTTTCGCAAGTAGTCAACTTTAGGCAGGCCTAGGATGGGAGGTGATGGTCCGAGGAACTTTAACTTCACTGTTTGAATGTTAAATAAGAAAGCATCCGTGTACTTGGGTATTATTAAGTAAACAATAATGGACAAGAATTAGCCAGGCGTGGTGTTGTGGCAGGACTCTTTACAAGAGAGATGAGACACGAGGCTTTTTTTGCCAGGAAGCAGTGTTTATTTTACACCCAAAGGGTGAGCCCTGAATGCAGCATGGCATTGCCTTATATTACATTTTAGCCCTTTTGTCTCTCTTATATGGCAACCTGTATTTTTGATTGGGTACTTTATGACACAGGGTTGTAACTGAGTTTTTCATGCACACTTAGACATTGACTATGCCGTGTCACTTTTTCTCTAACACATTCTTTTTTTATTCTGGGAAGGCGCTTATCTCTTTGTTTTAGAAGGGCCCCTGTCAGCCCCTGCCTTAGTGTGTGTGCCTGTAGTTCCAGCTACCTGGGAGGGTGAGCTGGGAGGATCACTTGAGCCCAGGAGTTCGAGGCCTCAGTAAGTCATAATCGTGCCACTGCATTCCAGCCTGGGCAACAGAATGAGACCCTGTCTCAGAAAATAATAAGTAAAAAGAAAAATGAATGGTTTTATAATTGTGTACATTTTGTCATATGCCTAGGCAGAGTAAGTCATTTTTCCATTTTATTCAAGAGTAAGCTTTTTTTAGGCCGGGTGTTGTGGCTCAAGCCTATAATCCCAGCATTTTGGGAGGCTGAGGTGAGAGGATTGCCTGAGTCCATGGGTTCGAGACCAGTCTGGGCAACATAGTGAGACATCGTCTCTAAAATAAAAATTAAAATAATTTTTAAAAAAGTAGCTGGACATGGTAGTGTGCACCTATAGTTCCAGCTACTTGGAAGGCTGAGGTGGAAAGATCACCTGAGCCCAGCAGGTCAAGGCTACAGTGTCCAGAAGCATGCCACTGCACTCCAACCTGGGCAACAGAGAGAGACTCCAATTCAAAAAAAAAAGAAAAAGAAAAAGTGTAAGCTTTTTAGGACTGAAAATTCATAGTAAAATAGAATTTCTAACCAATGTTAATCCATTTCTTCTTTGTATCTATTTCTATTGTCTGCTTGCTTTGCTTAAATCCTGACTAAGAATGATTGGAGTCAATAAATTTGTACTGTATTTTGCTTTGAAGATAATAATGATGATGATGATGATGATAATAATAATAAACAAGTCACAGGCTAGAGTCAGGAAGTCTGAGGCAGGTGAACCCATGAGTCACAAGTCACCTGCAACAAAGTGTAATTGGTTTTAGTAGCTAAGTCTGACTGGACATCTTGTGAGATAGTCTCCAAATGTGTCACAGGGTATAACTTCCAAAGTTAAAAACATGACTCTCTTTAATATGGCGTATGTAGCCAAGATTATATAACGTGTTGAGGAGGGTACCATCATGGTGGGAATGCTAGCTCAAAGAGAACTAGAGAGCATAAGTATTAAGAGGCACTGAAAAAAATGCTGGAATAAGATCGCTGAGTTACATTTAAGATGTAGCTAATGTTGCCAGGTGCGGTGGCTCATGCCTATAATCACAGCTTTTTGGGAGGTAGAGACAAGAGAATTGCCTGAGCCCAGGGGTTTGAACCCATGGGCAACTTGGCGAGACCTCGGCTCTGTAAGAAATAAAAGCCGGGCTCAGTGACTCAGCCTGTAATCTCACGCCTTTGGGAGGCTGAGGTGAGTGGATTGCCTGAGCCCGCGGGTTTGAGACCCGCCTGGGCAGCGAGACCTCATCTCTACAAAAAAAAAAATCAGCGGGGCGTGGTAGCGCATGCCTGTAATTCCGGCTACTTGGAAGGCTGAGGCGGAAGGATCACCAGAGCCCAGCAGGTCGAGGCTGCGGTGGCTGGGAGCAGCCACTGCACTCCAACTAAAAAAGAAAAAAAATAGCCGGGCTCAGTGACTCAGCCTGTAATCCCTCGCCTTGGGAGGCTGAGGTGAGTGAATTGCCTGAGCCCCTGGGTTCAAGACCCGCCAGGGCAACTTGGTGAGACCTCATCTCTACAACAAATCAAAAAATTAGCCGGGTGTGGTAGCACGCACCTGTAGTTCCAGCTACTTGGAAGGTTGAGGCAGAAGGATCGCCGGAGCCCAGCAAGGTCGAGGCTGCGGTGGCTAGGAGTGGCCACTGCACTCCAGCCTGAGTGACAGAGTGGGACTCCAACTCAAAAAATAAAATAAATTTAAAAATAGCTAATGTCCTGCAGGTAATACATTCATTACCCTGGATCATCTTTCCTACCTAACAGAAGTTGCTTATAACTTATCAACCTGTCTGTCACAGTCCTGGCCTCTTCAATGTAAGTTCAGAGAGGTGTCATCTCTAGGGAATCCCAAAGATCAGCCTTGGCCAACCACTGGGACTGGTAGTCATTATTTGCCTTTTCTTTTCTTGCTTTCTCACTCTGTCACCCAGACTGGAGTGCAGTGGCACGCTCATGGCGACCACAGCCTTGACCCGCTGGGCTCCGGCGATCCTTCCACCTCAGACTTCCTGGTTGACGGAATTACAGGCACGCACTACCACACCCGGCTAATTTTTTTGATTTGTTGTAGAGATGACGTCTCGCCAAGTTGCCCGAGCGGGTCTCAAATCCGCGGGCTCGGGCAATCCACTCACCTGGGCCTCCCAAAGCGCTGGGATTACAGGCTGAGCCACCGAGCCCATCCTGCCTTTTCAAATTATCTTCTTTTTCGAGTTGGGGTCTTACTCTGTTGCCCACGTTGGAGTGGAGTGGCAAGATCACAGCCTCAACCTCTTGGGCTCGGGTGATCCTTCTGACTCAGCCTCCCAAGTAGATGGGACTGTGGGAATCTGCCACCACATCCAGCTAATTTTTTAACTTTTTGTAGAGATGATGTCTTGTTTTGTTGTCCACTAGTCTTGAGCTCCTGGGCTCAGGCAGTCCTCCCACTTCAGCCTCCCAGAGTTTAGGGATTACAGGTTTGAGCCACTGCGCCCAGCCTATTTGTTTCTTTTTCTTTTTTTTTTTGAGTTGGAGTCTCACTCTGTCACCCAAACTGGAGTGCAGTGGCCGCTTCCGGCCACCGCAGCCTGGACCTGCTGGGCTCCGGCCATCCTTCTGACTCAGCCTTCCAAGTAGCTGGAACTACAGGCGCGCACTATCACGCCCAGCTCATTTTGATTTATTATAGAGATGAGGTCTCGCCAAGTTGTCCAGGCGGGTCTCGAACCCGCAGGCTCAGGCAATCCACTCACCTCAGCCTCCCAAAGGCGCGGGATTACAGGCTGAGCCACCAAGCCCGGCTCTATTTATTTCTTAATAGAGTATGGATGTAACTCCTTCTCAGAAGCTTCTCTGCCACTCCAATGACTCTCAGTAAACTCAAGCTTTCCCAGAGTTACTAGTCAGAGCTGGGCCAATAGTTGACTGTCCACACGTGGTGGCAGTCATCGGAGCCTGAGGACATACCCTGGGCCTGGTACTCATCAGTGCCCTTGTCGTGTGGCCTAAGCTGGGCCCCAGCGAGAGTAGAAACAAATCAGCTTTCTCCCTAAGGTCAGGGAGTCGGCAGTGGGACCCTCACATCCATGTCTTCAAGGAGATCTCTGGGCTGAGCTGAGATCTCTTTTTTTTTTGAGTTGGAGTCTCACTCTGTCGCCCAGACTGGAGTGCAGTGGCTGCTCCCAGCCACTGCAGCCTCAACCTGCTGGGCTCCGGCGATCCTTCCACCTCAGCCTTCCAAGTAGTTGGAACTACAGGCACATGCTACCACACCTGGCTAATTTTTTATTTATTGTAGAGATGAGTTCTTGCCAAGTTGCCCAGGCGGGTCTCGAACTTGCGGGCTCAGGCAGTCCACTCACCTCAGCCTCCCAAAGGCGCGGGATTACAGGTTGAGTCACTGAGCCTGGCCTAAAGTTTTTTTTAATCAAAAGCTTCCTGGGCCAGGTGCAGTGGCTCACGCCTGTAATCCCAGTACTTTGGGAGGCTGAGGCAAGAGGATTGCCTGAGCCCATGGGTTCGAGACCAGCCAGGGCAACTTGGTGAGATCTTGTCTCTACAATAAATCAAAACATTAGCAGGGTGTGGTGTAACATGCCTGCAGTTCCAGCTACTTGGAAGGCTGAGGCAGAAGGATCGCCTGAGCCCAGCAGGTCGAGGCTTTGGTGGCTGTGAGTATGCCACTGCCCTCCAGCCTGGGCAGCAGAGTGAGACTCCAACTCAAAAAAAAAAAAGCTTCCCCAAGGTAGATAAGGTTCAAGGGAAGGGATAGAGGGAATGGAGAAAGGCCCAGGCCTGGGGAAGTGGCCATGGTGGGTGCTGGAAGGAAGTGGAGGGCGAAGAGGGCAAAACCAGCAGGAGTTGGGGCCCAGATGAGGGAGCGTCAAGTTGGCAGAGCTGGGCTGCAGCACTGCTTCACCCCATGCCATCCCTGTCCCGGGGTCCTCCCAGACACAGGGTCCCTCCCACCACCCTGCAGCCCCAGGGCCCTGGGCACCAGCTCAGATCCCATTTCCCTGCTTTTGGGGACAATGCTCCTGAGCAACTAAAAGGTCAAACAGACCACCATGGCAGGAAAATGGTACCCAAATACCAAGGATGACAGCGACCGGCTCCTCTCCCCAAGGCTGGAGCTGCAGGCATCGGCCATCAATGTTGGGTCTCTAGTCCCCAGGGAGGATGGCCTCCTTCCCAGTCCTTTCAGAGGCATCCCTGGCCTCGGGCCACTGGCTGGGTGGGGAGACCTGGCTGGCTGATGGGACACTGGCTGGCGAGGGCACCTGACTGTTGGGAGGTGGCCCAGCCCGGGGCCCCAGAGTGGGGGGCGGAGAGGCGGTGGCTGGCCTTGGCATGAGGACTTCCAGAAACCCCGGGCGGGTGTTTACTAGGACAGTCTCACATGGCTGAGTCACCCCGGAAGGACAGGATGGCGGAGCGGGGCACCAAAAGCTGTGCCAGTCTGCGGGGACACCTCTCGGGGCCCTGCAGCTTCAGTGGGGGGTGGGTTGTGAGGCACCAGCCGACTTCTCCCATCCAGGAGCTCTGTCCTGGCCTTAAGAAGTGAGGGATCAGGTTGGGCTGGGTGGCTCAGCCTGTAATCCCAGCACTTTGGGAGGCCAAGGCAAGTGGACTGTCTGAGCCCGCGGGTTCGAGACCAGCCTGGGCAGCATGGCGAGACCTCGTCTCTACAATAAATCAAAGAATTAGCCAGGTGTGGTGGTGTGCACCTGTGGTTCCAGCTACTAGGAAGGCTGAGGCAGAAGGATCGCCAGAGCCCAGCGGGTCGAGGCTGCAGTGGCCGGGAGCAGTCACTAACTCCAGTCTGGGTGGCAGAGTGAGACTCCAACTCAAAAAAAAAAAAAAGAACAGAGAAAACAGAGGCTTAGGGAAGGCCCGATGGCAGGGTCAGAACAGATGGGGGTGCTGCCGGGAGTGACTGGAGGGAGCAGCTGCCCAGGCTTGCGGAAGGATGAGGGGAGCAGCCTGGGAGGAGCACTGGGGACAAGACCCCGGATCAGGCGCCCCGGAGGCGGAGAGGGGGGATATGGGGCGCTCCTGCCCACTCCCAAGCAGCTCTCGAGCCCTGGCTCCCCCAGCCAGGCTGGCATCTCTGGGCCTCAGGCCCTGCCTTTCCACGTGGTCCCCCCCCCCACCCTATACATACCGACTCTGCTCCCCAGCCCCATCCTTCCCTCCTCCCCTCCACTACCTTGCCTGCCTGCTCCCACGGGGCGCCCTTACATGCCTCCGGGCCTTTGCACCTGCTGTTCCCACACCCAACAGCTGCCTTCCACACACCCTCTTCTGGGGAGCTCCCCCCTCCAAGCACCCAGCTTCTGGGCAGTCCTTTCTGGAATGCCTTTTCTGGGCTGCCTGCTCCACTCCGCCCCACCTCCTTTCCGGCCTCCGCAAGACCTGGGACACTGTGTGAACCCCGTCCCCTCCCCCTCCCACCCCTGCACTTGAGTTTAAGGCCTTGGAGGCTGGGGGGCAGCACCGTGCAGGGCTGCGGCAGGTCACTTGGCCCTGTGGGAATCTGTGTCCTAGGACTGCGAGCAGACAACTGTCCTGGGAGGCAAGATGGGGGGGCAGGGGGGGCGGGGGCCGGGGTGGGATCCGGAACTGCAAACGATTCTCCCTTCCCCCCAGCTCCAGGGAGCCTGAGCCTGCCAAGGACACTCCCTGCTGTGTCAGCTCAAGGGGGACAGGCACAGGGGTGGGGGGTGGACATGGGGGAGAGGGGAGGAGCAGGGGTGAGGCCTACACAGCCTCCAGCATGAGTGCATGGCCTGGGCCGTAGCTGCCGAGAGACGGATGGGTCTGGGGTCTCAGGATTGCAGGCCGGCTCAATGAATGTGGATTGCTTTGATCAGACCTGATCCTCCATTCCAGGTTATTCTAGGTTTGGCTCTCACTGCCCTGGAGTGGAAGGAATTTAGGCTCTCCTAGGTGCTCCCTAAACCAGAATCCAGACAAAGGGTCTTTTTTTTTTGAGTTGGAGTCTCACTCTGTCGCCCAGACTGGAGCGCAGTGACCACTCCCAGCCACCGCAGCCTCGACTTGCTGGGCTCTGGCGATCCTTCCGCTTCAGCCTTCCAATTAGCTGGAACTACAGGCGCACACTACCATGCCTGGCTAATTTTTGATTTATTGTAGAGATGAGGTTTCGCCAAGTTGCCCAGGCAGGTCTCGAACCCGCGGGCTCAGGCAATCCACTCACCTCAGCCTCCCAAAGGCACGAGATTGCAGGCTGAGCCACCGAGCCCTGCTGACAAAGGGTCTTCAGCAGCTTCTTGGTTCCTCCCAGTCATAGGGAGCTCACTACTTAACTTAGTGTTGTTATTGTTTTTGAGTTGGGGTCTCTGTCGCCTACGCTGGAGTGCAGTGGCACAACCCCAGGTCACCAGATCCCTGACTTCCTGGGCTCAGGCAACCCTGTCTCAGCCTCCTAAGTAGCCGGAACTACAGGCACACGCCACACCCAACTAATTTTTCTTTTTGAGTTTGGAGTCTCACTCTTGTTGCCCAGGCTGGAGGGCAATGCAATGGCACGCTCATGGCCACCGCAGCCTCGACCTGCTGGACTCAGGCGATCCTTCCACCCCAGCCTTCCAAGTAGCTGGAACTACAGGCACGCGCCACCACGCTCAGTCAATTTTTGTGATTTATTTTAGAGATGAGGTCTCACCAAGTTGCCAAGGCTGGGCTTGAACCCGTGAGCTCAGGTAATCCTCTCACCTCGGCCTCCCAAAGTGCTAGGATTATAGGTGTGAGCCACAGCGCCCAGCCTCAGAGCCTCTTCTGATAGGGCCTTTCTGCGGCTGTCACTGGGATTCAGCCCAAAGGTGGGTAGCCTGAGGTCCCACCCATGAGGAAGGACGTGGACATTTGTTCCAACGTGGTTGGAATCTGGAGGCAGGAAGAGCAGCTGTGTATTTCAAACTGAGAAGCTAGGGTGGGTGGCCTGTTACAGGAAGACTTCCTACATGGGCCAAGGGAGAAGGAATAACCCTCTTCCTGCCCAGGAGCTGCTCACATCCCCCCAGAGGGACATCTCAGTGACCCTGACCTCCTCTGTTCACCCTCGTTCCTCCCTCCATCTGGAATTCCCCCATTCGTCTCAAAGCTGGTGCATTCTCATTCTTTAACTCTCCGCTCAAATGTCACTTTGTCCACCCCGTCGAAAATTGGTTCCCTCCTCTATTCCGTTGATTGCATCATCTAACTTTTCTCAGAACATTTATGATACTGCATATTCACTAAAATTTATTGTCTGACTCCTCCAGGCATGCAGAAATCTCGCCTTTTTTTCCTCTTATTTTTTACTTCCTGTGTCTTGCATAGAGGGTGTTGATTGAGTGAATGATGTTCTGTCCCAGGTCATATAAAGAACTGAAGCTGTGGCCTGGCGCAGTGGGTTACGCTTGTAATCCCCACACTTTGGGAGGCCAAGACGGGAGGATTGCTCGAGCTTGGGAGTTCAAGACGAGCCTGGGCAACATAGTGAGACTTCATCTCTAGCAACAACAACAAAAAAATTAGCCAGACTTGGTAGTGTGCTCCTTAGTCCCAGTTACTCAGGAGGATGAAGTGGAAGGATCACCTGAGCCCAGGAGATCAAATGTGTGGTGAGCCGTGAGCGTGTCAACGCACTCCAGGCTGGGCATCAGAGTGAGACCCTGACTCAACAAAAAGTAAAAAAGAAAGAATTGAAGCTAGAAATCAAGAAAACTAGGTCTTGCTGTGCTATTAAATTTTTTTCTTTATTCCTTTTTTTTTTTTTTTTTTAGTTGGAGTCTCACTCTGTCGCCCAGACTGGAGTGCAGTGGCCGCTCCCGGCCACCGCAGCCTCGACCTGCTGAGCTCCCGGCGATCCTTCTGCCTCAGCCTTCCAAGTAGCTGGAATTACAGGTGCGCACTACCACGCCCGGCTGATTTTTTGATTTATTGTAGAGATGAGGTCTCACCAAGTTGCCCAGGCGGGTCTCGAACCCGCGGGCTCAGGCAATCCACTCACCTCAGCCTCCCAAAGCATGGGATTACAGGTTGAGCCACTGAGCCCAGCTTCTTTATTCTTTATATCTGCCTTTTACACAAAAGACTGGAGTCATTTATCAACATACAGTGAATGTGAGGGTAGATAGATAAAAATCACAGAAAATTCCAGCAGGCTTACAAGATAAGACCAAGGGAAAAGGCCAGAAGCCTGTACCACTGCCAAAATTGTGCCTCAGGCCAGGCGCGGTGGCTCAACCATGTAATCCCAGCAGTTTGGGAAGCAAGAGAATTGCCTGAGCTCAGGGGTTCGAAACCAGCCTGGGAAAATTTGTGAGACAATAAGTTAAAAAATAAGCTGTGCATAATAGCGCATGCCTGTAGTTCCAGCTACTTGGAAGGCTGAGGCAGAAGGATCGCCTGAGCCCAGCAGGTGAAGGGTGTGGTGGCCATGAGCATGCCACTGCAAAAAAAAAAAAATTGTGCCTCACTTAGGACTTTGTGCTTCCTGTGAATCAAAGAAAAGGAAACAACCAAACAGAACTACAGTAGTTGCAGGATTCGTGTCTCTAAGGAAAGCTTTTTGCTGGCAGTAAACACGTAAGGAGTTTCTCCCTGGCCTTCACCTAGGCCCCTGGTGGCTGTTGATGGCTGCCAGCGGCTTTCCTAACTAAGGGTGTTGTTCATGGAGCATTCCTACGTCAGCAGCAGAATCCGTGGGGAACAGGAAGCCAAGGCATGACTCAGCGCAGGCAGCTGTGCAGAGCCACGGAAGGAAATTTCTGGACTCTGGTCAGGCCCAGGGACGAGGCCCAGAAGCACAGAGCAATGGACGGACTGAATTCTTGTCAGAGAAGTGTAGCTCCCAGCTTTTTGGTTTATGTGGCTAGTGATCGTTGTTATTGTGGTTTTAATGCCCAGACTGGTCTGATGGTAATTGTCTTTATTTTTGAGTCTGGGTCTCACAGGCTAGAGTGATGATGGCAGTACTCCCACCTTGACCTCCCAAAGTGCTGAGATTACAGGTGTGAGCTATGGTACCGGGCCTAGTAATTGCGTTTTTTTGGGTTTTTTTTTTTTTTTTGAGTTGGAGTCTCACTCTGTCGCCCAGACTGGAGTGCAGTGGCCGCTCCCGGCCACCACAGCCTCGACCTGCTGGGCTCCGGCGATCCTTCCGCCTCAGCCTTCCAAGTAGCCGCAATTACAGGCACGCGCTACCACACCCGGCTGATTTTTTGATTTATTGTAGAGATGAGGTCTCGCCAAGTTGCCCAGGCAGGTCTCGAACCCACGGGCTCAGGCAATTCACTCACCTCAGCCTCCTAAGGCGTGGGATTACAGGCTGAGCCACCGAGCCCAGCTAGTAATTGCTTTTTTTAAACTGGATAACTTCAACACCATCTGTAACATATTCCTTTTTTTTTAAAGTGCATTCACTGCAATGTCTAAAAAAAAGAGGAACCAAATTGGATCGAGCCTCTAGATCTAATCACCTGTTTACAGGATATGCTGAGGGGATGGAAGAATACGTTTCATCACACCATGGGGGTATGATTCAGAATGTGGAAAATCCAAGGGCAAATAACCCAGTTTCTTTCTTTCTTTCTTTTTTCTGAGTTGGAGTCTCACTCTGTTGCCCACACAAAGGAAAAGAGGTTTTAAGCTTCTGGGGGCTGCAGAACTGTGGGAAGGTAAATATATGGGGAAAACGAATGAAGCATAAGTGTTCATTTAATCGAGTAAGGTTTGTGCAGTTTCATCTTAGTGGCGACTTTCTGTCTTTTCCTGGGAGGAAGGGACTGATAGGAGTCCTCACTGCTTAGACCTTCTGCTTTTAGTACGAGTGATGCTCCGGGAAGGCTTCTTTCTGCATTTGCTGACTCCCAAATGCTTTCAGTTCAAAAGAATCCTTATGCCAAAATGGTATTAGGGAACTGGCATATTTTGGTCCCCTTGAGAGGTTTGCAAGCATAGATGAAAGTGGTCAGGGATTAGTCATCGTTGAAGCTGGATGTACCATGGTGATGCATATAACTTTTTCATGCTTGAAATTTTCCATAATAACATTTTTTTAAAAAAATTTAAGGCCAATGGCCAAGCTCGGTGGCTCAACTTGTAATCCCAGCACTTTGGGAGGCCGAGGTGAGTGGATTGCCTGAGCCTGTGGGTTCGAGACCCGCCTGGGCAACTTGGCGTGACCTCATCTCCGTAATAAATCAAAAATTAGCCGGGTGTGGTAGCGCGCACCCGTAGTTCCAGCTACTTGGAAGGCTGAGGCGGAAGGATCGCCGGAGCCCAGCAGGTCGAGATTGCAGTGGCCGGGAGCGGTCTGGGTGACAGAGTGAGACTCCAGTCTGGGTGACAGAGTGAGACTCCAACTCAAAAAAAAAAAAAAAATGTAAGGCCAGGCACGGTGGCTCACGCCTACAATACCAGTATGTTGGGAGACCAAGGTGAGAGTATTGCCTGAGTCCACGGGTTTGAGATCAGCCTGGGCGACTTGTAGAGACCTCATCTCTACAATAAACCAAAAAATTAGCCAGGTGTAGTGGTGCATGTCTGTAGCCCCAGCTACTGGGAAGGCTGAGGTGGAAGGATCACCTGAGCCCAGCAGGTTCAGGCTGCAGTAGCCGTGAGAGTGCACTGCACTTCAGTCTGGGTGACAGAGTGAGACTCCAATTCAGGAAAAACAAAAAAGAACATTATAACAAAATAGTCACTATGCACTATCTTCGCTATTTTATAAGAAAAAGGACTTTTGTCTGGGCATGGTGACTCACACCTATAATCTCAGCACTTTGGGAGGCTGAGGTGAGAGGATTGCCTGAGCCTAGGAGTTTGAGAGACCAGCCTTGGCAACATGGCGAGACCTCGCCCTGTACAATAAATTTTAAAAAATTAGCCAGGTATGGTGGTACTATTTGGAAGGCTGAGGGTGAAGGATCGCCTGAGCCTCGGAGGCCTAGGCTGCAGTAGCTGTGTTTGTGCCACTGTACTCCAGCCTAGGCACCAGAGCAAGACTCTGATTAAAAAAAAAAAGTTGCCGGGCTCAGTGGTTCAGCCTGTAACCCTGCACTTTGGGAGGCTGAGGTGAGTGGATTCCCTGAGCCCGTGGGTTTGAGACCTGCCTGGGCAACTTGGTGAGACCTCATCTCTACAATAAATCAAAAAGTTAGCCGGGCGTGGTACTGCGCGCCTGTAGTTCCAGCTACTCGGAAGGCTGAGGCGGAAGGATCATCAGAGCCCAGCAGGTCGAGGCTGAGGTGGCCAGGAGTGGCCACTGCACTCCAGTCTGGGCGACAAAGTGAGACTCCAACTCAAAAAAAATAAAAATAAAAAATAAAAAAAAAAGAGAAAGGATTTTTTATAAGATCAAAATACAGGAAAAGGTTAATCTTTGAATAAAGGACAGTCTTAAAATGGGATGTATTTAATTTTTTGGAAAAGTCACAGCAGACACTACCACAGACCGGTCTGTGGGTCAAACAACCCTTCCCAAACCTGATTTATAAAACCTTGGGGTCAAAGCTAGTGGGTAGGCAGACCATTTGAAGCTGTGCTTGTTTGCTCTGTGAATTGAGCAGGCTGACATTTGTCTCCTCTGGGCTGATTTCTCACAAACACGGGGAGTATTTAACCTAGAAAGAACTTCAAAGATCTGGGTTAACCTTTTCATTTTTAATTTTTTTTTTTTGAGTCGGCGTCTCACTCTGTAGCCCAGGTTGGAGTGCAGGGAGGCATGCTCACGGCCACCGCAGTCTCAACCTGCTGGGCTCAGGCGATCCTTCCGCCTCAGCCTTCCAGGCAGCTAGAACCACAGGAATGCCCAGCTAATTTTTTGTTTTATTGTAGCGATGAGGTCTCACTAAGTTGCCCAGGCTGGTCTTGAACCCATGGGCTCAGGCAGTTCTCTCACCTCAGCCTCCCAAAGTGCTGGGATTATAGATGTGAGCCACTGCACCCGGCCATTTTTAATTTTTTTTGTAGAGACAAAGTCTCTCTGTTGGTGCCCAGGCTGATCTTGAACTCCTGGGCTTGACCAATCCTCCTGCCTCTGCCTCCGCCTGCCTGCTGTCACGCCCGGTAATCTTTTGTTTTATTGTAGAGTCGAAGTCTCGCCATGTTGTGCAGGCTGGTCTCGAACCCCTGGACTCAGGCAATCCTCTCATCTCTGCCTCCCAAAGTGCTGGGACGATAGGCATATGCCACCACACCCAGCCTGTTTTCTCATCTGTAAAATAAGTAGGTACTGGAATAACAATACTCATATTCTAAGGCTGCTTAAAGATTGAGCTAATACAGCTGGGTACAGTGGCTCACGCCTGTAATCCTAGCACTTTGGGAGTTCAAGATGGGAGGATTGTTTGAGCCCAGGAGTTTGAGACCAGCCTAGGCAATGTAACTAGACCTCATCTCTATAAAAACAAAAAATAGGCCAGTCTCGGTGACTCAGCCTATAATCACAGCGCTTTGGGAGGCCAAGGCGAGTGGATTGCCTGAGCCTGAGGGTTCAAGACCCGCCTGGACAACTTGGTGAGACCTCATCTCTACAATAAATCAAAAATTAGCTGGGCGTGGTAGTGTGCGCCTGTAATTCCAGCTACATGGAAGACTGAGGTGGAAGGATCACCTGAGCTCAGCAGTTCAAGGCTGCGGTGGCCATGAGCATGCCACCGCACTCCAGTCTAGGAGACAGAGTGAGACTCCCACTAAAAAAATAAAAATAAAATATAAAAAGTTAGCCAGGAGTAGTGGTGCACTCCTGCAGTCCTAGCTACTTGAGAGGCTGCAGTTGGAGGATCCCTCGAGTCCAGGAGTTTGAGGCTGTGGTGAACCATCGAAAGTACTCAGGGTAGAGCAGCTGCCTGTATTTTTACCTCCTATAGGGACGATAAGTTTCACAGAATTTACTACAGAAGGCAGACCGGCCTTTAAGTTAGATCATAAAATGTCAGGGTTGGAATGTCCCCTTTGAGATACCAGGAGATAAATCCTTTTACAGAAGGAGAAAATTAGTCCCTGGGGCTTACCTGACCTGCTAGGTCCTAGAGGCTTCGGATGACAGAACAGGAAGCAGATGTCAAAGGGGCTCTAGTGTCCCTGGGTTTGTGGAAATGTCAGCTGCTCTCAGTCTCCACCTCACAAGGCCATTCGCCTTAGGGAATGGTTATTCCAGCCAGCTCCCTGACGATGAAGCAAGCTCCAACTATGTGTCAAGTAAAGACACACAGCTG
This sequence comes from Cephalopachus bancanus, assembly GCA_027257055.1. Lineage (NCBI taxonomy): Eukaryota > Metazoa > Chordata > Mammalia > Primates > Tarsiidae > Cephalopachus > Cephalopachus bancanus. The sequence continues at coordinate 117,579 of JAPVLO010000883.1, forward strand.
GGTGCAGTGGCTCACGCCTGTCATCCCAGCACTTAGGGAGGTGGAGGCAAGAGGACTGCCTGAGCCTAGGGGCTCGGGACCAGCCTGGGCTACATGGCGAGACCTCGTCTCTACAGTAAATCAAAAAATCAGCCGGGCGTGGTGGCGTGTGCCTGTAGTTCCAGCTACTTGGAAGGCTGAGGGGGAAGGATCGCCTGAGACCAGCAGGTTGAGGCTGCAGTGGCTGTGAGCATGCCACTGCACTCCAGCCTGGGAGACAGAGTGAGACTCTTTTTTTTTTTTTTTTTTTTTGAGTTGGAGTCTCACTCTGTCACCCAGACTGGAGTGCAGTGGCCGCTCCCGGCCACCGCAGCCTCGACCTGCTGGGCTCTGGCGATCCTTCCGCCTCAGCCTTCCAAGTAGCCAGAATTACAGGCATGCGCTACCACGCCCGGTTGATTTTTTGATTTATTGTAGAGATGAGGTCTCGCTGCCCAGGCGGGTCTCGAACCCGCGGGCTCAGGCCATCCACTCACCTCAGCCTCCCAAAGGCGCGGGATTACAGGCTGAGCCACCGAGCCCAGCTTTTTTTTTTTTTTATGATCCAGAGATCTTTTATTTTTGACACCTATTAAGCCATGAATTCATAGGGAATAGGTTCCAGAAGCTCGGGCTCCCTTCCGTTGGTTCTCACAAAGTGTGCTTCTCTGGGTGGAGCAGGCTGGCGCTTCAGCTGAACCCACGTGCCTTTCTCCTTGGCTTCTTTCTTTTTCTGGTCATTTTCCTTCACGCGTTTCAGGAAGCTATCTCGACTCTTCGAGTGCTTAATATGTTCAATACGCACATTAATTCTCTTGGCAAGAATCTTGCCCTTGACTTGTTTGTTAACAATAACGCCAACAGCATGCTGGGTGACAATGTAGACTCTTCCCGTCTTGCCATGGTAATATTTGTGGGGCATTCCTTTCTGAACCGTACCCATTCCCTTGATGTGTACAATATCACCTTTTTTATAGATTCGCATGTATGTGGCCAAAGGAACAACTCCATGTTTTCTGAATGGCCTGGAGAACATGTACCGCGTGCCCCTCCTCTTTCCCTTTGTGTTCGTCATTTTGGCAAATTAAGAGTGAGACTCCAACTCAAAAACAAAAACAAAAACAGAAACAAAGCACCAAAAAGACACATGGTAAGTGCTCAGAGCTTTTCAGTTTATGAGCCTTTGCACACTTGGTCCAGTCTGAGTCTCACTCCAGCTAGAAGGTAGGGAATCTGAAAATGATTCTCTAATTTCACAGGAAGAAACCAGGGCCCCCAGCAGTGGGTTAGTAACCCAAGTCCCGGGTAGGTGGAGATCCCTTGACTACTTTGGAAAATGAGCGAATTCACTTTGAAAAGAAGAAAGTTAGGCCACTGTAAAATGGTTGACACCCTCCCCCTCCTTTGGAAAAGTACTTGAAGTCAAGACTAACTTCCAAGGAGGTCAGAAAGGAATGTAGTTGCTATGGCAACATCCCTGGCAGCCTATTTTCATCTTTTTCGAATTCAAAACAACAGCTTCCAGCAGGTTCCCGTGGGAGGGGTGGGGGAGAAGAGGAAAGTCTGGCTCCAGCCCGGCAACTGCTCTTGGCCAATCTCCTGCCGGGTTTCGGTGGCAAGAGGAAGGTGGTGGCCAATGTAGAGGCCTGGAGCTGGCGTCATCATCCCGGGGCGGCTGGAATAACCAGAAGGCCACGCGCACGTGACCGTTTCCATGGTGACCTCCCATGGCAACCCTGGCTGGTGCTGTTTATGAGTACTGGAAAATTCCATCCAGCCCCTGGCCTGTTTTTTTACCTTCTCTGCCTCTGCCCTCTGCAATGCGGACGAAGTCATCGCTAGGTTTAACCCTTTCCCCACCATCGCTAGGTTTAACCCTTTCTCCCATCAGAAGGGGGTCTGGGTGGGGTGCAGGAGGCTCTCAGTTGTCAAGCCCACATGCTGTGCTAAGTCCTGGAAGGGAGAGAGAAGGTACCAGAGACACATAGTGACAGCCACCATGTAGAGGGCACGTCACTTGAGCCAGGCACTGCCCTAGGCTCCTGACAACCCCACAGCCCTGAGGAGGGGTACTGCAAACATCAGTCCCTGAGAAATAAACAGATTCAGAGAGGTTACATTACTTGCCAAGCTCCCAGACCAGCGTACTGCCAGAAAATGGAGTACCCAGGCTCGGACTGAGTGTGGGACTCTCGGGCCACTCCCTCAGGCAGCCCTCTGTGATACTCTTGGTGTTACAGACCACCATGGGAGACTGAGGGGTGGTGCAGAGGAGGAAGACTGCCTTGGTCTTCAGGGGATCTGAAGGGTCCACCTAGGAGGGGACCTTTAGGTTGAGTGAAGAACAGGGGGTACACACTGCTGGCTCCAGGACCCCCAAGTCACTGGCCAGAGCTGAGGGCTGGTGGGTGCAGCCAGCCAGGCCCCAGGGAAGGCCGTGGCCTGGGCTGAGTCCTCATAGCTCAGCCTTTACAACCCGCCAGGCTGGAATTCTGCCTGGGGACAAGGAGGAAGCACAAACCCACAAATACTCCTGCTGCCCTCCAGCTGGGGAATCCCTGGTGGGGGAGACCACTAACAGGAACCTGGGTGAGCCTCTCACAGCCCCCAGCACCAGCCTAGGGCCACACAAGACTGACTGTGGACATCGCCTAAGCCATGTACAGAGCTGTACTGAACTGAGGAAGGACTATAAGAAGACACAGACCGGGTGCGGTGGCTCACACCTGTAATCCCAGCACTTGGGGAAGCCGCAGCGAGAGGATTGCCTAAATCCAGGGGTGTGAGACCAGCCTGGGCAACTTGGCAAGACCTTGACTCTACAATAACAAAAAAAATTAGAGCCGGGCTCGGTGGCTCAGCCTGTAATCCCGCGCCTTGGGAGGCTGGGGTGAGTGGATTGCCTGAACCTGTGGGTTCGAGACCCGCCTGGGCAACTTGTCGAGACCTCATCTCTACAATAAAATAAAAAAATTAGCCGGACATGGTAGCGCACGCCTATAGTTCCAGCTACTTGGAAGGCTGAGGCAGAAGGATAGCCAGAGCCCAGCAGGTCGAGGCTATGGTGGCCGTGAGTGTCCCACTGCACTCCAGCCTGGGTGACAGACTCCTACTCAAAAAAGCAAAATAAAGCAAAACCAAACCGAGAAGACACAGACTCCGTTTTCAAGAATGTTAAGTGTCAGTGACAAACAGCAATAAAAGCCCTATGTCACAGCTCAGGATAACAACAGATGACTCGTTGAGTCAAGAGCACAGTCTGGTGAAGTCACCGGATAGCGATGGCTGCAGGAGTCTGCAGGATGGAGGGGCCACTCTGCGGGGAGGCCTTTCTAGAGAAGGAAGGGGTCTTGGCCTGGCTGCTGAGATGGGAGTCTCCCACTGTCGGGAGAGTGGACATATCCTTGGGGGGAGGTGAAGCATGCCCAGTGTCACCAGGGATCGGATGCAGATAAAGGGGGATCTCAGAGGAGGCAGGGAAGATTGAGGCTTGAGGGTGGGGCAGTAGGCGACCAAGACCCCAGGGAGTGAGGAAGGGCGACCCTCTGGGACTCAGCTGTCTCTAGACCTGCGCGTCTGTTCATATTTGGGCCTCAGCTGCAGGCTCTGCCTAAGCAGAAAGTCATGGAAATTTCCACCCAGATTCTCTCCCCAGCCCTCAGTTCCCAGCTCCGCCTTCTGCTGGGGCCTGCTGAGGCTGGAATTCCTCTGCTTGTGGAGGCTGCAGGCTGAAGAGGCCTAGGGCAGCCTCTGGGTCTGGGGACACCAAAGCAGGCCGGTTGGGGTGGCCATGTCAGAATGTCAGGCATGCTAGGCCGTGTGCTGCTGTGGAGCACCAGCGCGTGACCCCTGCTGCCAGTCCCAGAGGCCCCAGGGTTCCTGCTCCCAGGAAAGCAGAGGGAGGAGTGCCAGCGTCCTCCTTCGTTGCTGTGTTTCATTTCAGACCGGCTCCTTGTGGGCCCGTCTCCCCCAGAGAGCAGGGCAGTAGGGCTGGGACAAGCCCAGGGGCACCTAAATGTTGGAGTACAGCACTTTTGCTCCCCAGAAATTAACTGGGTGCTGTTTTCTTGGTGGGGGGATAGTATTTCATATTTCTTTCTCTAGAAACTTCCAGGTGGAGGAAATTACTTCTGTGGGGAGAGAAGAGCTGGGAAGACATTGTGGTGGGTTTCCTCTCCCTCCCCTCCCCTCTTCTCCCTCCTGGGGCTCCAACCTCTCCCCACGTCCTATCAGGGTCTCCCTGAACATGGCAGCAGCTAGGCATGCTGGAGCCAGGAGCTGGCTTTCCAGCAGGGCAATACAGCCAAGTTACCAACCGGGCACAGTGGCTCATTCCTGTATTCCCAGCACTTTGGGAGGCTGAGGCAGGAGGAATGCTTGAGCCTAGGAGTTTGAGGCTGCGGTGAGCCATGATCGCACCACTGCACTCTAGCCTGGGCAACACAGTGAGACCTCGACCCCAAAAGTAAATAAATGATAAAGACCAGTTACCAAATGGAGCCAAATGCCATCCCCATGGTGTCCTCACCCTTTGTCCACAGGTGAGAGAGGGGTTGTCCCTCAGCAAAGCTGGCACAGACCTGCCTCTCCCCTGGGTCTGGGTTTGGGAGTACGCCTGAGGCTTCCTGGCCAACCAGGCTGTAAACCCGGCAGACCCCTTTTTCCCTTGGAGGATCAGGGAGAGGTGTAAACACATAATCATCCAGGAAACTACCAGTGGTGTTGGGATAGAGAGAAATGATGGGCAGTGAAAAGTGGGGACTTGGAAGATGCTGGCCAGAGAGGTCCTTTCTGGGGAGTGGCCTGTGGATGGGTGACAACAGGCAGAAGGAAGGAGGCCAGGTGGGAGCACAGAAGGGAGGAGGCTGGCCAGGGAGCACAGCCAGCCTCAGGCTCATTTCCACTGCTGGTTCTTTCTCTCTCCCATGGCCACCGCCCTCCCCAGTTCAGGCCTCCGTGACCTCTGGCCTGGGTGGTGACAGGGGATCCCAAGGCCCTCCCCTCTGCAGCCTCTCCCAGTTCCACATTGCCAAGAGACAAGACTTCCTGAAGCCCAGGCCTCACCCTGCTCATAAAGCTGCATCCATACTCCCTCTGGGGGCAACTCATGCTCATCCAAACCTCACTCTGGTGTTCCCTTCCTGCTCCCCACAACACCCGTACCCAATACCCGCCACCACCCGTCACTCCCCCGTCTCCAGACAAGCCTTGTCAAGGTTTGGGGTGCAGGGCCTCTGCTCATCTGCTCTGCCTGGGACACTTCACTGCCTCACGCCCTTCGTGAAAGCCTGTTAAATCCTACTCATCCATGAAGGTCATTGCCTCCATGAACACTTCTGGAATCTTCCAGCCATACACTCTCTCCTTTGGAGCGTTGTCCCTGTTACAGCATTTCCTATCCTCATGTTTCCCCCACAGCTCGATGGAATTCAGCCTGACCCCTTGGATAAGCTTCTAGGAGGAAGCCCAGAGCGAGTGGTCCTGAGGGCTGTGTTCACTGCTAACTCAGCAAGGTGTTGGGGGAAGTCCCGAAGCGGTTTGTTCCCAAGTCTCTCAAAAGCAGTGAGGGAATGTAACTTTTTTTCTTTTTTTTTTTTTGAGTTGGAGTCTCACTGTCGCCCAGACTGGAGTGCAGTGGCTGCTCCTGGCCACTGCAGCCTCGACCTGCTGGGCTCCGGCGATCCTTCTACCTCAGCCTTCCAAGTAGCTGGAGCTACAGGTGCGTGCTACCACGCCTGGCTATTTTTTTTTTTTTGAGTTGGAGTCTCACTCTGTCGCCCAGACTGGAGTGCAGTGGCCGCTCCCAGCCACCGCAGCCTCGACCTGCTGGGCTCCCACGATCCTTCCGCCTCAGCCTTCCAAGTAGCCATAATTTTTTAAAACTTTTTTGTAGAGACGAGGTCTTGCTATGTTGCCCAGGCTGGTCTTGAACTCCTGGGCTCAAGCAGTCCTCTCACCTTGGCCTCCCAAAGTGCTGGGATGACAGGTGTGAGCCACCGGGCCCAGCTACTACATGTTGAGCGTCTACTGTGTGCTAGGCACTAGTGGTGATACCGAGAGAGAGTTCTCTCCGCCTCAGTTTCCTCATCTGTCTAAGGGGAAAGTAGCTGCACCGATCTCAGAGTTGTGAGGACTGAAAGATCACACGTGGAATTTGCTTAGCACAGTGCTCTCAATACATGTTCCAGAAAATAACGATGTACGTGGGTGGATAGATACTGTCCTGTAGACACACCAGGGACAATGGAGGGACCAAGGACAGCATGGGGACTCAGTTCTGCTGGTGGAGGGGAGGGCAATCAGAAAGTCTGAGTGGAGGGGGGTGGGGGGTGGGGCGTGGGGTGGGACTGGCAGTTGAGGGAAACTGCTAGGGAAGGAAGGGGCATACCTTATCAACAAGGGTACCTACATGATCAATGTTTATATACCTAACCCTGAAATATACCTCACATTTTTATAATAAAAATAAAAAAGTCTAGTTGGGCTCGGTGACTCAGCCTGCGATCCCGTGCCTTTGGGAGGCTGAGGTGAGTGGATTGCCTGAGCCCGCGGGTTCGTGACCCACCGGGGCAACTTGGTGAGGCCTCATCTCTACAATAAATAAAAAATCAGCCAGGCGTGGTAGCTGCGCCTGTAGTTCCGCCTACTCAGAAGGCTGAGGCGGAAGGATCGCCGGAGCCCAGCAGGTCAAGGCTGTGGTGGCCAGGAACGGCCACTGCACTCCAGTCTGGACGACAGAGTGAGACTCCCACTCCAAAAAAAAAAAAAGTCTGAGTCCAAGACCAACCTGGCCCAAGAGGACGGCCCCGAGGGAGGGTAGACCGCCTGGGGAGGAAAACTCTAGAAACTGGACATCCGGGAGGAAGCCAATGAGGGGCCTTGGGAGTTTTTAAGCTGGGGAGGGATGGGGCCAAACAGCCCCTCCGGAGAGCACTGTCCTCCCACGGCTCACAGTGCTGGGTTGCCACAGCCAGGCCTTCCGGAAGGATCCACCAACAGGCTGCCGGGCCCACAGCCAAGGACATTATGTAGCGTATTAACGAAAGAAGGAACTTGAGTTCTCAGGCTGGGGGTGGGGAACGGCTCTGAAGACACTTTCTCCTTTATCCCTCTCCCTGCTAACAGGAGTCCTTCTCACAACTTTAGAGGAGGGTAGATTTAGAAGATGGCTCCTGTCTCAGGAAGAGAATCCGTCTCCCTGCCCTTTGCCCTGGTGATGGCCGTGCCCGTGATGGAGAAGCTGCCTCTCCTGTGCGTCATTTTGGGGGAGGGCACGGACGCAGCCACTTCTAGTTTCTGTCCCTTGCTTTGCTGGGATTGCTCTCAGTGCTCTGCGAGGTACCGGGTGTGTCTGGTGGGTGTCAGTGGTTGATTTGACAAGTTCTCCAGGGTCAATGATTAGCTCTCCAAACCCCCTAGAAAACAACACTCTGTCTGCTGTATCTCAGAGCTCTGGAGGCGTCATCTGGGTGCGTCATCTCTGTGGGTTTTTTCCAGCTGTGGGAGTGGCTGCAGTAGAGGAAGGAGCTCAAGCTTGTGCAGCAGCGTCAGAGGGTCACATTGTTCTAGAAATCAGCTCTGGGAAGTGGGTGTTGGAGGAAGGGGGATGGGAAATCCATATGCCCTGTGCCTGCCTGCCCTGCCTGCCCGGAGTCTTTAGAAAACAAGAAAGTTGTTTTCTTGGAGAGCCCTTTGCCTTTTATTTCTGACTTGCATTTCCAGAGAACACTGCAAAGGCAGAACTATAAAGATTACCGGATTAGATAGGATCAAAAGAGGCCAGGAAGGAATCCAGGGGCATGAAGACTCGCCCATGCTGGCCTCTGGACCCCAGGACCCCAGATGAAGGGTCTCAGAAACTTCTCTCTTGGCTAAACCTGACTGGCCTTGCCAAGCAGGGAAGGGGCGGGGTGGATTCTGGCATTCTCTGGAGGCTTCGCGCCTGGTGGGAGTCAGGAGGACTTGCTGACAGTATGCTCAGAGGCCAGGTTTCACATTTGGGCTGCTTTAGTCTTTTAGCATCAACGTCCTTGAAGCCGGGAGGCCTGAAGTCGTTCGTGTTCTTTCCACCCTTTGTTTGCTGTGTTTTAAAGAATTAGCATCATCACTTCTTCCATCTAATCCTCTCATTTTACACGTTAGGAACTCAGCACTGAGACATTTTCTGGGTTGGTGCCTGAGGTCACATGGCTGTTTGTCAGTGGGGTGACTGCCAGGAACCAGAAGCCTGGGCCTCCTATTTTTAGCCTGGGCTTTTTTGAGGGGAGCATGAGATGATGGGCTAAGATGGATTCACCCTCTTATGTTTGTGTCCTTAGGTCCAGATGAAGAGGAGGTTTGAGACTTGGTGAATAAACAAGACATTAAAGTACTAGCAGAGAGAGCAGCTATGATCAGACATGATGGCATTAAAGGAGCACAGATGCAGGCCAGAGAAAAGGTGCCTTGAAGAAATTCAGTGTTATGCTTTTTAATTTTTTGAATCCAAGTCTCACTTTGTCACCTAGGTAAGAGTGCAATGACATGATCACAGCTCACCACAACTTCGACCTCTTGTGCTTAGGTGATCCTTCTGCCTCAGCCTCCTGAGTTGTTGAGACTGCAGGTGACTGCCACCATGCCTGGTTTTTTTTGTTTGTTTGTTTGAGTTGGAATCTTACTCTATTGCCCAGGCTGGAGTGCAATGGCACACTCCTAGCCACCGCAGCCTCTATCTGCTGGGCTCAGGCGATCCTTCCGCCTCAGCCTCCCGAGTAGCTGGGACTACAGGTATGCACTGCCACACCCAGCTGATTTCCTAAAATTTATTGTAGAGACAAGGTCTTGCCAAGCTGCCCAGGCTGGTCTTGAACCCCCGGGCTTAGGCAATCCTCTTGCCCCTGTCTCCCAAAGTGCTAGGATTACAGGTGTGAGTCACTAAGCTGGGTTTTTTCTTTGTTTTTTGAGTAGGGGTCTGTCGTCCAGGCTAGAGTGCAGTGGCACAATCATAGCTCACTACAGCCTCGACCTCCTGGGATCAGGTGATCCTCCCATCTCAGCCTCCCAAAGTGCTGGGATTACAGGCGTGGGCCACTGCGTCTGGCCTGGTGCTATGCTTTTATTTTTTTTTTTTTGAGTTGGAGTCTCACTCTGTTGCCTAGACTGGAGTGCAGTGGCCACTCCAGGCCACCGCAGCCTCGACCTGCTGGGCTCCGGCGATCCTTCCGCCTCAGCCTTCCAAGTAGCTGAAACTACAGGCGCGTGCTACCATGCCTGGCTGATTTTTGATTTATTGTAGAGAGGAGGTCTCGCCAAGTTGCCCAGGCAGGTCTCTAACTTGTGGGCTCAGGCAGTCCACTCACCTCAGCCTCTCAAGGCGTGGGATTACAGGCTGAGCCACCGAGCCTGGCTGGGTGTTATGCTTTTAAAACGGTCCCTAAGCCGGGCTTGGTGGCTCAGCCTGTAATCCCGCGCCTTTGGGAGGCTGAGGTGAGTGGATTGCCTGAGCCCACGGGTTCGAGACCCGCGTGGGCAGCGAGACCTCATCTCTATAATAAAAACTCAAGCCGGGTTCGGTGGCTCAGGCTGTAATCCCGCGCCTTTGGGAGGCTGAGGTGAGTGGATGGCAGGCTGAGGTGAGTGGATGGCCTGAGCCCGCGGGTTCGAGACCCACCTGGGCAGCGAGACCTCATCTCTACAGTAAATCAAAAAATCAGCCGGGCATGGTAGCGCACACTTGTAATTCTGGCTACTTGAAAGGCTGAGACGGAAGGATTGCTGGAGCCCAGCAGGCGAGGCTGCGGTGGCCGGGAGCGGCCACTGCACTCCAATCTGGGTGACCGAGAGAAACTCCAACTCAAAAAAAAAAAACCAAAAAAAAAAAAAAAAAAATCAAAAAATCAGCTGTGCGTGGTAGCGCATGCCTGTAATTCTGGCTACTTGGAAGGCTGAGGTGGAAGGATCGCCGGAGCCCAGTAGGTCGAGGCTGCGGTGGCCGGGAGTGGCCACTGTACTCCAGTCTGGGCGACAGAGTGAGACTCCAACTCAACAACAACAAAAACAAAAAACGAAAAAAACGATCCTTGGTTCCAAGAGTTCAGAGAAGGGTACACAACCGAATGAATTATTTTTTTCACCTACTGACTAGAAGGGGGAATCAGAACTTTCTCTTTGGCCTTTTGGTACAAGAAATTCCTAAGTACTGCACTTTAATTAACCCTCTTTCCCCAAACTTAGAGAATCAACCAAAAAATATACAGTTAGCTCTCTGCGTCCGTTGGTCCTTCATCTGTGGAGTCATCCAACAGTAGATCAAAAATATTCTTTGGAAAAAAACTGCATTTCTAATAGACGTGTACAGACATTTTTCTTGTCATAATTCCCTAAATACAGTACAACAACTATGTACACAGCATTTACTTTGTGTTGGGTATTATAAACAACCTGGTGATGATTTAAGTATACGGGAGGATGTGTGTGGTTGTACGCGGGACCCAGCGTCCTCGGATTTTGCTGTCTGTAGGAGGTCCTGGACCCAATGCCCCCCAGAAACCAAGGGACCGCTGGACAGCGGTCCCAATAGTCTAAGGAACATTCTATAATCTGCAAAGTGAACAGAAATGAATTTAGCAACACTGACAATAATTTAAAGCACATAGGCACTCCATGTTCATGTCCTGGGCTCCAGGGTGGGGAGATAGCGCAGACCCCCAGGGCAGGTCCTGGGTCTTCTCCCAGGCCTGGAAACATGGGTTGGGGAGGCCGTGGGAAGGGCTGGCAAGGGAGGGAGGCAGATCTCGGACTGAGGACCAGCTTCTGCTGTCAATTAGCTGTGGTTTTTCAGACCCATCACACATTCCCCAGGGTCCCAAATCCTCACTTGTGAAATGAGGTGACCCGAGTCCATTCTCCTCCCAGCGCTACAATTCTAAAAATTTTCCAACCCCAGAACCAGCATCAAGACTGTTCCCGAAGGGAACCGGCTGCATTTCAGTAATATTCCACTCTTCAGGGCTTTAAAAAAAAATCAAGAGAAAATGAAAAAGCATTCAACCTCAAGCAGCCGCAGCCACGCTTCCTTGTAAACTCTGGCCCTCCTCCCTAACCTGGGGGAGGTGGGTCCCCTTTGCTCTCTGTAATCCACTTTCTTTTTTGAGTCTCACTCTGTTGCCCAGGCTGGAGTGCAGTGGCACACTCTGGGCCATCGCAGCCTCGACCTGCTGGGCTCAGGCGATCCTTCCATATCAGCCTTCCAAGTAGCTAGAACTACCATGCCCGGCTAATTTCTGATTTTATTGTAGAGATGAGGTCTCACCAAGTTGCCCAGGTGGGTCTTGAACCTCCGGGCTCAGGCAATCCATTCACCTCAGCCTCCCAAAGTGCTGGGATTACAGGCTGAGCCACCGAGCCCAGCTTGAGCCACCGAGCCCGGCTTGAGCCACCGAGCCCGGGTTGTAATCTACTTTCTAAATGAAAGGAGAGACCTTGAGAATCTTGGGGTAGACTTAGCTTTTATTTATTTATTTTATTTTTTTAGTTGGAGTCTCACTCTGTCGCCCAGACCGGAGTGCAGTGGCTGCTCCCGGCCACCGCAGCCTCAACCTGCTGGGCTCCAGAGATCCTTCCTCCTCAGCCTTCTAAGTAGCTGGAACTACAGGCACGCGTTACCACGAACGGCTAATTTTTTGATTTATTGTAGAGATGAGGTCTCGCCAAGTTGCCCAGGCGGGTCTCAAACCCGCGGGCTCAGGCAATCCACTCACCTCAGCCTCCCAAGGCGCGGGATTACAGGCTGAGCCACCGAGCCCGGCTAGACTTAGCTTTTAGTGCAGCCATTTTTGCTTAAGCTTTACCCCTGACACACCTTGCTATGCAGTCTGCAGGGCCTGCATGTCCCTCTTACCCTAGAACCCTTAACACCTTTCCCGAAGCTGGCCCCCAGGACCAGTTCCCCAGGGTCAGGCCTTAGATGACGCAGGCCCCCTTGAGCATGTCCAGCCCTCCGAATAATCTTTCTTCCAGGCATTCATGTCGATACATCGCCATCAGCTGTCCATAAGGACCCCCACCGGGAGGCATCTGTACACCACCTGACCTTGACAGCCTCCAGTCCACCACCACGAGATGCTGGTGCCTGGCGATGTCAAGATCCAAGACTTCTGGGGCCGCTTTCCTAACCCTAACTCCACTGTCCAAAGGGCCTTAAGTATACCCGGTTCTCGGCCCTTCAGAGCCACACTCGCCCGAGTGCCTCCTGCTTTCTAGCTATGAAAGGTGAATAATAAACCTCACTTCCTTCTGCTTCCCTCCTTGTTGCAATCTTGCATTATTCCCACGGCACCAGCCCACCTTGCCTCAGTTTACCCTTCCACTAAATAAATCCTATTTCCGATCTAAAAATAATAAATCAGCTGGGTGTGCTCGCTCAGCCTGTCGTCCCAGCACTTTGGGAGGCCGAAGCGAGAGGATTGCCTGAGCCCAGGGGTTCAAGACCAGCCTGGGCAACTTGGTGAGACCTTGTCAATACAATAAATGAAAAAATTAGCCGGGCGTGGTGGTGCTCACCTGTAGTTCCAGCTACTTGGAAGGCTGAGGCAGAAGGATCGCCTGAGCCCAGCAGGTTGAGGCTGCGGTGGCCAAGAGTGTGCCACTGCTCTCCAGCCTGGGCGGCAGAGTGAGAGACTCCAGCTCAAAAAAATTAGGCCAGGTTCGGTGCCTCAGCCTGTAATCCCAGTGCTTTGGGAGGCTGAGGTGAGTGTATTGCCTAAGCCCGCGGGTTTGAGACCAGCCCAGGCAACTTGGTGAGCCCTTGTCTCTACAATAAAGTAAAAAATAGCCGGGCGTAGTAGTACGTGCCTGTAGTTCGGCTACTTGGAAGGCTGAGGCAGAAGGATTCGCCTGAGCACAGCAGGTCGAGGCTGCAGTGGCCGGGAGTGTGCCACTGCCCTCCAGCCTGGGTGACAGAGTGAGACTCCCACTCAAAAAATAAACAAAGAAATAAAAAAACCAAGAGAAAAAACACAACAGCCTTACCAGAACCCACTGAGAAGAGTTGCTTACATCGGCTCTGCAGAAGGGGTGGGGTGGGGGGCAGGGTGTCACCCCCTTCCTCCCTGCAGCTCCCAGACGCGACTCCCCCCCAACAATCCCTGGCATTTTCATGAGCCAGAGTTTTTAAAAATCAAAGGTAATCCCAGTGCTTTGGGGGGCGGGGAATGGCCCGAGCCTAGGGGTTTGAGACCCGCCTGGGCAGCTTGGCGGGACCTCATCTGTACAATAAATACATTAAAAAAAAATTAGCCAGAGGTGGTGGCGTGTGCCTGTAGTTCCAGCTCCTTGGAAGGCTGAGCCCAGCAAATCGAGGCTGCAGTGGGCGTGAACGTGCCACTGCACTTCGGCCTGGGCGACAGAGTGACACGCCCCACTCCCCAAAATAAAAGGCTTCGAGTTCCCCCGGTTCCCACGGATCGCCAGCCAACCTCCGTCCTAAATGTCCTCCCTAAAACCAAGTCTTTTGACGGGTTCCAGAATACAGACCCGGGGGCAGGGGTCGGGGGAGAGGGGGCAGGAAAGGGTGGCTGTCACCACCCACGTAACCCTTTTGTGTCACTGCTCCAGTCTTTCCTAAAAGTAAAAATATATAAAAACAACAAAAACGCCGCAGCTGGCTCGGCCCGCGGCCCCTCCCGCCTCGGCAATCCCAGACGCTTCGGACCCGGCGACCTAGAACCCGCCCAAGGGGGTCGCGATTCGCGGACCCGCCTCGGATCGCGACGGGAGGGTCGCGCGCGCGTTTTTCACGAAGGGGTGACATCGAGACAAGAGGGAGGAAGCGGCAGAGGGCCAGGGAGAGGGAGGGCTGGCAGGCCTCGGAGACACGCAGACCAGCCCCCGAGCGAGGGGAGGTGACCGGGTGGCGACCGAGAGGCCCCCAACCCGGCGGCACCCGCCGCCGCCGCCCCCCCGTCAGTCCCGGCGCGGGGGGTGGGGTGCGCGTGCGCAGTGGCGCGCTGCGCCAACCGCCGCATCCTCGGGAAGGCGGCCGAGACCGGCTGGAGCCGGTTAGAACTGGCCGCTCCCGCCCGCGGGCCGGCGCCGCACAAAGCGAGGGCGGCTCACGGCCCCGCGTATCCCTGCGCGGCGCCGGGTGGGGGGGAACCTCGGGCCGCGCCCCTCCCCCAGCCTTTGTCCGCGCGCCCCGCTGTCCCCTCCCGGGAAGGACGCGGGCCTCGGGCTTCCGGACGACCCCGGCCCCGGTGTCTCCTAGGCGACCTCGGCGGCCCCGGAGACAGTCGGGGTCCGGGGAGAGCGGCGACCTTCCGCCCGGTGGCCCCCCCCCATCCCCACCGTCGCGGCGGCCATCTTAGCCGCTTAGAAGCCTAGAGCTGCCGGTCCGGGCCGTGTGTTCCCCTAACTGTCCCCTTAGGGTGACCATGCCGTGGGGAGGGGGTGTTATTTAAAGGAAACCTCCCAAACCGCGCAAAAAAAAAAGGGTCTGGAGAACGTTTTTATCCCCCCCAGCGCTATTTACAAAGTGTTAAGCTTAGACCCAACTAGAGACGACGCAGAATCGAGGAAGCCCCCTTCAACGCTCGCCGTGTCCCTCCCTGGCTGCCAAGGTCGCTGAGAGCCCCCTGTCTTGGGGGCTACGTTGAAAGACACCCCCCACCCTTGAACTTGGTTTCCGCAGCGACTTGGCTTCGGGGAACTTTCCCGGGAGGCCGTGGGGGCCGCGGGAGCCGGGCTCCGTGGGAAACGCCCTCCTGAGCTGGGCGGGCGTGGGTCGCGGGGGAGAAACTCCATTTTGTCGTTTGGAGACCGAGGCCTGGTCGGTGACGTCATGGAAGTGGGGCCGTCGGCAAACACGCGTTGACCCTCTTCTAGTAGCTTCCCTGGTACCCCCCATGCTCCCCCAAAATCATAAAAGGCATCTTCGGAGTTTAAATGGCTCCGGGTTGTTGTTATTTCTTAGATTAGAGAATATTATTTAAAAGTAGAAAGAGGTGATTCGCTTCCCCAAGGTAGGGGAGGGGGCCAAAACTAGGAAACATGGCCTGACCATGACCATGGCCAGGGCCGGCTGCGGGTTTTTGTGAGCTGCCTGATGACCTGTTTAAAAGGAATTTCCGGCTCAACAAAGCGGCTAGGAAAATAAATCATAAACTTGATTCTTTATACCTGCGTTTTCAGCTCCAGCCTACCGACCGGCTAGCAAGCGTTAAAAACGTTTCTGGGTATGTCCTTTGCCATCAATTTCCAGACACCGGTAAGAAAAATCTAGAACTTAAGACCATTTACAGATTCAATGCAATACCCATAAGTATATATACATGTAAAAAGTCTCGAAATCCAGTTCCAGACACTGGTAAGAAACATCTGGAAACTCTCGAACAATCAGAATCTATTTTTAACCCTTCCCCGGAACTATTTTTTGCTCCCCTCGCAAAGGCTGCGGAAGGTTACCTTTCCGGGGTGTGAGTTGTCTCCCGTCTATAAATGCGCCGCCCCCGGACGCTGCGGCAGGCATTGAGGCAGCGAGCGCAGAGACGGTGGTCGAAGCGGGAGGCGAAGCTGGGAAAGCCGCAGATAAGTTTTCCTCTTTTAAAAAAGATTAGGAGTTAGTGCAGCTCTTTAAAAAAACGCTAACTAGCCCATAAGTCACCGAGATATCGCTTAGCGCTAGGTTTTGAGATCGTTTAGAAAAAAAAAAGCTTATTTAAAAGAAAATATGAAGACTTATTTAAAAAGTAGCCCGAGAAAGGAAGTGAAGAAAGAATTTCTAAACCGTGACGGAAGTTAAAAGATGAAGCTTCTTCACGGAGTAAAAAGCTAAATCTTTTATAAGAAATTGCTGAAGGAGGAAGGAGGGCTTACAGAGTCCTGAACGGAAAGCTTTGAAGTTGAAGGGCAACGCGTTAGCGTGTTCAAAGGAAGGATTTTTAAAACGGCCCAAACGTGATTTTAGAAAGTCAACCTGTAGGCGGCTAAAACAATTTGGAGGCCTTCGTTTAAAAAGGAGTTAAATAGGTGGTGATAAAAAGATCTTGAAAGTAACACGCAGGAAGAAATGTGTTATTTAATGCCTTCTTAAATCTTAAAAGGCATTTGCTAAAAGCTGACGAAAATAGGAAGAAACGGGGAGTGGTAGGATAAAATAAGAACAATTTGGAGAAGATTAGAGATGCGAAGATTAGAAATGTGAAGTGGAAGACAGAAGTACAGGAAGGTGAAGAAAAGACTAGAGAAGTAGAGAAGATAGGAAAACTGGAAGAGAGATGTCCCTTAGAAGACAAAAGCTAATAAAAACCCAGACAGGGAGAAGAGGAAATATTTAGACAAACTAGGGAAGAAAAGCACTTGAGGCCAAAATAGAAGAAAAGTAGAAGATAGAGGCAAGATAGAAAATGAAAATATTGGCAAGGAGAAGTTTCAGATAGAGAAAATCAGAAGCTAAGACAACTATTGGACAAGCGTACAAGATAGACGTCAAAAAGTAGGAGATTTTGAAGCCAAAAATTGGATAAAATTACCAGGCACTAAAATGAAATTATTAATCATAATCAGTTTTTTTTAAAGCCCATCAGTTTAATTCCTGGTGGTGCGGAAGTTAGAAGGTAAAGTCTGAGAAGACAGTGCTTAATCTACGTAGACCAGGACCAAGTTAGAAGAGTATTTGAAGCTAGAAGGGAAGTCGGTTAAAAATGGCATCAAAAAGCTACTGAGAGGACTGAAGTAATCTAAAAATCAAGGCAGAATGCTTTTGGAAGAGTTGGAAGCATTCGGAGGCCTTAATTAAACCCAGTAGCTTAGTGGGAGAGATCTCAAAGAGCTTCCGTAGCTGAAGTCACGAGAGCAAGAATAACCGCCAGCCTCCCGATGCTGGCGGCGGACTCCGAGCCGAGGCGCTCGTGCCAACCCCGAGGACTGGCGCGGCGCCAGAGGTGGCGTCAGTGGCTCTGGGAAGACGGGAGCGGCAGGCAGGACCCGGGAGCCGGTGGTGGTGCCGTGGGACGGAGGAGCGAGCGCAGTTGGTGAAGATAGGAGAGTCCGGGAGCCGGTGCGGTGGTGGCGGAAGCTAGCAAGAAGGCAGCCTGGCGAGCTGCGGCGAAGCCAGGAAGGAGCCAGTGCGGTGGTGATGGCGCCGCGGGCGTCCGGGCCTGGCGACCACGCGGAGGCGGCAGCGGGCGTGGCGGAGCGTAGCTAGAGCGTCCCGGCCCGCGTCCCGAGAGCGAGGCCGCAGTGCTCTGGAGCTTGAGGCTGGTAATCTCTCCTGTGCCGCGGGGGAGCCGCGTCAGGGCGTTGGTGTTGGGGCGTAGGCCGATCCCGGGTGTCGTAGGTTTCTCTCTTTCAGGCTTGTGTCCTCATGCATCTTGTCTGGAGCTTTTGAGGGCAGCCTGCCAAGGCCTGGAAGAATGGTAGATGGCAAGTTTTTTGGTTTTGTTTTTCGCCAGTTGGAGGAAGACCAAGTGAACTGGCTAGAACCGAGTTTGAGACGCAGTTTCAGCACGCTTGTAAGCAGTTTGTGTATTCAGTCGGGGCGATGCAGTATTTCAGTTTTGTGAGATGACCTGCCGTTTTCTCCCCCGAATTGGTTTTCTAAACGTGGAGTTCGGTTGTGTCACCGGGGGCGAGTTCTTTCGTGTGGGGGCGGGGCAAAATGTTTTGAGTTCTTTTCCCCGTAGGTCTGAGTTTACAGAGAACGAGACAATCCAGTATCAGCATAATCAGCACCACAGGTTACAGTTTCTAGAAACTAGAGCACCAGTAGTTCTCACGTTAAGGTCTTGGAGGAGCTGTCCATTGGAGAAATGGCGGGTAGTTGTTTTTCTTCACCTCCCCCTTAATGGGACCTTCAGGGCGCTTAACCCCTTCAACTTGCTGTCTTCACTTGAAGTGTTTTGGGATGGTCTTACCAGGGAGAGAGGGTGGGGGGGAAATGTTTTTTCCTAAGATTTTCCACAGATGCTATAGTACTATTGCCAAACTGGGTTAGAGAAGGAGTGTGCGCACGCCTGTGCTGTTGGCACCAACACCTTCAGGTACTGGAGCTGCTTTTATCCCTCCCTGGACGAGTATTCCCAGTTGAAGCTGAAAAGTACAGCACAGTGCAGCTTTGGTTCATGCTCAGTCAACTCAAGAGAACTTCAGAAGAGCTTGATTGACTAGGCCAGATGTTGAAGTTAAGTTTTCAAGTAATGTGCCTTTTAACATACTTTATTAAAGGGGAGGGGCAGACGTTGACAATTAGCAGTTGGCAGTGACCTGTTCGTGTTGGGATGGGGGGGTCGGGTTAGGTAATTGTTTAGTTTATGATTGCAGATAACTCATGCCAGAAAACTTAAAATCTTAGAATGGAGTAAGAAATCTCAACTTCCAAGTTGGCAAGTAACTCCCAGGTTCTTGTTTTCCCTCAATTTTTGAATTGGGCAGCTCGGGAAGTTTACGAAGAGCCACTGGGTGTACCAGTGCATTAATTTGGACAAGGAAAGCACTGTAATTTGCCACGTTCTCTGTTCCCCTCAAAGTACGCTTGGGGGAAAGTGTTAGACTGGGGGTTGGTCTGGCCCCCGGGACTGACGTTAGCAACAACCTTGGGAGTATTTTAAAAAATGCAAAAGTTGTTTGGATATGGTAGTGTGTGGTTCTCTTTTGGAATTTTTTTCAGGTGACTTAATGTAACTTAATACTACTGTAGAAACTTCAGAGCAAAGGAAGTGACTTAATGATCCTGAAGGGATTTCTTCTCATGGTAGCTTTTATATTCTCAAGTAAGAATCTATTCTCAGTTGTGTGTAAGCCGAGTTTTTTTTTTTTAGTGTAGGAGGTATTTTTCCATTGTATGACAGCAAAACACGATGTTAAGGTACGCTTCAAAAGTCTGTAAATTGTGTATTTTAAGTTTGTGTCTGTATTTGTAACTCAAGACTGATTAAGAATTGTGATTGGTTCAGTTTGAATGTCTCTTAGAGGGTGGGCTTTTGTTGATGAGGGAGGGGAAACTTTTTTTTTGTAGACTTTTTTCAGATAACATCTTCTGAGTCATAACCAGCCTGGCAGTATGATGGCCTAGATGCAGTGGGATCAGCTCCTTGGTGAATGATAAGTAAAGGCAGAAAAGATTACATGTCATGCCTCCACTGGGGAATAAGCATAACCCTGAGATCCTTACTACTGATGAAAACGTTGTCTGCATATGCCAAAAAAAAAAAAATTAAGCAAATGAAAGCCACCAATTTAAAGTTATGGAATCTACCATTTTAAAGTTATGGCTTGTCAAGCTATACCCACAAAAATAATGAATTGATGAGAAATGCAATGAAGATCAGATGTCCATCTCAAAACTGCTTTTACAAAAGCAGAATTTTAAAAAGATGAAATGAAAATGATTATACTACATTAATCCTGGAATCAAAGAAGCCGAAATAAATGAGTTGGGATCAAGCGGATTGAGGAGGCTGTGCTGTGTGCCAATCTTTCGTTTGCCTCAGACAGGTTTCTCTTCGTTATCAGAAGAGTTGCTTCATTTCTTCTGGGAGCAGAAAACAGCAGGCAGCTGTTAACAGATAAGTTTATAACTTGCATCTGCAGTATTGCATGTTAGGGATAAGTGCTTATTTTTAAGAGCTATGGAGTTCTTACGTATCAACCATGGCACTTTATCCTGACCCTTTCTCTAGGGGATTTCAGGATTGTGAGGAATTTTCCCATCCAGGCTTTTTAAGATTAGACGTAGGACTTGTGCCTGTGGGTTTACCTGATGGGCTAGTACACCTCACTCAGAGGCGTTCTGCGTCTTTTAATTTCTTAAAAGCCTCTAAAGTGATTCGTGCCTTAATCATAATGCTTACAAAACGAAGGGAGTTTATTTAATCATTGAATCTCTGAAGGCCCTATGAAGAGGATAGCATGAGTGCTATGTTAAGAATCAGATGTTGATCGTGCTAAAATTTAAATGTTGTGTTGTGATATGTATTGTGTAGAAAACCATTAAATCATTCAAAATAATAAACTATTTTACTAGAGATGTATATTTTTAGAAAGCTGTCTCCTTATTTAAATAAAATATTGTTATTGTCTGTAGTTAGTGTCGGGGCAATCTTGGGGGGATTCTTCTCTAATCTTTCAGAAACTTTGTCTGCGAACACTCTTTAATGGACAAGATCAGGAATTGAGCGGAAGAACGAATGTAACTTTCTTAAGGCAGGAAAGACAAATTTTATTCTTCATAAAGTGATGAGCATATAATTCCAGGCACATGGCAATAGAGGCCCTCTAAATAAGAAAGTACCTCTTAGACAGGTGGGAGATTATGATCAGAGTAAAAGGTAACTTACAATTTTGTTTCCAGAAAGTCAGTGGGCTAATAATTTGGAGTGTTAAACTTAGAGTGATTAAAATACTTTCCCACATCTCCAAAGTTTGCATGTCAACTTGAAATGCTTGGGATCTTCAAGTGTTAGACAATGTTTTACGCTGCTGGCCATATGGAGGCGTGGGGGGCCTTGTGGGCTTTTAAAGAATTTTCCTTTGCAGAGGCTTCATTTCATCCTTCACGAAGTTGTTCAGGATTTTGACTTGCATATGAGTGCTTGGCTCTTCCTTCTGTTCTAGTGAGTGTATGAGACCTTGCAGTGAACTTGTCAGCATACTTAATTTTTTTCCTGGAATCTGGAGGGAAGGGAGGAGGGGGTGGGGCTTACTTGTTTTAGCTTTTTTTTTCAGGCTTCACAGAGAATGCAGTTGTCTTGACCTCAGGTCTGTCTGTTCTGTTGGCAAGTAATTACGCAGTACTGTTCTGATCTGCTGCTATTAGAATGCATTGTGAAACGACTGAAGTATGATGAAAAGTTGTGCTCCCCATGCTTGGAGTAGTGGTTGTTGGAGGAAAATCCAGCTGAGTGATAAAGAAAGGCTGAGTGTTGTGAGGAAATACCTCCAGCTTGTAAGCAGTCTGTTGTGATTGAAGCTGAGAGTACCCTTTGCTGTGCTGCTTTAGGTAAAATGCTTTTTGTTCATTTCCGGGTGGGGGGCACTGAAGCCTTTAGTCTTTTCCAGATGCAACCTTAAAATCAGTGACAAGAACCAAATTCCAAACAAGCAAGCCTTCAAGAAATGTAACTGGCAAGTGGAAATGTTTACCAGTTCAGTGATCTTAGTGCATTGTTTTTGTGTGGGTTTCTCTCTCCCCTCCCTTGGTCTTAATTCTTACATGCAGGAACATTCAGAACAGCAACATACGTATGCGAAGGGCCAGAGAAGCCAGACCCAGTAAGAAAAAATAGCTCATTTACTTTAAACAAACCAAACATTCCATTTTAAATGTGGGGATTGGGAACCACTAGTTCTTTCAGATGGTATTCTTCAGACTATAGAAGGAGCTTCCAGTTGAATTCACCAGAAGACAAAATGAGGACAACAGGTGAACAAGCTTTTTCTATGTTTGCATTCAAAGTCAGATCAGTTTCGGGGAAAAAAGTCAAGTGTTGAATAGGCCAGCTTTATGCTGCAGTTAGCAGGTGAGCGAGTTGTGTGTTGGCGCGGGGGTGGAGGGGTGAGGTGGGCGCTAAGCCTTTTCTTAAGATTTTTCAGGTACCCCTCACTAAAGGCATCGAAGGCTTAAAAGTAGGACAACCATGGAGCCTTCCTGTGGCAAGAGAGACAACAAAGCGCTTTTATACTAAGGTCAAAGTGGCATCGGCCTCATAACCCAGTTTTTGCTAGCAATAAGGACCTGCCTCAACACCCACTTTCTGGAGTGAAGCTTCCAAAGGAATGCTTGAGTGTCCGTGGGCTTCCCTTAACGTTTTGCAAGCTGTTTTTATAGCAGCTTTTAACCAGGCCCACGTCTCAAGTGGCGCTTGACGGGGAGGGAAAGGGGGAAAGCGGGCAACCAGTTTTCCCGAACTTTTCCAGCAGCCTGTTAAAAACGAGGCCTCCCCACAAGCGACTTCTCTGCCACGGCGCCACCCCCTGCCTTTGGCCTAGCACAGACCCTTCACCCCTCACCTCGATGCAGCCGGTAGCTTGGATCCTTGTGTGGGCATGATCCTTAATCGGTTTCAAGGTAACAGTGGTGCCGAGGTCTCGGGCGGGTTGCACTCCACTAGAAAAGCCCATTAATTTGCCTGCAGATTGTTAACAGAACGTTATTGAAACCACATCCAAGTAGCTCCAAGGTGTTTGACATATAACACTTACCCATCGACTAAAACCACCTTAAACCAGTAAGTGAAGAACTGTCATGTTGGGTGGGAACGTCTAACTTGCAGCCAGAAGGAGATAGGCGTTTTAGTGGTTGAGGGCTGTTGGGGGGGAATGCAAAATTTCTCTGCTAAGACTTTTTCAGGTGAACATAACAGACTTGGCCAAGCTAGCATCTTAGCGGAAGCAGATTCTCCAAAGCTCTTCAGTAGGGCTGTGAAGGTTTTTCTTTTCCTGAGATAACAAAAATCTTTTTGTTATCTCAGGTTTTGCTTTTTGGCCTTTTCCTAGCATTAAAAAAAAAAAGCAAAAGATGCTGGTGGTTGGCACTCCTGGTTTCCAGGACGGGGTTCAAATCCCTGCGGCGTCTTTGCTTCACTGTAATGCCAGTCTTCCGGGCTCTTTCCATTTTCCTCCTCCTGGCAGGGGCTAGGCTCTGGCGTCTGGAAAATGGAAGGTAACCGCACGGTACTTTCAAACTAGACATTCCCTGATGTTGCGTTTGTCACAAGCCTGACTTGATTGTATGTTTGAATTACATGAAAACCTCATGTGACTGACTTGTATCTAATTTTCAGGTATTCCCTGTGCATCTAGTGCTTGGAGAATGCCTACTGTTGAAAACTTGCGATTCCATGTAATAAAGAATGGAAAGGTCTAAATTGGTGTGGTTTTTTTGTGTATAAACCAAATCTGAGTAGGTGGCAGAAGACTGGGTGTCTGGGCTCTATTGCCTTGTTCAATCTGTGGCCCGATAACAAAAGTTCCCCAGTTACAGCATAATCCTCAAGTAGGGAAGAGGCTTGCGAGTGGTGGAACAGCAATGGATGAGTGTCCCACTAAAAATTACCGAGTTAGCCGGGCTTGGTGGTTCAGCCTGTAATCCCAGCGCTTTGGGAGGCTGAGGTGAGTGGGTTGCCTGAGCCCGCGGGTTTGAGACCCACCTGGGCAACTTGGCAAGACCTCATCGCTATAATAAATCAGGAATCAGCCGGGCATGGTAGCACACACCTGTAGTTCCAGCTACTTGGAAGGCTGAGGCAGAAGGATCGCTGGAGCCCAGCAGGTCGAGGCCACGGTGGCCGGGAGAGTGCCACTGCACTCCAGTCTGGGCGACAGAGTGAGACTCCAACTTAAAAGAAAAATTACAAGTAACGTCCCCCACAGGGAAAACAAACAGGATCTCAAGCAGCCCCCTTCCCACTGTTAAAGTAGCAATTGGCTGTCAACTGGAGTGGAGAGAAAACACCTGGGGGTGGAGAGGGGGCTCCCGTTGCTGCTGCGGGAGGCCCTTTGAAGTTTATAGAGGTTCTGTCAGCGAATGAAGCTCTGATCCCCCCATTCCCAAATTCCTGGGTGACTCAGGATCACACTCTTGACAGTGGCCAAACATCTGTTGGGTTGGTGGGCCTCTTGTCCCATGGGATGGTCTAGGTTACTAGCAGCGTCTGGTTCCTGGGAGGACGGGGCAGGATCCCAGGGGATTCCTGTGTTGCAGGTGAAACAACTCCCTGACTCCCTGAGGTGTGAGAACGCTTTCCCTGGGCTTCATTCCAGTAAACCCAGCCAAGGAGGGACCCAGGTCTAAAGCTGCCCCCAGCACGCTGTCTCAGTCGGGAGCCTGTGGGGACTGGCCACCACTCCTCGCCGGAGAGGGGCAAGCAGAGCTACCCTTACTGAACTCCGCTCTGGAAGGGACTACATTTTGCAAATATAAAAGCAGCCTCTGCGTAACCGGCAAGGCAGCAGAGCTGGAATTCGAACATTCAACACTTGAACCTCTAGATTGCTGCCTTCAGTGCACAGAATGTTCTTAGAGATGAAGCAACGGCCCAGTAGGTCAGCAGCAGACCAACCCTGACCTACTCTGCCTGTGCAGGCCCTGCCACAGAGGCTTTCTACCCCCGCCCAAAGGGCTCTAAGGCAGGCAGGGGGAGATTTCTCCCTGATGATGGCAGAAGCTGAACAACACGCTGCATGGTCACCAGGGTCGTCGGGTGAGTTTCTGTTCTGAATTGTCAAGTCTCAGTGTCTTATGGAGAAAGGCCCCTGTTTTTTCAGAGCAGAATGCTCCATGGAGAACAAAGGAGTAGAAGGGGCTGGGCTGGGCTCGGTGACTCAGCCTGTCATCCCAGCACTTTGGGAGGCCGAGGCGAGTGGATTGCCTGAGCCCACAGGCCGAGACCAGCCCGGGCAACTTGGTGAACCCTCATCTCTACAACTTAAAAAAAAAATACACACACACACACACACACACACACACACACACACACACACACATATTAGCTGGGTGTGGTAATGCGCACCTGTAGATCGGCTGCTTGGAAGGCTGAGGTGGAGGGATCACTGGAGCCCAGCAGGTCAACGCTGGGGTGGCCGCGAGTGTGCCACTGCACTCCAGCCTGGGCGACGGAGTGAGACTCCAACTCAAAAAGAAGGGGCTGAGGATTCACGGGGGCTAACGTGGCTCCTGGTGCTGAACAGGAAGTTGGCCGGGTTGGAAATGCAGAACCAGGAAGGGACAGAAAAGCAGGCCAGAAGCCACTCCCACCCTCTGAGCACGCAAAGGGGCTGGAGGGCATGAATTCCCCAAAAGGCTAGGTCCCAGCTGAGGGGCTGGATCTTAGTACAAACAACCCCAGGTATGTGGCTATATACTCCAGCGCTAGGGACGGTGCTCGCACACTCGCACGTTGGACTTCAGCATCCCGGTGCTGCTGAATCCAGCTGGCAGCTCCACCATCCCCAGCCCTCAAGTCCAAACGTGCAGGCCCAGGATCTAGGGCTGCTTGGCACGGCCCTGGTGGCATATTTCTGACTTCAGTAAAAGGATGGCATCAGCAGAGTGAGAGGCTTAGAGGAGGTGGACCGAGCACGGGGAAAAGACACCTGGGAGGGTCTACCTCCAGGGGTTGACTTGCGAGCCCAGAGTCCTGGCTCTGACACACTGACCCTCCCCAGGCCTGTTTTCCCGCTCTTTATTTTATTAATATTTTTCTTGAGTCGGAGTCCCACTCTGTCGCCCAGGCTGGAGTGCAGTGGCCCACTTCCAGCCACCGCAGCCTCGACCTGCTGGGCTCGGATGATCCTTCCGCCTCAGCCTTCCGAGTAGCCGGAACTAAAGGCACGCACCACCGCGCCCGGCTAATTTTTTCTTTTTTTTTTGAGTTGGAGTCTCACTCTGTCGTGGGCTACCACGCCCGGCTAATTTTTTGATTTATTGTAGAGATGAGGTCTCTCCAAGTTGCCCAGGTGGGTCTTGAACCCGCGGGTTCAGGCAATCCACTCACCTCAGCCTCCCAAGGCGCGGGATTACAGGCTGAGCCACCGAACCCGGCTGTGGCTAATTTTTTGATTGACTGTAGAGGCGAGGTCTTGCCAAGTTGCCCAGGCGGGTCTCGAACCTGTGGGCTCAGGCAATCCCCTCATCTCAGCCTCCCAAAGTGTTGGGATTATAGGCGTAAACCACAGTGTCCGACCTTTCCACTCTTTTTTCTTTTTTCTTCTTTTTCCTTCCCACTCTTTAAATGGGGATAATCCCTATCTGCATGTTGTGACAAGGAAGGGTACCCACAGGAGACACAATTGATGGAGCTGGACATGACTGAGCTTTTGCTGCCATCTAATGGATAAATGAAGTATCGCAGCCACTGTCCTTCAATGCCACAGCACACGTGTTTGTCCAGTCAAAAAAACGTTTTTATTGCTGAGTAATATTCCGTGTGTGGATAGGTCACGATTTTTTTTTTTTTGAGTTGGAGTCTCACTCTGTCGCCCAGGCTGGAGGGCAGTGGCACGCTCACGGCCACCACAGCCTCGACCTGCTGGGCTCAGGTGATCCTTCCTCCTCAGCCTTCCAAGGAGCTGGAACCACAGGCGTGCGCAATCACACCTGGCTAATTTTTCATTTCTTGTGGAGACGAGGTCTTGCCAAACTGCCCAGGCTGATCTTGAACCCCTGGACTCAGGCAATCCTCTCACCTCGGTCTCCTAAAGTGCTGGGAATACGGGCGTGAGCCACCACACCCAGCTTTTTGACCAGTATTATTGGGGTGTTTATCTTTTGTTCGGTTGTAAGAGCTTTTATGTATTCTAGATACAAGCTCTTTGTCAGATGTGTTTTGAAAATATTTTCTTAGTCTGTGTCTTGCCTTTTCATCTTTTTCATAACAGTGTCTCTGAAGAGTTAGAAGTTTTCAATCTTGAACTGATACACACAATAATATGAAGGAATTTCAAAATAAGTATGTTGAGAGAAAAAAATTCAGTTTTTGTTTTTGAGTTGGAGTCTCACCCTGTTGCCCAGGCTGGAGGGCAGTGGCATGCTCACAGCCACAGCAGCCCTGACCTGCTGGGCTCAGGCGATCCTTCTGCCTCAGCCTTCCAAATAGTCGGAACCACAAGCGTGCGCCACCACGCCTGGCTGATTTTTTGATTTATTGTAGAGACGAGATTTCGCCATGTTGCTCAGGCTGGTCTTGAACCCCTGAGCTCAGGCAATCCTCTCACCCTGACCTCCCAAAGTGCTGGGATGACAGGTGTGAGCCACTGTGCCTGGCCTGAAAGTGACTTTAAGGAAGGTCTCCTGGTTTCTGCCTTCAGGGGTCTGGAGGATGCAGCTGTGTCCCCCGAGACAGATAGCTGGTCTGGAGGTGGGGAGGCAGGGGAGGACCACCAGGCGAGTTTGAGGTTGAGAGGCCTGTGGGCTATCTGAGATGTCTGGCATGACACTGGCATAGACAGGCTACAGCCCAGGATGGCCTTGGCTGTGTTGGCCAGCTGAGAGCGACTCCCCACAGAATGACATCCCGGTGAGTGAGACACCTGGGTGCAGGTGCAGGAGGGGCCTGGGCAAGCCTTTCTGGTTTCTCTATGAAGTTTGATCTGCCTGGTCTGGTCCTCCTTCCTCTTGCCTCTCCAATGTAGTTGACTCATTCATTCATTCATTCATTCATTCACTCACTCACTCAGGAAACACTGAGCTGAGTTGGTCTCTGAACCAGCCTGCAAGAGTCTCCAAGGACCCAGCCCCTGGAAGGATGAACAGAAAACCAAGGGAGTGCCTCGTGGTCCTAGAGACGAGAGGAAAGAGGGTTGGTTTGGGAGGTGGGTAGGCAAGGAAGGCCGCTCGGAGGAGGGGTCCCTGGAATGCCATTTACCCTCCCCTTGCCCCATCGGTAGCTCTGACTTGTGATGTCTCCTCCCCAGAGGGTCTCAAATTCTCATTTCTTTTCTTTTTTTTTTTTGAGTCGGAGTCTCACTTTGTCACCCAGGCTGGAGGGCAGTGGCCGCTCCCAGCCACCGCAGCCTCGACCTGCTGGGCTCTGGCGATACTTCCATCTCAGTCTTCCAAGTAGCTGAGACTACAGGCGTGTGCCACCACACCCAGCTGAGACTGCAGGCATGCGCCACCACACCCGGCTAAATTTTGATTTTGTAAATATGAGGTCTCGCCAAGTTGCCCAGACTGGTCTTAAACCTGAGGGCTCAGGCAATCCTCTCACCTCGGCCTCTCAAAGTGCTGGGATTATAGGCGTGATTATAGGGGCCCAGCCTCTTTTTTTGTTGTTGTTTTGAGTTGGTGTCTCACTCTATCACCCAGACTGGAGTGCAGTGGCCGCTCCCGGCCACCGCAGCCTCAACCTGCTGGGCTCCGGCGATCCTTCCGCCTCAGCCTTCCAAGTAGCTGGAACTACAGGTGCTACCACGCCCAGCTAATTTTTGATTTACTGTAGACATGAGGTCTCGCTGCCCAGGCGGGTCTCGAACCCGCAGGCTCAGGCAATCCACTCACCTCAGCCTCCCAAAGCCCGGGATTACAGGTTGAGCCACTGAGCCCAGCTCTTTTTTTTTTTTTTTTAATTCTTTTTCTGTAGAGATGGGGTCTTGCTATTTTGCCCAGGCTGGTCTCCAAATCCTGGACTCAAGCAGTCCTCCCTCCTCAGCTGCCTAGAGTGCTGGGATTATAGGCATGAGCCACTACACCTGGCCAGACAAGCCCCCATTTCAGCTCTAGGCTGGCCACTACCCTTGGGTGGGTGTCTTCCCATTACCTCCCATTAAACCTAGCCTCTCCCTTCCCAAGGGGATTGTCCCCGGTCTCACAGGCCCACTCACTCTTCCAGTCAGTCTCCTGCCCTGTGCACTATGGTCCTGGCACCAAGCTGCCCTCCCTGTCTTCTCTCTGAGGTTGCTACCACTGGTTTGACCCCCAGACCTGCCGGGCTCACCAGGCCCTGCACTGCCCGTCTCCCTTCACTGCCTCCCAGGACTCCCGTCCAGAGTCCCCCTGGGCCCTCCTCACCTGCCTCCAACCTGCCCCCGAGGCCCCTGCCTCAGGGGTGTCCCTTCGTTCCCCTAAACAAACCATCCCCTCCCCACGCAACCCCTCCCTGTCCCATCTCGGGCTTCTCCCATGTCTTTGCCCCTTCTGGAATAGTCCCCCCCTCGCCCAGTATACATTCCACTCTTCCTGCAAGGCCCAGCTTAGACGACCCTCAGCGATGGAGCCTTCCTGGCTACCCTCCACCTTGGCCTCTGAATGTTGGCCTTGCCCACCATCCAGAATGTTCTCTGGGGCTCCCGGAGTCCTGCCTGCTGGTTTCCGGTCCAAGTCCTGCCTCCACGACACTGTGTGACCCAAGGCCATGCCCTGGATTGCTCAGTTAATAAAGTGTGAAGACAACACCCTCCTGAACATGCTTGTGTGGACATGTGTGCGCGCGTGCGTGTTTGGAAGGGTTAGATACAGTCCCTGGGTGTTGCTGCATATTTACCTCAGAGAAAGGTCGTTCAGTTTCCAGCTTGTCCCCACACTACCTCTTACCAAGTTAGACATTGGTGTTTTTTTTTTTGAGTTGGAATCTCACTCTGTCACCCAGACTGGAGTGCAGTGGCCACTCCTGGCCACACCGCAGCCTCGACTTGCTGGGCTCCGGCGATCCTTCCGCCTCAGCCTTCCAAGTAACTGGAACTACAGGTGCACTACCACGTCCGACTAATTTTTGATTTTTTTTTTTTTTTTTTGAGTTGGAGTCTCACTCTGTCGCCCAGACTGGAGTGCAGTGTCTGCTCCCGGCCACCACAGCCTCGACCTGCTGGGCTCCGGCGATCCTTCCGCCTCAGCCTTCTGAGTAGCCAGAATTATAGGTATGCGCTACCATGCCCAGCTGATTTTTTGATTTACTGTAGAGATGAGGTCTCGCCTGCCCAGGCGGGTCTCGAACCCGCGGGCTCAGGCAATCCACTCACCTCAGCCTCCCAAAGGCACGGGATTACAGGCTGAGCCACCGAGCCCAACTTTTTTTTTTTTTTTTTTTTTTGAGTTGGAGTCTCACTCTATCGCCCAGACTGGAGTGCAGTGGCTGCTCCCGGCCATCGCAGCCTTGACCTGCAGGGCTCCGGCGATCCTTCCGCCTCAGCCTTCCAAGTAGCTGGAATTACAGGCACAAGCTATCATGCCCAGCTGATTTTCTGATTTATTGTAGAGATGAGGTCTGGCTGCCCAGGCGGGTCTTGAACCCACGGGCTCAGGCAATTCACTCACCTCAGCCTCCCAAAGGCAAGGGATTACAGGCTGAGCCACCGAGCCTGGCTAATTTTTGATTTATTGTAGAGATGAGGTCTCGCCAAGTTGCCCAGGTGGGTCTTGAACCTTCGGGCTCAGGCAAGCCACTCACCTTGGCCTCCCAAAGCGCTGGGATTACAGGCTGAGCCACCAAGTCAGGCCCCTTTTAAAAAATTTTAGTCAATTTTACTTTAGAATGGTTTCACACTTACAGAAAAGTTGTGAACATAAGACCAGACGTGGCTTATATTTGTGATCCCAGCACTTTGGGAGGTCAGCAATCTCTTGAGGCTGAGAGTTCAAGATCAATCTGGGCAACATAGCGAGACCCTGTTCTCTACAAAAGAAATAAAAATAGGCTGGGCACAGTGGCTCAAGTCTGTCATCCCAGGACTTTGGGAGGCCAAGGTAAGAGGATTGCCTGAGATCAGGAGTTGGAGACCAGCCTGGGCAACGTGGTGAGACTTTGTCTCTATAATAAATCAAAAAATTAGCCGGACTTGGTGGCTCAACCTGTAATCCCAGCACTTTGGGAGGCCGAGGCAAGTGGATTGTCTGAGTCTGCGGGTTTGAGACCAGCCTGGGCAACTTGGTGACACCTCATCTCTACAATAAATAAAACAATTAGGCCGGGCTCAGTGGCACAGCCTGTCATCCCAGCACTTTGGGAGGCTGAGGCTAGAGGATTGTCTGAGCCCACGGGTTCGAGACCAGCCTGGGCAACTTGGCTAGACCTCATCTCTACAACAGCTAAAAAATTAGCCGGGTGTGGTAGCATATGCCTGTCGTTCCCGCTACTTGGAAGACTGAGGCAGAAGGATTGCCAGAGCCCAGCAGGTTGATGCTGGGGTGACCATAAGCGTGCCGCAGCACTCCAGTCTGGGCAACAGAAGTGAGACTCCAACTCAAAACAAAAAAAACAAATAGACCAGTTGAAAATCAAAAGAAAAGCAGCAGCGCCATTTTACGGAAAGGCAGTAGTAGGAAGTCAAAATAACTTGTACCTTGAACTTACTCTTACATGCTTTTGCAGATGTTGAAATTTTTTTTTTTAAGTTGTCAACATTTATATCTAGGACAGAGCACATTTAAAATACTTTCTAAAGTTGGCCGGGCGTGGTGGCTCATGCCTGTAATCCAAGTACTTTGGGAGGCTAAGGTGGGAAGATTGCTTGAGCCCAGGAGTTTGAGACCAGCCTGGGCTCAACCTTGTCTCTACAAAAAATCAAAAAAGTAGACATGTGTAGTGGCATGTGCCTGTAGTCCCAGCTACTTGGGAGGCTGAGAAGAAAGGATCGCTTGGGCCTAGGAGGTTGAGGCTGCAGCAAGCTGTGATCATGCCACTGCAGTCCGGTCTTGTTGGGAGCCAGCCGTGGAGGCCCGCCTGAGTGTTAGGGATCCAGGCAGGCTGTGGACCCTGAGACCACTAGGATGAGTTCAGGAGCTGAAGGCCCATTCCCTCTTCCCTTCTTTGCTGTTTGGCATGTTCCACTAGCAGGGACTTTGATGATCCAAGCATGAAGTTCTGAGAGTACGACAGGCATGGCTTACTTTAGGAGTCCATTGTTCCCGTTTCTCACAGACTGCGGTTTCGGCTTTAAACTTAACATAATTCAAACTCAGGTCACATTTGAGAGCCTTATATATGATACAAGCTTCTTTATAAGATTTAAAAGTATATTTGTAGAATTAGTATATACATGTAAAGAGCTGTTTCAACTTTAATAATATAGATAATTATTTAGGGTTACCAGAAATGGCCCAGCACGAACTTTGGGCTGGGCCACATTCCTGAGGGCCCAGTACGTACTTTGGACTGGGCTACATTCTTTAGGAATTGGTTTGGGCTATAATTAAGAGTTTCTATAGTGTAGGTAGAATCAGTGTAAAATAGAGAGGAATTGGGATTTAGGTTGGTCATTAGGTGTTGTGTATGCGTAAGTTTTAAAAGCTATTGATTATTAGAATATTATGATATTAGAATTGTTGTATTGCTTTTGAGAAATATATATATATATATATATATATATATATATATATTTTTTTTTTTTTTTTTTTTGAGTTGGAGTCTCACTCTGTCACCCAGACTGGAGTAGTGCAGTGGCTGTTCCCGGCCACTGCAACCTCTACCTGCTGGGCTCTGGTGAACCTTCCGCCTCAGCCTTCCAAGTAGCTGGAACTACAGGTGCGCGCTACCACGCCCGGCTAGTTTTTGATTTATTGTAAAGATGAGGTCTCACCAAGTTGCCCAGGCGGGTCTCGAACCCGCGGGCTCAGGCAATCCACTCACCTCAGCATCCTAAAGCACGGGATTACAAGCTGAGCCACCGAGCCTGGCTTAATTTTTTGATTTATTGTTGAGATGAGATCTCACCATGTTGCCCAGGCTGACCTCGAACCTATGGACTCAGGCAATCCTCCTCTCACTTCTGCCTCCCAAAGTGCTGAGATTATAGGCGCGAGCCTCTGCACCCAGCCTAATAGCAGTTTTTCTAAGCATCATGACTTAAAATATCTTAAAATATCTTGTAAAATAACTAGAAAGAACACCAGTGACAGGTTTTTCCTATGGTTAAGTCATCATCAAACAGCACATGGACCGTTAGCAAATAGCTCTTGGTGTCTTTCAGTGGGCTGGACAACAAATACTTTCCCTTGAAGTCAGTGGACTCCTGCTAGCTAACTTTAAAGTTTCTATTTTACTGAAGGGAAAAATACCACTACCACAAAAGAAGGGTGGGAGAGAATTTTCCAGAACAATTATACATAACCTATACATTTCCATAATGTTATATGTATACATACAATATATGTGTGCGTATATGTATATGTAGGTGTATGATTTTTCCTGTTTATGAAAGTAATTCACACTTATGATAACTTCACACATCACACCATCGAAACACATATTATGTTGAGCTGTAATTAATTGCCTAACAATATTGCCCTGGGCAGTGGTTGAAGCCTGTAATCTCAACACTTTGGGAGGCCAAGGTGAAAGGATTGCCTGAGCTCAGGGGTTCAAGACCAGCCTGGGTCAACTTGGCAAGAACTCGTCTCTACAATAAATAAAAAAATTAGTCGGGCGTGGTGGCATGCGCCTGTAGTTCCAGCTACTTGGAAGGCTGAAGCGGAAGGATCGCCTGAGTCCAGCAGGACGAGGCTGCGGTGACTGTGAGCAGCGTGCCACTGCACTCCAGCCTGGGCGACAGAGTGAGACGCCAATTCAAAAAAAATTGCTAATATCTCACTGTTTTTGCCCTATAAGCATAACAATTTCATATGTTCAACCTAATAATATAGCAAGTGCTCCTTGAAATCCTCATGTCCTGGAGGAAAATGCTGGCAGTTGGCGCGTCTTTCTCCAGTATGGAGAGTATGTTTGTTCACACTTATGGTTAATGGAATTGTTACCACAATGATGTAACACAGGTAATATTTTGCAGCATAATTTTTTTTTTTTGAGTTGGAATTTCACTCTGTCGCCCAGACTGGAGTGCAGTAGCACGCTCCTGGCCACTGCAGTCTCAACCTGCTGGCTCTGGTGATCCTTCCGTGTCAGTCTTCCAGGTAGCTGGAACTACAGGCACGGGCTACCACGCCTGGCTAGTTTTTGATTTATTGTAGAGACAAGGTCTCGCCAAGTTGCCCAGGCAGGTCTCGAACCTGCGGGCTCAGGCAATCCACTCGCCTCGGCCTCTCAAAGTGCTGGGATTGCAGGCTGAGCCACCGAGCCCAACCAATTTTTTATTTTTTATTTTTTTTTGAGTTGGAGTCTCACTCTGTCGCCCAGACTGGAGTGCAGTGGCCGCTCCCAGCCACCCCAGACTCGACCTGCTGGGCTCCGGCGATCCTTCCACCTCAGCCTTCCAAGTAGCCGGAATTACAGGCATGCGCTACCACGCCCGGCTGATTTTTTTTTTATTTATTGTAGAGATGAGGTCTCATTGCCCAGGCAGGTCTCGAAACCGCAGGCTCAGGCAATCCATTCACCTCAGCCTCCCAAAGGTGCGGGATTACAGGCTGAGCCACCGAGCCCAGCTTTTTTTTTTTTTTTTTTTTAAGTCAAGGGTCTTGCTCTGTTGCCGAGGCTGGAGTGCAGTGGTGTGATTACGACGACCACAGCTCACGGCAGCCTCAACCTCCTCGGCTCAGGCCATCTTTCCACCTCAGCATCCCGAGTAGCTAAGACTACATGCATGCGCTCCCATGATCGGATAATTTTAAAAATTTTTTGTAGAGACAAGGTTTCACTATGTTACCCAGGCCGGTCTTGAACTCCTGGGCTCAAGCAAGCCTCCTGCCTTGGCCGCCCAAAGTGCTGGGATTACAGGCGGGAACCATGGCTCCAGGCGACACTCTGCTCTCTAAACACTTTATAGAACCAGGCGAATGCTAGCACCGGCTGTGTCATGAACTGTCGCCTGGGCTGGAGTGCAGGGGCATGATCACAGCTCACTGCAGTCTCGATCTTCTGGGCTCAGGCAATCATTTGGCTTCAGCCTTGCAGGCAGCTGGGACTACGGGTGCACGCCACCATGCCCTGCTCTGGTTCATTATTTATTTATTTATTTATTTATTGAGACGAGGTCTTGCTAAATTGCCCAGGGAGGTCTCCTGGGCTCAAGAAATCCTCCCTCGGCCTCCCAAAGTGCTGGGATTACAGGAGTCAGCCACTGCTCCTGGCCCTGTTTGAGCATTTGAGAAATTATTTTAACTTGAAGGATGTTTTTCTTTCTTTCTAATTCAATTGTATACTTGTTGAAAAATTCTAGAGGCCATTCCAGAGGCTGACTTTGGAACAACAGAGTATGGAGACCCCACGGCAGAAGTCTCCGTTGTTTAGAGGTCACCCAGGTGATTAATCTGCAATCTGGCCACAATCAGGTCGGTATCGGCCAGTTCTCCAGGTGGACAGCAATTCAAGCTAACCACTGAAGCAAGATCCGCCTCTATGCCCTCACTGGCACTTCTCAATCCATTCTTTTCTTTTAAAATCCCCACACCCCCTAAAAATTTGAAATGGCTCTTTGAGGCATGAGCCTAAATATCTCCCCCATCTGACAGCTTTTCTTTTTTTCTTTTTTCTTTTTGAGTTAGAGTCTCACTCTGTCGTCCAGACTGGAGGGCTATGGCACGCTCCCGGCCACTGCAGCCTTGACCTTCTGGGATCCGGCGATCCTTCTGCCTCAGCCTTCCAAGTAGGCGGAGCTATAGACACATGCTACTACACCCAGTTAATTTTTTGATTTACTCTAGAGACGCAGTCTCGCCGAATTGCCCGGGCTGGTCTTGAACCCACTTGCCTCGGCCTCCCAAAATCTACCGAGCCTGGCCTCTCTTTCTTATCAGCCAACCCCTCGTTATTCTTTTTTTTTTTTCTGTGTTCCTTCTGCCTCAGTCTTCCAAGTAGCTGGAACTACAGGCACGTGCCACTGTGCCCAGCCCCCTAATTATTCTAATCGCCTGCTGTAGTTAATTTTTTTTTTTTTGAGTCAGAGTCTCACTCTGCTGCCCAGGCTGGAGTACATTGGCACAATCATGACTCACCACAGCCTCCACCTCCTCAGCTTAGGTGATCCTTCTGCCTCGGCCTCCTGAGTAGCTGGTACTACAAGCGCATGCCCCCATGTCCAGCTTATTATTTTATTTTATTTTTGTAGAGATGAGGTCTCTCTTTGTAACCTAGGCTGGTCTCAAGTTCCTGGGCTCAAGCAATCCTCCTGCCTCAGCCTTCTAAAGTTCTGGGATTGCAGGCCTGAGCCATCGCACCCAGCCCACTATTTGTTAATTTGTTTTGTTTTAAGAGAGGGTCTTGCTCTGTTGCCCAGCCTGGGCTTAAACTCCTGTGCTCAAGTGATTCTCCCACCTCAGCCTCCCAAGTAGCTGGGAATACGGTGCCTGGTTTCTGTATGCTATTTATGTGGGTCAAATACATTCACTAACCACAATAGCGAACACTTACATAGTTACTTTAATTATCTTTGTTTTTACAGATGAGGAAAGGGGGCGAGGTAACTTACCCAACATCCCATAGAAATGAGATGCAGGGCTGGGCTCAGTGGCTCAGCCTATAATCCCAGCACTTTGGGAGGCTAAGTGGTTTGCCTGAGCCCGCGGGTTCGAGACCCGCCCTGGCAACTTGGTGAGACCTTGTCTTTACAATAAATCAAAAATTAGCTGGGCGTGGTAGCGCGCGCCTGTAGTTCTGGCTACTTGGAAGGCTGAGGCGGAAGGATCGTCGAGGCTGCAGTGGCCGGGAGCGTGCCACTGCACTCCAGCCTGGGCGACAGAGTGAGATTCCAATTCAAAAAAAAAGGGATGGGGGAGGAAATGAGAGGCAGACTCAGGCATCTGCCACTGGACTCTGCCTACTTGACATCCCACTGTGTCCTCTGGAACGGCAGGGTTCCCAGTGTCCCTTGCGGACCCCACACCTGCCTGCCACAGGACACGCATGGGTGATGGCGGAGCTTGAAGGGCAGCTTGAACTGGTTGGTGAGGAAGGCCCGAACAGCACAGAGCTCAGGCCCTGCCACTTCTTGCTGTCTGAGTTTTCACAGCCTTGGTTTCCTCATCTGTGAGACGGGAACAACACTGGTCCCTTCTCATGGGGCAGTGATGTGCGACGGGTGTTATCCCCATTTCACAGGTGATGAAAGGGATACTCGAGATGTGCACAGGGCAGGTGCAGGTAAGAACTCGGGAAGGAGGTGCTGCCCCATGTTCTACTGTAGACGCGGGGCCATGAACAGAGAATGGGGTGGGAGGTAGCTCCCTTTGCGGGCTCTTATCTCCCGGTGTCCCCTGTCCGGGCCTGTGGTAGGCTTGGCCCCCACCTCCCTGCTGTGCCTCTGTTCCCTGAGAACTCCCAGCCCTCCTCTCCCAGCCCAGTGGACCTACCTTGCTTGCCCTCTCTGCTCCAACTATGACCACCACCCCAAAGCCTCGCCCCCACAACCTTCCCCTATCACTCCACACTCACAGACACCCAGCTCAGTCACACCTCTTCAATAGGGTCATGTTCTAGCCTCCCCTACAGTGACAAAATGCTCTCCCCCTAACACTGCCCATTCCACATTTACAGTGTTGTCACTATCTTCCTCCTATTGAAGCCACCAAGGAGGACCTCTAGTTGTAATTTCTTTCTTTCTTTTTTTATTTTTATTTTATTATTTTATTTTATTTTATTTTATTTTTTGAGTTGGAGTCTCACTCTGTCGCCCAGACTGGAGTGCAGTGGCCGCTCCTGGCCACCGCAACCTTGACCTGCTGGGCTCCGGCGATCCTTCCGCCTCAGCCTTCCAAGTAGCCGGAACTACAGGTGCACGCTACCACGTCCGGCTAATTTTTTGATTTATTGTAGAGATGAGGTCTCGCCAAGTTGCCCAGGCGGGTCTCGAACCCGCGGGCTCAGGCAATCCACTCACCTCAACCTCCCAAGGCGTGGGATTACAGGCTGAGCCACCGAGCCCGGCTCTTTTTTTATTTTTTGAGACAAGGTCTTGCTATTGTCCAAGACAGAGTGCAGGAGTGCGATCATGACTCATTGCAACCTCCAACTCCCTGGCTCAGGCGATCCTTCATCTCAGTCTCCCGAGTAACTGGGACCACAGGCACGTACCACCACACGCGGATAATTTTTCTTTTTTGTAGAGATGGAGTCTCGCTATGTTGCCCAGGTTGGTCTCGAAGGCCTGGGCTCAAACGACCCTCCCGCCTCGGCCTCCCAAAGTGCTGGGATAACAGGCGTGAGAGTCACTGCACCGGCCCGTCTGTCCTTTTTTTATTTTTTGAGGAGTTAGAGTCTCACTCTGTCGCCCAGGCAGGAGTGCAGTGGCACGCTCACAGCCACTGCAGCCTCTACCTGCTGGGCTCAGGCGATCCTTCCACCTCAGCCTTCCAAGTAGCTGGAATTATGCACACGCCACCATGTCCGGCCAATTATTTGATCTATTGTAGAGATGAGGTCTCGCCAAGTTGCCCAGGCTGGTCTCGAACAGGTGGACTCAGGCAATCCTCTCACCTCGGCCTCCCAAAGTGCTGGGATTGTAGGCGTGAGCCACCGCGCCCGGCCCCACCCCTCCTTTTAGATATAAGGACACAGAAACTCAGAGAGCTCGGGTGACCGGCCAGAGCCGCGCAGCCACGCGGTTGCGGAAAGTTGGACTCAGCACAGCGGGCGATCACGGCCCCGCCCTCTCCCCTCCCCAGGCCCCGCCTCTCCCGACGCAGGCCCCGCCCTCCGCTCGGCCCCGCCTTCCGCTCCGGCCCCGCCCCGGCTCGGGCGGCCGGAGGACCCGGAGCGGAGGCGCCCGAGCCCGCGGCGGCGGCGGCGGCGGCGGCGGCCGGGACGATGTGGTTCTTTGCCCGGGACCCGGTCCGGGACTTCCCGTTCGAGCTCATCCCGGAGCCGCCCGAGGGCGGCCTGCCCGGGCCCTGGGCCCTGCACCGCGGCCGCAAGAAGGTGAGTGCGCCCCGCTCCGCAGGCCGCGTCCGACCTGGGCCTCGCCTGGCCCGCGCCGCCGGCCCCGCAGCGTCGCACCGGGCCTGACGTGGCGGCTGAGCCTCCGGGGCCGCAGGCCGGGGAGGGGGCGGGCAGTGCCGACGTGGCGGGCGGAAGAACCGGGCCCGACGACGGGCGAGGCCGGGCTCACGTGGGCCTGCTGAGTCCCCCGGGGCTGGCCTGGGGGGGATCGGCGGCGGCCCCGGTCTTCCTGCCTAGGAGCCGCTCGGGCCACCTCGGAGCTGGTGAGCCCCAGGCCCGGCGGGGCGGTCAGCCGGTCCCCGCCCCTCAGGCTCCTCTGTCCTCCCCCAGGCCACGGGCAGCCCGGTGTCCATCTTCGTGTACGATGTGAAGCCTGGCGCCGACGAGCAGACCCAGGTGGCCAAAGCCGCCTTCAAGCGCCTCAAAACCCTCCGGCACCCCAACATCCTGGCTTACACCGATGGGCTGGAGGTACCCTCTGCCCTGTCTGCCCCTCTCTGCCCCTCCTGGTCTCCCACTCCTGTCTCTTCCTGTACCTCAGTTTCCACCCTTTGTCCTCAGCACCCCCAGGTTTGGTGTCCTCCCCACCTTCCTCTCCCCCAGCCCGCCCTGATATCCCAGTGTCCCCTTCCCCAGACAGAAAAATGCCTCCACGTAGTGACAGAGGCTGTGAGCCCACTGGGAATGTACCTCAAGACACGAGCAGAGGCTGGTGGCCTGAAGGAGCTGGAGATCTCCTGGGGGCTACACCAGATCGTGGTGAGGTGGGGGGCAGTGGTGGTGACAGCAGGGGTGGGGGGCTGTAGGTACTGGAGCTGATGGCTCCTTCTGCCCCCAGAAAGCCCTCAGCTTCCTGGTCAATGACTGCAGCCTCATCCACAACAATGTCTGCATGGCCGCTGTGTTCGTGGACCGAGCTGGCGAGTGGAAGCTTGGAGGCTTGGACTACATGTACTCGGCCCAGGGCAACGGCGGGGGACCCCCTCGCAAGGGGATCCCTGAGCTTGAGCAGTATGACCCTCCGGAGTTGGCTGACAGCAGTGGCAGAGTGGTCAGAGAGAAGTGGTGGGTGACAAGGGCAGCCTGCAACCGGCCCCCTACAGCCGCAGGCCCCCTACAGCCGCAGGACCCCTAGACTCGTTGGTTCTCCCCTGTTCCCTGCTGCCTGGCTGGGGAGGGAACAAGCGTCCGGGAGTGAGGTACAGCTTCTGCTCCCAGGGTCCTCAGGGCAGTAGTGCAGGTTCAGGGTGGGGTGATTTTGAATGTGTGACCTGGGGCAGATGTCCGTAGTTCTCTGAGCTTTTGTTGTCTGTTAAATGAGGCTGAGGAAACCCCAGCTACTTGGGGTTTCCTGAACTGAGGGACACAGCCAGGGCCTGCCACGCAGTGGGTGTCGGGTGCCCAAGACAGGTTGGAGGCCCGTGCTCGTGGTCGGTGGGGCCCTAAGCAGCTCTGGGTCACCACAGGTCAGCAGACATGTGGCGCTTGGGCTGCCTCATCTGGGAAGTTTTCAATGGGCCCCTACCTCGGGCGGCAGCCCTGCGCAATCCTGGGAAGGTAAGTGTCTCTCGGCTGTTTGCTCTGCCCTGCCTTCCCTGACAGCTGGCCACCCCTGCCCTGACACTGACTCTTCCCCACAGATCCCCAAATCTCTGGTGCCCCATTACTGCGAGTTGGTGGGAGCCAACCCCAAGATGCGTCCCAACCCGGCCCGCTTCCTGCAGAACTGCCGGGCGCCTGGTGGCTTCATGAGCAACCGCTTTGTGGAGACCAACCTCTTCCTGGAGGAGATTCAGGTGAGCCCCCCGCCACCCTGGTCTTTGGCCCCACGTTCCTCACCACTTCCCCCACCCTGCCCTTACAGTTGGACCCTCGGAGACAAGCATGGTCTGATATATGAGGCCCATCTGGTTCAAACCCTGGCTCTTCCTCGCTGTATGACTTTTCTTGGCTGAGGTTCCATCTAATAAT
Organism: Cephalopachus bancanus; assembly: GCA_027257055.1. Taxonomy (NCBI): domain Eukaryota; kingdom Metazoa; phylum Chordata; class Mammalia; order Primates; family Tarsiidae; genus Cephalopachus; species Cephalopachus bancanus. The sequence continues at coordinate 157,802 of JAPVLO010000883.1, forward strand.
AGCACACGTTGAATGTCCCTGATCTGAAAGCTCAAAACCCAAAATGCTCCAAAGTTTGAAACTTTTTGACAACATAACGCTCAAAGGAAGTGCTCACTGTTGCATGTTGCATATCGGATATTCGGATTAGGGACACCGAATGGGTATAATGCAAATATTCCAAAGTCTGAAAACCTCTGAAATCTGAAACGCATCCCAAGCATTTTGGATAAAGGGTACTCAGCCTGTATCTGCTTCAAAAGAGCTTGGTGAGGAGTCAGTAAGTTTAAAAGTGCAGAGCATAGGCCCGGTGTAGTGACTCACACCAGTAATCCCAGCATTTTGAGAGGTGGAGGAGAGAGCATTGCCTGAGTGCACGTGTTCGAGACCAGCCTGGGCAACTTGTTGAGAGCTCTTCTCTACAATAAATAAAAAGAATTAACTGGGCATGGTGGCTTGTGCCTGTAGTTTTAGCTGCTTGGGAGGCTGAAACGGAAGGATCACCTGAGCCCAGCATATTGATGCTACGGTGACCATGATCTTGCCACTGCACTCCAGCCTGAGTGACAGACTGAGACTTCGACTCAAAATAATAATAATAAAGTGTAGCTGGGCGTGGTGGCGCCTGCCTATAGTTCCAGCTACTTGGAAGGCTGAGGCAGAAGGAAGGATCTCCTGAACCCAGCAGGTCGAGGCTGTGGTGGCTGTGAGCATGCCACTGCACTCCGGTCTGGGCAACAGAGTGAGGCTCCTACTAAAAAAAAAAAAAAAAAAAAAATTAAATACATAAAGTGCAAAGTCTAGCATTCAGTACACGACAAGTGCTTAGTGACTGGGCTTTTTTGTTCGTTTGTTTGTTTTGTTTTTTGAGTCAGAGTCTCACTCTGTTGCCCAGATTGGAGTGCAGTGGCATGCTCCCGGTCACCGCAGCCTCAGCCTGCTGGGCTCCACAATCCTTCTGCCTCAGCTTTCCAAGTAGCCGGAACTACAGGCACATGCTACCACACCTGGCTAATTTTTTATTTATTGTAGAGACGAGGTCTCACCGAATTGCCCGGGCTGGTCTTGAACCCGTGAGCTCAGGCTGTCCATTCTCCTAAGCCTCCCAAAGTCCTGGGATAACGGGCTGAGCCACCGAGCCTGGTTGTGACTGCGCCTTTTACTCCAACATACACATTCTACATACACATTCTAGCTCCAGTCCCCAGTGTGTGCAGCGCCCTGTGCTGCGGTGGGTGGGGTGAGTAGTGGGAAGGGAGGAAGACGAGGCAGGCCTAGACCCCTGTCCTCAAGGATCTGGCAAGGAGTAGCAAACTGGGGAGCTCTCGCTGAGGGATAGAGATGGAAAACACAAGTGAGAACCCCACGCTCCCCAGGAAGGCAGGAAGGAAAACAGCAGATGGGGCTCAGGGACAGGCTCTCTGAAGGGTGACATTTGAGCTGGAACCCAAGGGACATGAGGGTAGGAGCCATAGGATGGTACCTGAGGGAGAGTGGTTCAGGCAGAGGTGATGGCACATGGAAGGATGGTGAGGTGGGAGCCTGCCCCCGCTTTACCTCTGAGCCTCAGTTTCTTTTTTTTTTTTTTTTGAGTTGGAGTCTCACTCTGTCACTCAGACTGGAGTGCAGTGGCTGCTCCCGGCCATTGCAACCTCGACCTGCTGGGCTCCGGCGATCCTTCTGCCTCAGCCTTCCAGGTAGCTGGAACTACAGGCGTGTGCTACCATGCCCGGCTAATTTTTGATTTATTGTAGAGACGATAAATCAGGTCTTGCCAAGTTGCCCAGGCGGGTCCATTCACCTCAGGTGATTTATTTATTGTAGAGACGATAAATCAGGTCTTGCCAAGTTGCAGGCTCAGGTGGTCCACTCACCTCGACCTCCTAAAGCGCTGGGTGTGTTACAGGCTGAGCTACCAAGCCTGGCTGAACCTCAGTTTCTACATCTGTGTAATGAGGAGAATCGGCATCTGCTGACTGCAGGGTTAGTCTTTTTTTTTTGAGTTGGAGTCTCACTCTGATGCCTAGGCTGGAGTACAGTGGCACGCTCCTGGCCACCGCAGCCTCGACCTGCTGGGCTCAGGCAATCCTTCCACCTCGGCCTTCCAAGTAGCTGGAACCACAGGCACATGCCACTACGCCTGGCTAATTTTTGTGATTTATTGTAGAGACGAGGTCTCACCAAATTGTCCAGGCGGGTCTCGAACCCCTGGGCTCAAGCAGTCCTCTCACCTTGGCCTCCCAAAGTGCTGGGATTACAGGCTGAGCCACTGGGCCCGGCCTACAGGGTTGTTACGGCCTACAGGGTTGTTACGGGGAAGGAAGGAGGGAGGCTCTGACCTGGCGTGTGGGGAACACAGGGCTGAGAAGCGGGAGCGGTGGGGAGTGTCTGTGGAGAGAGACTCCACAGGCCTTGCTGGAGTCTGGGCTCAGATGGGGGCAGTAGGGCCTTTGGAAGATGGGGAGTCTGAGCTGCATTTGAAGGAGAGGCTGCTGCAAACGCTGGGGCCCTGGTGCCTCCTGGGTGGTGTGGGGGCGACGGGAACTTTGTCTCACATGGCTAACTCTGCCAGGCCACCCTGCTCCAGAAAATGTGCCCCGTAGGGAACGGGCTGTTTCTGGCCAGCCCCCAGGAGAACAGGAGGGCAGTGGCCAGGGACCCGTCTCACCACTGTTGGCTGGAGCGGCAGCGAGAGCCCAGCTGCGATCGCGGGATGTGTGACCTTGGACGTGGTTTGGCCTCTGTCTGGGTCTTGGTCCCCCAAACCCTGTGGTCAGAGCATCAAGCCTGCCGCCCACACTAGTCTGAGCTGCTAAAGGGCCACTCAGGTCCTCTTTGTCCCCAACCAGAGGTCACCTCTCCTGGTCCAAGCAGCGACTGTGGGGGTGGGGAGACAGCAGAGAGTTCAGAAACTTGGGCGTCCAGGGCTGGGTTATTTTATTTATTTATTTATTTAATTTTTTTGGGTTGCGGTCTCACTGTCGTCGCCCAGGCTAGAGTGCAGTGGCACACTCACGGCCACTGCAGCTTCGACCTGCTGGGCTTATGCAGTCCTTCTGCCTCAGTCTTCCAAGTATCTGGAACTACAGACACATGCCACCACGCCTGGCTAGTTTTTGTGATTTATTGTAGAGACGAGGTCTCACCAAGTTGCCCAGGCTGGTCTCGAACCCCCAGGCTCAGGCAGTCCTCTTGCCTCGGCTCCCAAAGTGCTGGGATCACAGACTGAGCCACTATGCCCTACCCAGGGCTAGGTTGTTATCCCTGCCTGGCCACTCTTGGCTGCTGACCTAGACTCAGCCTTCTCCTTTATAAATGGGAGAGTGACAACATCTCTTCGAAGGGATAGCGGAGACGCCAAACTGCGGGTCAGACCTTCCCCTGACCCATTCTTAGTTGCGTGACTTTGTTGGTGTTTTTTGGTTGACTTTCTTGTTTTTTTGTTTTTTGAGTCAAGACCTCATTTTGTTACCCAAACTGCAGTACAGTGGCATGATCACAGCTCACCACAGCCTCAACCTTCTGAGCTTAAGTGATCCTTCCATCTCATCCTCCTGAGTAACTGGGACTACAAGCACATGCCACCAAACCTGGCTAATTAAAAATTTTTTTTTGTAGAGACAAGATCTTGCTATGTTGCCCAGTCTGGTCTCAAACTCCTGGGCTCAAGCTATCCTCCTGCCATGGCCTCCCACAGTACTGGGGTTGCAGGTGTGAGCTGCGTGAGTTTGAACAAGCTCTTTGCCCCCTCTGGGCCTCAGCTTCTGCATTAGCACCTATCTCATAAAGTTGCGGGGAGGATTATTTGAGGTAGCTTGTGTAAAGGTTGTAGTGTGTAATCTGCACTCAGGAAATGTGAATTGGGAATACCATGGTCAGGGAGGCTAGGAGCTAAAGGTGACTCATGTTGGCTGGTGGGAGGACAGGCATGGAGGTTGACTGCACTGACCCCTGCTTTCCCACAGCCTGCCGGGAACTCCATGGGCAGTCCGGCTAGGGCAGGGAACTGAGGAAGCCCCTACACCTCTTGGAGCCTCAGTGGGGTGCAGTGGACTCATACCTTGGGCTGTGGGTAGGAGAGGCAGCACTGATGAAGGGCCTGGGGTCCAGTGGCTCCTAGTAATGGGCAGGTGGCAGTGATGACAGTGACGGTCACTAACTGACGGAGTGTCTGCCAGGTGCCAGGCACTGTGCTGGCAGTTTTCATGTACATTTTCTGGTCAGCTCCTGAGAACCATCAGTCAGGTAGTAGAGCTGTTATCCCATTTTTCAGATGGAGGAACTAGCCCAAGGTCACCTGGCAGGTAAGTGGAGAGCTGGGTTTTGAACCCAGGTAGTCAGACCCCAGAGTCCGCCAGTCCCATCTCTGCCCCTTCAGGCTGGTGGTGGCCCTTGTTGTCCGTCGCCTGTAGCCACAATGGGCTGTGACCAGGCTGATCTCCCCGGGGCCTGTCCTCACGCAGATCAAAGAGCCGGCTGAGAAGCAGAAGTTCTTCCAAGAGCTGAGCAAGGGCCTGGACGCGTTCCCTGAGGATTTCTGTCGGCACAAGGTGCTGCCCCAGCTGCTGACTGCCTTTGAGTTTGGCAATGCTGGGGCAGTTGTCCTCACGCCCCTCTTCAAGGTGAGTGGAGCCTCGGGAAGCGTGGCATCTGGCGAGCTGGCTGGGCACCTGGGACCTGCCAGAGAGGAGTCTCCAGGCTGGGGGACCGCCAGGGCCGTCCTGGGTGGGGTAGTCTGGGAAGGGCAGACCCCAGCCCACGTGGGGAGCTTCCTGCCAACATCCCGGTGGGTCAGCAGGCCAGGGCCACCTGTCCCTGGGGAAGAGAGACCCTGTGTCTCCAAATGCTTGCTCCACAGACCCCTGGCATCAGCTCTCAGCCCTTCCTCCATTTCCCCAAGACAACCACCCTTCTCAGTCTGACCTGTGCACCCTGGTTCCCAGGGTCCAGGGGCTTACCTGGCCACACCCCACTTTCCTATCCTTCCTGACCACTCTCCCCTTTCCTTGGACCCCAGCCTGTCCTTCTGTGGGCACTCGCCAGTCCCCGTTCTGCCCTCCCTGGGAGGGCTGCCTTTCCCCGGAAGGACTTGCCAGAAGGGGAGAAGACAGCAAGCAGACTCTGTCTAGCTGGGAACCCTCAGAAATGGCAGGCACATTCTCTTTGCATGTGGCATGTGTTGCCTGTCTATGGGGAGGGGCACAGAGCTTGCACAGTCTCCGAAAGAGGCCTCGGCCAACCTGGCTAGGGGCAGGGCTCACCGAGATGGAATTGGGCTGAGGGGCTGCTGGGGAATGCCTGCCCTACTCCTCACCCCGTTCCCCCGCCGGGAACTCAGCCCGAGGAAGTTAGTGAGCCCCGTGAGGTCACCCTACTCTGCACGTGGCTGAGGCCCTCTTCCCGCTTCTTCCAGGTGGGCAAGTTCCTCAGCGCCGAGGAGTATCAGCAGAAGATCATCCCCGTGGTGGTCAAGATGTTCTCGTCCACTGACCGGGCCATGCGTATCCGCCTCCTGCAGCAGGTGGGGGCCTCGGCCAGACCCCACTCTGGTCCATAAGCTCCCCTCTGCCACCCCACGCGACCCCAGCCTGGCTGCTAGGGAGACACCTGCCCTGGCTGCACAGGGACCGCAGAAACCCCATCCCTAAACATGCACACAGGTGAGGGACCCAGTGAGGCCAGGCTCTCAGGAAGTCGAACTAAGAAGCACTGGGCTCGTGGGCAGCCTTGGGAGGACCCAGTCTGCCCAGGCTGCCGGACTCAAGCACTCCTGTCTCCTGGCTCAGTCACTCCAGCCCTCTAGAGTGGGGATACAGTCTCTCCTGCCAACCCCAGGGCAGCTGGGAGTATCAGGTGGGATGGACAGGATCTAGGGTGGGGCCTCTGTGAGCTGGGAAGTTCCAGCAACTTCCGGGCCCTGTTCTCTCTCCAGCGGCCAGTGCACCAGCCCTCCTCACATACGGGGGGGGAGGAGGAGCAGGACAGGGGTTACAGAAGAGGCAGTGGGGACTGAGAGGCATGATGCCTGTGGCCAACTGAGCAGGGCCAGGAGCCAGGCCTTCTGGCTTCCAGTCCTGGCTCTTCCCAGCACCTGCTGGCCTCGCCTTACCCCTCCACATGGGCCTGAGGCCAAATGCATGGGCGGGGGCTCACGAGGCCACCTGGCGGGCTAGGGCCTGTGGGTGGAAGAGCCCAGCCAAGAGCGGCCCCGCAGCTGGTGGCGGGGAGCCTGACCGTGTTCTCACATCCCCACCTGGGCCGCAGATGGAACAGTTCATCCAGTACCTTGACGAGCCGACAGTCAACACCCAGATCTTTCCCCACGTCGTGCATGGCTTCCTGGACACCAACCCTGCCATCCGGGAGCAGACGGTCAAGGTGGGCGTGGCCAGGCCCACAGTGGCTGCCTCTGTTTTTCCAAGGCTTTGAGAGGGCATACCCCAGACACAGAGGCCTTGGCTTTGGTCTGAGCAGGTACTGCCCATGCTGTATGCATGTGGGTCCCAGCTGTAGGTGCAGCTTGGCAGTTGGTGGGGGGAAGCAGTTTCCTCCATCCGGCCCACACTGAGCACCTCTGCCCAGCCTTGAGCCCTGAGCTGGATGCAGCGTGCATGGAGTGGCCTGGCTCCCTGCCCTCATGGAGCTTCCTCTCAGGACAGAGTGGGCTTGGTGGACACAAAACAATTAGAAAATGTTAGAAGCCAGGCACTGTGGCTCACGCCTGTAATCCCAACACTTTGGGAGGCAGAGGCGAGAGGCCTGCGCCCAGGGGTTCGAGACCAGCCTGGGCAACATGGTGAGACATTGTCTCTACAATAAATCAAAAAATTAGCCAAGTGCGGTGGCTCACACCTGTAATCCCAGCACATTGGGAGGCAGCAGCGAGAGGATTGCCTGAGCTCAGGGACCAGCCACATTGTGAGACCTCATCACTATAATAAACCAAAAAACCAACTGGGCATAGTGGCATATGGCTGTGGTTCTAGCCACTTGGAAGGCTGAGGCGGAAAGATCACCTGAGCCCAGTAGGTCAAGGCTGCGGAGGCCATGAGCATGCCACTGCAATCTAGCCTGGGCAACAGGGTGAGACGCCAACTCAAAAAAAACTTAGAAATGTTAGAAAATGATGGAGAGTGAGAAGAGTTTGCAGCTTTAAAACCAGTAGTCAGGGAAGCCCTCCTCAGGCAGCGTCACATAAGGAAAGGAGACAAGGGGCTGAGCCACAAGTTTGGGGGAAGGGTCTTCCTTGAAAAGGAATGGCACGTGCAAAGGCCCTGAGCTGGAATGTGCCCACAGTGTAGAAGGGGCTGTGAGAGTTTAGCGTGACTGGAGGGGCGTGGCTATGGGAAGTGGAGTCAGAGGTGTGATGGCGGTTGGGGGCCAGGGCCCTGGGCACGGTGGGTACCTGGTGCATTCACTGGGACAAGAGCCACTGTGGGGGTAAGCAGAGCAGTTACACGTCTGGAGTTGACTGTCAGGGGAGGGTGGAAACTGGGATGCTTTGGGGGCTGCTGCAGTAGCCCAGGTAAGAGATGGCAGGGGCTAGCTGCAGGTGGCAAGGGACACGTCTGAGGGTGGAGCTGCCAGTATTTGCTGCTGGCGGACATGGATGGCTCTGAGGCTTCTGGCCTGGGCAAATGCAAGGTCAAATTGCCGTTTCCCGAGAAATTGGGAGGAGCAGGTTTGCGGGAACAGGTGAGGCTCCTCTTGGTCGTTCTGTGAGCCGCTGGTTCTGCATGAAGTTGAGGGAAGTCTGGGCTGAGGCCCACATCTGGCGGTGTCAGCTCACAGAGGACATTTAGAGCCATGAGATGGATGAGACCACCCAGGGTGAGCAGGTTAGATAAAAAAAAGAGGCCCTGTGGTTGGCTCTGGGTGTCTGAGTTTGAAGATTCATGCAAAAAGGAGAACCCAGTGAGGTCGGAGGGGCTGGCAAAAGACCAGAGGCAGAAGCTTCAAGGACGGGGGAGGACTCTGGGTGTCAAGTTCACCGAGGATGGAGAATTGGCCATTAACGTTTAGCAACATGGAGGCTGTCAGTGACCTCGGCCCCGGCCAGTCTGGTAGAGCGTGGGGCTATTTGGGTGAAGTCTAGACAGGGTGCTGGCAAGAGAGAGAAGGGGACAGGGGAGTGCAGGGAGAATTTTGAGGCTTTGCTGTGTAGGGTGATAGAGAAATAGGGTCCTTTTTTTATTTTTGAGTAGGAGTCTCACTCGGTTGCACAGGCTGGAGTGCAGGGGCACGCTCACGGCCACTGCAGCCTCGGCCCACTGGGCTCAGGTGATCCTTCTGCCTCAGCCTTCCAAGTAGCTGGAACTACAGGTACACACCACCATGCCCAGCTAATTTTTTGATTTATTGTAGAGACAAGATCTCGCCAAGTTGCCCAGGCTGGTTTTGAACCCCTGGGCTTGGACAGTCCTCTCACCTCGGCCTCCCAAAGTGCTGGGATTATAGGTGTGAGCCATCTCGCCTGGCCAAGGGATCCCTTTTATTAACATGCCGGGCAGGGCCGGGCCCAGGCTAGGTGGGCTTGGAGGCCTTGGCAGGTCTGCTCCGTGCCAAGGGCCACCCGAAGCCATCATTCCTGCTCGTGGCCCTGTGCCTGCCCTGGGCCATGGTTTCCACCGTCTCCTCTGCCCGCAGTCCATGCTGCTCCTGGCCCCGAAGCTGAACGAGGCCAACCTCAACATGGAACTGATGAAGCACTTCGCACGGCTGCAGGCCAAGGATGAGCAGGGCCCCATCCGCTGCAACACCACGGTCTGCCTGGGCAAAATTGGCTCCTACCTCAGTGCCAGCGTGAGTGTCCTGCACGGCTGCTGGAGCCCCATCCCCATCACAGGACCGTGGCCTCCTCCAGGGCCAGGAATCCTGTGTGCCTGGGCCCTCATCCTCCCGGAGACCCAGGCCTTGGGCACCATCGGCCCCCACGTCTGGGCTCCGGAAGTGGTGTGAGTCGGGCCAGGTCGTGCAGGAAACGTTCCCCATTGAAGTTAGTGATTCGCCTTTTTCAGACTCGGGGGCTCTGTGGATGGCCTCTATCCTGGGAAGTAAGGGCTGGTGGTTCCGGGCCCGGCACCGACCCTGCACTCAGGAGTCCTCTTCCCTGCCTCATCCCAGACCAGGCACAGGGTTCTTACCTCTGCCTTCAGCCGGGCCACGAAGGACCCGTTTGCACCATCCCGGGTTGCGGGTGTCCTAGGCTTCGCTGCCACCCACAACCTCTACTCGATGAACGACTGTGCCCACAAGATCCTGCCCGTGCTCTGCGGCCTCACTGTGGATCCCGAGAAGTCTGTGCGGGACCAGGTGCAGCGCTGGTGGGGCTGGATCCCGGGGCGGCGGGGCGTGCCAGGCCCTTGCTGGCCTGGCGTGTTCGTGAGAACCCCGGAGCCACAGCTCTGCCCCCTGCTCTCTTGCAGGCCTTCAAGGCCATTCGAAGCTTCCTGTCCAAACTGGAGGCTGTGTCAGAGGACCCCACTCAGCTGGAGGAAGTCGGTGAGTGGCCGGTGCTCATGTTCCCTCTTCCCTTGCTGCGTCCTTGAGTGTCGCCTGTCCCGCTCTCGCTGGAGCTCCTGAAGGCTGGAAAGGCCCTAGTGAGCAGACTTGACACGACCCCTCCCCCAGTTTCACAGACGGGAGTGGGGGCATAGAGGAGGGAGGGCCTTTGCAGGCCACTTGGGGTTCTCGTCCTCCCATCACTCTCCCTGTGGGATGCTGAGGTGCCCATACCTGGGTCTCTCTGCCACCGCCTAGAGAAGGACGTCCATGCGGCCTCCAGCCCCGGGATGGGAGGAGCCGCAGCCAGCTGGGCAGGCTGGGCCGTGACCGGGGTCTCCTCGCTCACTTCCAAGCTGATACGGGCACACCCCGCGGCTGCCCCAGCCGAGACCAGTGCTCCCCAGAGACCCACGCCTGAGGGTGAGTGTCCCGCCCGGGCTGTCCCTGCGGCCGGGAGGGCGTGTGGGTGCTGGCACCCGGGCTGCTGCTGACTCCCTAGGGTGGTGATGTGGCTCCCTTGGTGTCCCTTTCCCTCCACCCTGTCCTGAGACTTCCCTGAAAGCTCAGCCAGCCTCTGCTCTCCAGGACTTACTGCCCCGGCCCCCACTCCTGTCCCTGCCACCCCTACGACCTCAAGCCACTGGGAGACACAGGAGGAAGATGAGGACGCGGCAGAGGATGGCAGCGCGGCCGACAGATGGGATGACGAAGCCTGGGGCAGCCTGGAGGTGCGTGGGGCTGAGGGGCCTCCCCAGGGGACCCCAGCTTAACGCCACAGCCTGCCACGCGAGGAGCTTACCGGAGCCTGCCTGGAGTGGGCCTCCCTCATCTGCACGGCATCCGGGCAAGCAGGCCTCACACAGTGGCCCCGTAGGCTGTTGCCAGCAGCTGAGCCCCACTTGGCTCCAGAGGCCCCAGGGAGCAGGGCCGAGAACGAGGGGCTGGGCGGTGGCTGGGAGTCCCCAGACCTCCTCACTCTGCAGGCTGTCCCTCCTCCTGCTGCCCCAGGGCCCACTCAGTCCCAGGAGTCGGCAAGGAGAGGGCCCTCCCCAGGCCTAGAACCAGGCCAGTCCTGCTGCGGGGGGAGTTCAGGGTCAGCTGAAGATGCAGTGGGCTGCCCTGAAGAGAAGGGGCAGGGCTGGGGCCCAGTTCCGCCATCCGCTGGCAGCAGGCTCGGGCCTCAAGGTTGTGGGAGGGTCTGGAGCCTCTAGATTGCCTTCCCCAGCCTCCAGGAGGGGTGCAGTGGGCAGAGGGAGCCCGTCCACTTACAGACGGGCTCAGATGAGGAGGTGCTAGACTGGTGGGTGAGCCCGGGGCTGGAAGGGCGCCGGGCCGGCTTTCTTGCCCTTCAGGGAAGGTTGGGTGAGTGAGCGTGCTCCTTCCCACGCTGCAGCAGGAGGCCGAGTCTGTGCTGGCCCAGCAGGACGATTGGCGCTCTGGGGGCCAAGCCAGCCGGGCTGGGCAGGTGAGTTGTCGGGTGGGGTGGGGCAGTTGTGCCTGAGGGGCGCCTCTAGCCCTTTCCTCCCCGGGGCTAGCGCTTTCTCCTCTCACTCTTCTGCAGGTCAGCAACGCAGACCACAAATCCCCCGCATCCCCTGAGTCCGACTGGAGCAGCTGGGAAGCAGAGGGCTCCTGGGACCAGGGCTGGCAGGAGCCAGGCCCCCCGGAGCCGCCCCCTGAGGGCACGCGGCTGGCCAGCGAGTATAACTGGGACTGCCCGGAGTCCAGTGATAAGGGCGACCCCTTCTCCACCCTGTCTGCGCGTTCCAGCGCCCAGGTACCCGGCGGGCCTGGCGGGGGGCGGGCGGAGACTGGGTAGACCTCAGCCCCAGGTCGGCGCCCTGCAGCCCGCACCTCCCTTTTCAGCCGAGGCCGGACTCGTGGGGCGAGGACAACTGGGAGGGCCTGGAGACCGAGAGCCGTAAGTGCTTCCCTGGGCGGGCTGGCAGACGAGGGCTCCCTGCAGGGCAGGCCGGCTGGGGAGGGGCGCCTCAGCCTCCCCGTCCCGCCCCCAGGGCAGGCGAAGGCGGAGCTGGCCCGCAAGAAGCGCGAGGACCGGCGGCGCGAGGTGGAGGCCAAGCGCGCCGAGAAGAAGGCGGCCAAGGGCCCCCTGAAGCTGGGAGCCCGGAAGCTGGACTGAACCGCGGGGCTGGGCGCTTCGGCCGCGGAGAGCCCGCCCCGCGGATGTATTTATTGTACAAACCATGTGGGCCCGGCCGGCCCGGCACATCTCACGTGTACATAATCAGAGCCACAATAAATTCTATTTCACACCCCTGTCCCGGGCTCAGTCCGGCCCCTCGGAGGGGGCTGCGGTGGGGCGCCGCCCCGCGTAGTCCGCGCCCACGGCGGAGGCGAACACCAACTTGCTTTGAAAGCCAAGGCTAGAGGCAGATTGGATGTATCAGTTCCTAGGGAACGCCCTCTGGGAAGGAGACCCAACGTACGCCCGCGAGAGGCCAGGGCCGGCGTGGGGGCCCCGCCGGCTCGGCGCGGGAAGGGACCTGCGGGCCCCGGGGATCCCTGGGTCCGACCCCCGAGTCGGGGCTCGCGGAAGCCGCGCGGTGGTCGCCGAGGTCCAGGCCGGGGGCGGCGTCAGCGGCGGCGCTGGGGCACGCAGGCCCCGTGCGGGCGGCTGCGCGCGAAGCCAGCTTTGCAGACGCAGCGGAAAGAGCCGCTCGTGTTCACGCAGCGCTCGCTCTTGCACAGCAGCCCGCGCTGGTTCAGCTCCCGGCACTCGTCGACGTCTGCGGCGGGGGGCAGTGTGACGGCACTTAGCCTCCCGCCCGGAGCCGCCGCACCCCGCCGTCCCCCGCGCCCAGGCTCACCCACGCAGCGGGCGCGGGAGGCGTCGAGCTGGAAGCCGCCGGGACACTCGCACACGGCGCCGCCCGGCCGCGGCACGCAGCGGCCGCTCACGCAGCGGCACTCGTCCGAGTCCTCCTCCGAACTGTCCTCGTCTGCGCGGGAGAGCGCGGGCGTCAGCGCCGCCCCCCGCCGCCGGCCACGACCCGCCGCCGCCCGCTCCCAGCACCGCTCACCTCGGGGGGCTTCCCCAGCAGCAGGGGGCTCGTGTCCCAGAAGGAGTTGCTCTCGCTCTGCGACGTTGGGCACTGGGACCCTGGGCGGGGCGGGCCGGCCGGCTGCGTCGGTGACCCCGATCCCACCCCATGCTACCGCCCCGCCCCCTTCATCCCCTCCCTCCCTCCCAGCTCACCGGCGCCGCGCGGCGGGCACGGGCGGCACTGGGCGCCCCAGCCGCGGCCCTGGCGGCAGCAGCAGTCGTCGAAGGTGAGGGCGGGGCCCGGCAGGGGCCCGCGCACATGCCGTCCTCTCCGCGCTGGCCCCAGCACACGTCGCGCCGTTCCGGGGCGCGCTCTGCGGACGGACGGGCGTCAGGGAGGCGCCCGCCCGCGCTCCGCCCCCCCAGCCTCGGGCTCCGCACGACGACGCGGCCCGGGGCCGGCCCGGACCGGCCCGCGACCTCACCGGCCGGGCTCTCGGGGAGCTGGCAGTCGCGGCCGGAGGGCCCGGGCACCCAGGGCGGGCGACACTCGCAGCGGTAGGAGCCCGGCAGGTTGACGCAGCGGCCGTGGCGGCAGGCTGCCGGGTCCTGGCACTCGTCCACGTCTAGGGCAGCGAGGGGGTGGCGGGGCGCGTCACAGCCGGGCCGGGCCCGCCCTCCCACCTTCCGGCTCCCGCCCGGGCCTCACCCATCTCCTCGGGGCTCAGACACTGGCGCTGCGCCGGGCTGTACTCGGCCGGGGGCGTGCAGGCGCAGCGGTAGCCGCCGCGCGTGTTCTCGCACACCCCGTTCCGGCAGTTGGACTCGTCCAGGCACTCGTCTACGTCTGCGGGCAGGAAAGCGCGGAGCCAGGGAGGGCGGGGTTGGCGCGTCCGCACGAGTTCCCCGCCGCTCCCCTGGGGCCCGGGTTGGCGGCGCTCACCCACGCACTCCAGCAGGTTCCCGTCGTAGTAGAAGCCCTGCTTGCAGTAGCACTCGTAGCCGGGCTGCGTGTTCACGCACTTGCCCTCCTTGCAGATCTCCGCCCCGAACAGCACGCACTCGTCGATGTCTGCGGGCGACAAACGGGGACGCTCCCGCTCTGCCTCCTGGAGGTGTGGGCGGGGCTTACCGCGGGGAGGGGCGGGGAGGTGGGGGCAGATGCTGAAGATGTGGGCGGGGCTTAGAGCGGGAACAGCTCCCATAGGGCGGGACTTGGCTGAGAGGTGGGGCAGATACTGAAGGTATGGGCAGGGCTTACCTGGGAACCGCGCCCAACCCGCGGGGCGGGTGGGGCAGGGCTTGGCTGAGAGGCGGGGCAAATGCTGAAGTGTGGGCGGGGCTTACCGCGGGAAAGTTGCCGACTTCGTGGGCAGAGGGCGGGGCTTGATGGGGCAGGGCTTGGTGGGGAGGCGGGGCAGATATTTAAGGTGTGGGTGGAGCCTACTGCAGGAACGGCGCCCGCTCCGGGGGAGAGGGTGGGGCGGGGCTTGGCGGAGAGGTGGGGCAGATGCTGGAGGTGAGGGCGGGGCTTGACTGAGGGGCGGGGTTTACCCGTTCCGTGACTGACCCTGCAAGCACCAGCCAGATCCGGGTGAGCCCAACCGGGGCGGGGCGGGGGGGGTGGGGCTGACGGAGCCGTGGGCGGGGCTTACCCCGGTGGGCTGGGATGCCGTAGTTGACAATGTTGTTGTCCTGGGTGTAGCCCTTTCCATCGGGGCAGAGGCTGTGGAATTCAGCTGCGGGGGAAGAGCCGCATGGGGAGGGGGGGAGGCAGGCCTGAGCGCGCGCCGCCTCATCTCCCAGGTACCCAGCGGGGAATCTTTACCCACATTCCGGTTTCCCGATCAAGAAACTGAGGCTCTGGGAAGGGGCCCGCCGGGCTCCTGACCTGAACTGTAGACTGGGCAGGGATAGATTTCGCAGTGGTCTCCCCAGCCGGCGCCCAGCGAGCAGCAGCACTCCTGCTGGGTGACGTTGGTGGCCAGTACGCTGTCGCAGAACACGGTGTCGTCGAAGTTAAGGTAGCACTCCTTCTTGTGGTGGGGCAGCTCCACCTCTGAGGGGGGAGGGCAGCTCAGGGTCGTGCAGACAAACCGCCTTTGCCCTGTCTACCCTGCCCAACCACGACATCTCTCTGCGCCCCCCACTTTCCCAGCCGCCATGTGAGAGCCGGGCTCCTCCTCGATGTGGTCCCACCAGACTTCCTCGGGCAAAAGGGATTCCTTTCTGTTCCCCAGATTCGGGAGAGTGGGGCCAGGACTCATCTCTGAAGCCCAGCTGCGGCTCAGGGGAGCTGTCCGGTCCGAGGAGGGAGCCGGGAGGACACTCACCCTCACAGCCATGCTGGTCCTGGGTGGGAGTGAAGCCCTCGTCGCAAACACAGGCATAGGAGCCCTGCAGGTTCTCACAGGCCCCGTGGGGAAGACACAGGCCTGGGTCCTGGCTGCACTCATCTATGTCTGGAGGGCAGGAGCGGCTCAGTTGGAAACCCAGCCCCCTTTTCCCTGAGGCTGTGCCCCAAGGGCCTCACACACGTTCAGGACCTGAATTTCCTCTTGGAGTTCAAAGGACACACAATGGAAAGTCCTGTCTGTGTCTGTCTGTGCATGGGAGCAAGGGTGTGCACGTTCACTGCCGACATTCATAAAACCTTCAGTGGCCTCCCGATGATGAGACAGTGAAGCCCTAGCTCTCAGCTGGGCATCTGGGGACTTTCATTTGGGGCTTCCAGCACCTGTAAGTCTCATCACCCTTTACTCAGAACCACCCCTAACCCCCAACTCTGTGCTTCTCTTAAAACTCAACTAGCTCCTTTCAGATCTCTGTGCTTTGCAAATGCTGCTATTTGGGCCAGGAATGCCATCCCATGCCTTTCTCTGCTGCCTAGCGCTCTCCTACTTTTGCTTCCAAGTCCCAGTTCAACAGTTGTCTTTCCACTGCATTTAATCACGAGTCCAAAACTTCTTGGCATGCAGCACCTGAACTTGAGAACTGGTTTCCATATCGGTCTCTCTTAGCAGGAAGCCCCCATCACTGCTGAATGCCTAAATACCTAGTACATAGCACAGGACCTGGTAAACAGTAGTGCTCAGTAAACTCTTGGCGACTGAATGCACGTACCGGTGAGCTGATGGGAAGAGCTAATATGTTAATATCTGTCAAGAGCTTAGCGGAGCGCCTGGCACACAGGAAGCACTATGGACACACGAACTGCCATTACTTGGCTGAGTGAGTGGAGGGATGGGTGGAAAGACAGACCACAGTGTGTTTAGGGGATCACTGCTCCCTGCCATGCCCCTCAGGCGCCCTCAGCCAATCCCCCATACCTTGGCACTTCCTGCCACCCACCAGCCGATGCCCCTGGGGACAAAGACATCTGTAGGAACCATTGGTATTGATGCAGTCGCCCCCAATGCAGGCTGCAGGGAAGTCACACTCGTCGATGTCTGGAGGGGATAGAGGGGTGAGGATCTCAGGGCTGTCCCCCCCTCCCCACAGCCTGAGGCTGCCAAAGCTTTCCCCCAGAGCCTTGAGCCAGTCCCAGGTCCCTCTGGGATCTGCATGGGGACTGGACCTGGGCAGGGCAGAAGGGTCAGCATCGCAGCTCTAAGATCCCTCACCCTCACAGCGGCTCCGGTCCCTTGACAGATGGTAGCCAGAGAGGCACTGGCACTGGAAGGATCCTGGCGTGTTGGTGCAGATGCCATTGTCACACATGTTCCCAGCCTCACACTCGTCCACATCTGCAGGGGACAGGGGGTGTCAGAGGGCCAGGCTGTGGTGGTCTCAGGACTCTGCCGTGAGCTCAGGCCAATGACCCTTGGGAGAGGCACAGGGCTCTCACCCTGCTCCTGGGTGGCGCACAGTGATCAGGTCAGGTGCTGCCAGGGTTCCTGGGCAGGTCTAATGCTAAAGGCCCTTCCCTCTCCCCCTCCTCAAACAAGAGGCACTCTCCCCAACCCAGCTGCTTTCACTCCTGTCCCACCCTCTCCCGCCTGCCATGGCTCTCTTCTTCCCTTACAGGTAAAGTCCCTATATCCTTGTCCTTCTCGCAGAATTATTTCTTCTGCTCCCGCAGTAAAGAAGCGTGACTGTCCCCCAGGAAACGTTTTCCTGCAGTTCCCTCTGGTGGAGTTGGTAACACCCCAGACCCTTCTGAGCCTCGGCTTTTTCTCAGAAATGCGATCGCCTAGCCTCTGTTTCTTCTCCATCCTAGGTGAGGCCAGGCTTAGCCTCTGACCTCCAGTTCCCAGATCCCTTGGCTTCTGTGACCCTCAATGTCAGCCTCTCAGTCTCCGGGCCCCAGGGGGCTTCTCATCAGTGGGATGTACCCTACCCTGGGGACCGCAGAGACTGCCTCCTTCCCATTGGCTCTGCTGTTCTCAAGGCCTCTTGTCCACCTTCTCTCTCACCGGGCCTGTGGCCTCTTTCTCAGTCCTCCGGGCTCGCCCTACGTCCCTAGACTCTCACGGTTTCCAGCCTAACCCCAGGGCTCATTGTCTTGCAGGACCACCCCTCCATCCCTGAGCCCACCAATGTCTCTCCTTCCTCCTCACTGGTCCAGCAAAGCCCAACCTCCAGACAGAGCTGCGGCCTACCTTTGGGGCCTCTGGGTGCTGGGTGGGTCCAGAGCCAGCCACCAAGCCCAGCCCAGCCACATGCTCCGGTCTGGTCCAGCCAGATACCCACATGGCTGCCACCTTCCTCTCTGACTCCCCTCAAGCCTCGACTCTGTACGGCCCCTAGGTGGCCACCAAGCCCTTGGGCACTTCCAAACTGTGACTGTTCTCAACCCCCTATTCAACTCAGGTCCTTTACTCTGTATTGAGAGAATTAAGGATAATCGCCCAGACCCTGGAACACCATGATCTACACCCATTCCCCTCTTGCTTCCATTACAGCAAGAGATGTCCCTTCCCCTGTCCACTCTCTGACCCTTCTCCCCTCCCCTCCTGGCCCCTGAAGCCCCAGTAATCTCTTCACCCGCTTTCCTGCCATCTCTTCCTCAGCTCGTACCCCAAAGCCCCACTTCTGTGACCTCAGATCTCTCTCTTTCTTGTTGGCTTCCCATATATCCTGGCCTCCCTTCACCCCATCATGCCACAGAAGCCACCCTGCCAAGGTCTCACTCTGTCACCCAGGCTGGAGGACAGTAGCACAATCACTGCTCACCACAGCCTCGACCTCCCAGGTTCAGGTCATCCTCCCACCTCAGCCTCCCAAGTGGCTGGGACTACAGATGTGCAACATCATACCTGGCTAGTCTTTTAAATTTTTGTGGACACTAGGTCTCACTAGGTTGCCCAGGCTGGTCTCAAACTCCTGGGCTCAAGCAGTCCTTTCACCTTGACCTCCCCAAATGCTGGGATTACGGGTGTGAGTCACCACAGCCAGTCTCACCAGTTCTTACCTTACGAGAACTTCTCTATTGCACTTAGCTCACCCTCCTTCCCTGAAATCTCTTCTCCGCAGCTTTCCAGATAATGTCCCACAGGCCCCAGGCCCCTCCTCACTTTCTCCCAGCTCCTCCTCCCCCACCTGCCCCTGAAAACGTCAGTGTCCACAAAACCCTGCCAGATGCTCCTCTCACCTGGCCAGGCCCCGGCCCCCCTCCCCCGCCCCAGTCCACAGTCGCTGGTTCCGTGTGGGTATGTCTAGCCCAAGAGGCCCACCCTCTGCTTCTGTCTCCAGCTTCGAGGCCCATGGAGAACACTCACTCCATCTTTCCAACGTGGGGCTCAGCATCGTCCCTCCCAAACCCCTGGGGACCCTGTCCCAGTGAGCAGCGCCACCCACCGAGTCACCCAAACAAGAAGGCTGGAGGGTCCATCATTCTCCTCTCTCCTTCACCTTGACATCCAGTCACCAAAGCCAGGTAATGTGTTCTAACATTTCTCTAATATCACATCACCTTGAGGCCACCCTGAGGCCACACTCTCATCCTGTCCACACTGCCTCTGTCCACTCTCCGACAGACCTCCAGCCACCCTCCACCCTCAGCAGGAGACGTTTCTAGAACATGGCAGATCTTGTCCCTCTTCCCCTTCAAATGCTCCAGGTGCCACCTAACACCTTCAGGATGAAGCTCGACCTCCTGGGCAGGGGTGAGGGGGCTCTCCAAGGAGTGGGGACCTGCCCGCCCCAGCCAGCCTCAGCCCCTATCCCCTAGTCATCCTTACGGCTTCCTGCATGTGCACTCCACGCTTTTTCATCTCCGAGTCCCCTGTGCCAAGCCCCTACCTGGCACGCTGTTCCCTCTCATCCTTTTTTTTTTTTTTTAGTTGGAGTCTCACTCTGTCGCCCAGACTGGAGTGCAGTGGCTGCTCCCGGCCACCGCAGCCTCGACCTGCTGGGCTCCGGCGATCCTTCCGCCTCAGCCTTCCAAGTAGCTGGAACTACAGGTGTGCGCTATCACGCCCAGCTAATTTTTTGATTTATTGTAGCAATGAGGTCTCGCCAAGTTGCCCAGGCGGGTCTCGACCCCGCGGGCTCAGGCAATCCACTCACCTCAGCCTCCCAAGGCGTGGGATTACAGGCTGAGCCACCGAGCCCGGCTCCTCTCATCCTTCTTTGCTTGGCTAATTCCTATCCATCCTTTAAGAAAACTCAGGCCTCCTTCCTCCCAGGGAGCACCCCAGCTCCGTCCAGGCCCAGCCCTGCTCGCTATAGTCTGTCTCCAGTTCCTCAGTTGTTCTGAATCTCAGCCCCCTGCCTGCCTATTGGTGTATAATAAACATGAGTGCAGCAGGGGATACGAATGTCACCCCCTAGTCTTTGATAGTTTTCCTTCCGACGAAGGTAACATGCTTTGCAAACACGCTTCGAGCCCTGTCCCCATAAGTCCCTTCTGGCGGCGCCGTCCTAGGCAAGCTTCGCTGAGAAAGTGGGCGACTGGATCAGTGACCTGGGGGATGAATCAACCACCTCCCACCTCCCCATTTTACAGACAGGGTGACCCGCTCCCCGGCTTCAGCTTTAAGCACGCGGCGGGTGGCACGGGGCGGGGGAGGGTGCCGAAACTCACCCACGCAGCTGCGACCGTCGGGCGCGGGCGCATAGCCCTGGGCGCACGTGCAGCGATAGGAGCCCGGGAGGTTTTCGCACCAGCCGGGCGAGCAGGGGCTGCCCTCGGCGCACTCGTTCACGTCTGCGACGGAGAGAGCTCGCCTCGGTCTTTGCCCCATGGAAGGCGGACCGCACACCGCGCCTGGGTGTGGGTCCCCACCCCGGAGTGGGGGGGGCGCCGCTCAGCACCGCCCCCTCCGGAGCGTCCCTCGGGCAGGCCCCGGCCATTGGGCTTCGGGACCCGCCTTCCACCAGGTCCGGGACCCAGGCCCCGCCCTCACTGCGGCAGGCCACGCCCCTCCGGTAGTTCCCTCGGGCAGACCCCGCCCACTAGGCTTCGAGACCAGCCTTCCGCCCTGTCAGGGACCCAGGCCCCGCCCTCACCGCGGCAGGCCCCGCCCTGTCCGGAGCGTCCCTGAGGTGGCCCCGCCCACAAGGCTTCGAGACCCGCCTTCCTCCCTGTCCGGGACCCAGGCCCCGCCCTCACTGTGGCAGGCTCCGCCCACCAGCTTCAAGACCCGCCTTCCACCCGGTCCGGGACCCAGGCCCCGCCCTCACTACGGCAGGCCCCGCCTCCTCGGGAGCGTCCCTCGCGCAGGCCCCGCTCACTAGGCTTCGAGACCCGCCCTCCACCCTGTCCGGGACCCAGACCCCGCCCTCACCGCGGCAGGCCCCGCCCCCCTGGCTGCGGTAGCCAGGCTGACAGGCGATGCACTTGAAGCTCCCGGGTTTGTTCTCGCATCTGCCATCCGGGCAGGAGCTAGGGTCTCGGCACTCGTCGATGTCTGTGCGGGAGGCAGAGGGAGGAGGAACCATCTGGGGCAGCCCTCCGCAGGGCCTCCCTCCGTCGCAGATGGGCAAGGGTGACCCCCTGGGCTCCCGGACCCCAAGCTCGGAGGCAGGCAGAGACAGGAGCGGCCCTGCGGTCTGGACGGGGCCCCTCACCTTCGCACACCGGCGGTCGGGAGGCTTTGAGCCGGTAGCCGGGGTAGCAGTTGCACTTGTAGTGGCCGGGAAAGTTGATGCAGAAGCCGCCGTCGCCGCACAGGTGGGGCTTGGCGCACTCGTTCAGGTCTGAGCGGGAGGAGGGGGGCGCGAGGGGTGGAGGGAGGGGCGGCGGAGGGCACCATACAGCGGTCGGAGGAGACCCCGCCCCGCCCCCGTGCCGCCCCGCCCCGGGGCGCTCACCCACGCACGAGCGTCCCCCGGAGCCCACGTGCAGGCGGTAGCCGCGGTTGCAGTGGCAGTTGTAGGAGCCGCCCGTGTTCATGCAGACGCCCCTCCCCGGGCCGCACGGCTCCGCCTCGCACTCGTTCACGTCTGGGGAGGACGGACGGGTCGAGAAAAGTCAAAGGGGCGTTGCTCGTGAGGGTCGCCCCTCCCCGCCCTCTCCCACCCGGTCACCCTCCTGCGCGCACGCCCGCCCGCCCCGCCCCCGCGCTCACCCACGCAGTAGCGGTGCTGCGGATGCGACCGGTAACCGGGGTTGCAGTGGCAGGAGTAGTCTGGGGGGCCCGGGACGCACTCTCCGTGGCCACAGATATTCTGGTTCAGCCGGCACTCGTCCGTCTCTGCGGCGTCGCGGGGGGAGGGCGTCAAGCAGGGCGCACCCACCTTCTGCCACAGCCCCGGGGCGGACCTCGGCGCCCTAGTCCTACCGACCCAAATACCTGAGCCCCGTCGCACCGTGACCTCAGGGCCCGGCACACCCATATTCCCATCCTAGGATGTCCGACACCTCTGTCCCCCATAACCAAGATTAGGACCCGCATAGCTCCAAGCCAGGACTCCAGGCCCCTGACATCTCTGTCACCTCAACCCTAGCCAGGACCTTGACACTTGCCTCCCCCGCTCCAGACCCTGATCCCAGTCACCTCAAACCAAATGCACCCCCCAGGGGCCCTCAGCCATCCCAGCACCCGACCCAAGGGGCTTCTCCCCTGCCACCTCCATAGCCAGTGACTCCACCACCCCTTGCCCCAGGGACCCGAGCTCCCCATTCCAGAATGGCCGATTACAACCACAAGCAGGAGCTGGTTTTCTGGGAATTCTGCTTATGAATACTGCTGTGTACAGGCAGCCAGATGTGGGAAGCCCCTCCCCTTGTCACCCAGCCGGGGACTCACTGCCACCTACCTCTGCTTCCTTTTTATCCCCACTGCCCGCCAATCTTCCCTCCAAGGACCCTTTCCCCTCACTCTCCACTCCTCCCCACCCCTGCCTTGCAGTCTAGGCCATGAGGGTGAACTCTGCCCACACCTTAACACACCTGCACACACCCCGTACCTGCCTTTTCCTCCGCATTCCCAGCTCCCAGGGCAGCTGCCTCTCCACCTGAGTCCCTCCCCAAGGAGCTCAAGCAGGCTCAGGGTTCCAGTCAGGCTGGCAGCTCCCTTGTGGCTTCAGAGGCCACACAGACATGGGCTTGAATCTGGCTCAGCTGTGTGACCTGGGTTAAGTTACCCAACCTCTCTCATCTCAAAAATGAAGCTAACAATGCTCACTTCGTAGAGTGTGGGAAGGTTAAATGATATTTAGTGCCGAATACTCTTCAGATGGTACCTGGCACAGAGGGGTTGCTCAGCCCAAGCCAGCAATGATGATCCCCCAAATGCAGCAGCCACGGCCCACAGCTTCTGGCATCAAACCTAAGACTCTATTTTTATTTTTTTAAGTGGGGGGTCTCACTATATTGGCCAGGCTGGTCTTGAATTCCTGGACTTAGGCAATCCTCCCATCTCAACTTCCCAAAGTGCTGGGATTACAGTTTGTGCTTAGCCAAACCCAAGCCTCTTAACCAGGCTCCCCACACTGGACTAACCCCCACCCCCACCCCATACAGGGACATTGAGCTGTGAGTGTTTTCTCTCTCCTCCACCCGTGTTTCTCGCTTCCATGCCTTTGCCAAAATTTAACCCCCAGGAAGTCCCTTCCCCCACCCTGCATGCCCCTCCTCTCCCCACTTCTGGTCTTGACTTTCCAACGATCTACAAAACCCTGCTCAGAAAGGCTTCTCTGATTGCCACCCTACGGTATTATCACAACCCCCAGACTTCCTTCCTTGTGCTTTGATTTATTATTTCACAGCATGTATGGGACATGCTAGATTTTTACTTATTGATCTGTTTGCTGCCAGTCTGCTCCGCCAGGACAGGACATTTTTATCTGCTTTGTTCATGCAATATGCCCAGCATCTCCACAGTGCCTGGTGCGTGGTAGGTGCTCAATAAATATTTGGTTTTTTTTTTTCTTTTTTTTTCCTGTGTGGGTTTTCAGTGAAAACCAGAAAACCTGCTAGACAAATTCTAAAAGAGTTATAACGCTAATAAATAGTTCTTGAGTGAATGAATGCCCTCAGACTTGGCTGACCACCATGCTATCGGGATCGTCTAAGGGCAGGGTGGGATCTCTGCCGCTCACCGGGGCTTCCCCCAGCACCCAGCCCTGGGTGAATGTTAACCTGTTAGCGCTAGGGAATGACGGTAGGCGAAGGCGAGAAAAAACTAGGCTCGGGGCGTGCCCGGAGCGGGGCGTGGCCCGCGCAGGGCGTGGCTTCGCTGGGCGGTCCTTACCTGTGACCTGAGTAGGGGCGATCTCCACCGCACTGCGGGAGGGAGGCAAATCCGGCAGAAACCAGCGCATGGTGGGTGGTGAGGGGCGTGAGATCAGCTCTGCAGGCGGCATCACACCCTCGGGTCAGAGGGTGGAGGCAGCCGAGGCTCTCTCCCTTTGGCTGGGCACGTCACTCTGGCGAGTGACTCTTCTCCAACCCCGCGGTACTTAGGCTATGAACAGTCCCCGCTACCCATCCAGTGAGGATTCATCCCTGCAGTGCCCAGCTCACCGGGGTAGGGCCGGGCAGGAGATGTGGTGGCAGTCGGGTGGCTCTGCTGTACTGACCGTTCCTCACTCACTGGCTGTGGGAGACAGCGGCATGAGCCCTCTGCGTCTCTGTCGCCTGCCCTGGCCCTCCCACTGGGACTCTCATACTCACTGAATCTGTGGTCACCCCTAAAAGGAAAGAAGATGGGGATTAAGTGTTAGGGGTGGGAGAGAAGGGAGCCGGGTGTGGGATCAGCTGCTGGACATTTGTGGTTAGGGCCTCTGATCGTTGGACAATCATGTATCTGGGTCGAGTCAGGGGTGAAAGTCTACGGTTAGGGTGCATTCGCTTAGTGGTCCAAGGATCAGATCCCGGGGTGATGGTCGATCAAGGTGCTTGGATTACAGATCCGGGCTGGAGAGGTTACTGCTTAAGGGCCAAATCCCTGAGTCAGGAGTCAGAGGGTCAGGTTGGAGGGTCAGGAATTGGGGGTCAGACTGTGAGGTCAGATCTGTGCATCGGGGTCAAGGGGTCAGGCCCGGCTCAGCATGGATCAGGGGACAGAAGGGGTCAGGCCAGACCTCTCTCCTCCTCTGTGTCGTCAGGTGGTGGCGCCTGGCTGGGGCTCTCAGGGAGCTGCTGGGGCTTGGGCGGCCCATCGGGGTGCAGGAAAAGGGAAAAGTCACTCTCGCCCTGAATGGTGAGCGTCTGGTGGGAGGTGAGGATGTGGTACCCCTTTCCAGCTGGGCAGATCTCCTTGAAGGCAGCTGCAGTGAAGACAGTGGCCGCGGAAGTGGGCATTTCCTGGACAGGTGCGTGGATACACGGTCACAAGGCCCCACACGCCGCCCCCCCGCCGGCTCACCAGTGCCATCTGCTGGACAGCGCTGACACCGTGCGCCCCAGGCCTTGCCAACGCTACAGCAGCAGAGCTGGCGGGTGAGGCGCGTGGTCAGTGGGTGCTGGCACTGGTGCTCTGGGCTCACCAGGCGGAAACACAGGCTCCGCTCCTCCGGCTTGTCCGCTGCAGGGGGCAGTGCAGGGCATGGGCATCTGGGCTGAAACACCGTCCACATCCCTCTGCCCAGCCGCCCCAGACCTTGCCTTTCTGGCCTGGACAGCCCTGAGACCCATGTGGCCCCTGACCTCATATGACCCTGAACTCGGGGACCCCTGAAACTTACATGACCACTGACCCGATTCTAGCTCATCTGGACGTCAACCCCTCCTATCCATCATATGACTTTGACTCTGTATAATCAATCCCTGACCTCATGTGACCTCTAACCCCAGATTTCTTTTTACTGAGTTGGAGTCTCACTCTGTCGCCCAGACTGGAGTGCAGTGGCACACTCGACCTGCTGGGCTCCGGAGATCCTTCTGCCTCCACCTTCCAAGCAGCTGGAACTACAGGCGTGCGCTACTACACCCTGCTAATTTTTTTGTTTATTGTAGAGATGAGGTCTCACTAAGTTGCCCAGGCGGGTCTCGAACCTGTGGGCTCAGGCAATTCACTCACCCCGGCCTCCCAAAACGTGGGATTACAGGCTGAGCCACCGAGCCCAGCCTAACCCCAGATCTCATGTCACCGCTGACACCCCTGATCCTATCTGCTCCAGGCCTTGTTCTTCCCGCAGTCAACCCTTGAGCCCACTCTCACCTCGTATGACCTCTGACACTTGACGCGTGGAGCCTTCCCCCTCCCCCCCACACCTGTGACCTCCCGGGAACCTGAGCCCTAGTCTCACCGATGCACTGGGTGCGGGAGGAGCCCAAGCTGTGGCCAGGTGGGCAGACACACCGATAGGAGCCAGGGTTGTTGAAGCAATCCCCGTGACGACACATGCCCGGCATCGCACACTCGTTGATGTCTGTGGTAAGTGGAAGGTGGGTCCCTCTGGTCTGGGGCCACAGGGTGACAGGGAGCTGCTCCAAGAACCTCAGCCCGCCATCTTGGGACTGCCCCCTTGGTCACCCCTGTGCAGTGACCACAGGCCTGTCCCTCCAGCCCACCAACCTCCTGGCTGGCCATACCCTGGCAGTGAGTGGTGTTGAGCCTCTTGTAGCCCTGGGGGCAGTCGGTGCCCACCTCCCCACGTAAAGGCCCTGGCTTCTGCACCCCTGTGTCTGCAGAGAGAGGACACCACGGCAGGGGAAGATGAGAGGGGTGCTGGGGGGGCAGAACGGGACGGAGCGAGGAATCTGGCGGTCCGAGGACTCCTGCTCGGGGTGGGCGGGGCGTGGGGAAGGGCCCAGGCACTCACACTGCAGCTGGGGACACTTGTGGCACTTGCTCTGGCCCCAGGCGGTGCCGATGCTGCCGCAGCAGTCTTCTTGCTTGGTGAGGCCGGGGAGGGGGTTGCTGCCGCACTGGGGAGGCGGGGCGTGGGGCGGGGTCACAGAGCGCCCCGCCCTCGCTCGCCTCCCCATGCTCCCTCCGCCCTTTTGCTCGGCCCCACGCCCCAGCACAATCCGGTGAGTTGGGGCCGGTTGGGGTCGGCCGGTCCGGACCGTGGTCCACTCACGGGCTGCTTGGGCAGCGTGTCCTGGAAGCAACGGCCCAGGGGCTTCTGGGTGGGCGGCCGGGGGTGCGGGGGCTTGGGGTGCGGCAGCAGGTGCTGGGAGGCAGCCGGGCCCTCGGCGTTGGGCCCCTCGATGCGGTGCACCTGGACGGAGGCCTCGGGCGGGTGGTGGACGCGCACGTTCACCACGGGGGGCGGGGCCTGCACTGGGGGGCGGGCACGGGGGCCTCAGGGCTGCCCGCAGCGCGGCCACCGCGGGCCACCGCGCAGGCCTCCTCGGGGCCCGGCCCCGCCCACCCGCCTCGGCCTCCCAGGGTTTGCCAGTCGCCTGGTACCTTCTGCTGAGATCTGTCCTGGCCCCAGGGGCACCAGGAAGGCCGCATGCTGGGCAGGGGGCCCCTCCCCGGGCCCGGGCGGGTCTGCGATCACCTGGACTGCGTAGATGGCGTGCTTGCTGGCCACAGACTCGCCCTCTGGAGCCAGGGGCGGCAGCGCGCCTGCGGACAGGGACCCGGCCCGGCCCAACGTGCCCCCGCCGGCTCCTCCCGCGGGCACCTGGCAGAAGCGCCCGGTGAAGTCCGGAGGACACAGGCACTGGTTTCGGGAGGAGCACTGGCCGCCGTTCATGCAGGGCAGAGGACACACCACTGGGGAGGGGAGGTGGATCAGGCCGGGCGCCCCAACTCCCGGCCTCCCTCACCTGCATCAGTGTCTTCCCCCTCCCCCTACCTCCTCTCTTGGGAAACTGGGCTTGGTCACACACCTGGAAACTGCCCTCTCTGGGTCCCCCAACGACCTTATGCCGGTGACTGAAATCCTAGTGAGGCCATGGGCCAGGTGTGTGACCCTGAGCGACTCACTTTCCCTCCCCGTGCCTCAGTGTGCCCACCTGTAGAGATGCTGTGTCTATCGAATGAGAGAATGCCTGTATCAATGCTTATCAGAGGGCCTGGTACACAGAGGGCGCATAATAACTGGTAGCAAATAATGGTGATGACTGGCTTTCCCCTTGGGCCTTTCCGAGGAATTGGAAATCCCGAGAAATTCTGAATTCACTCATTCACACTTGCGCGTGCACGCACTCTCTCTCTCTCTGCTCTCCTAGACCCCACCCCCGGCTTTCTCATACAGGGCCCACGCCTCACCACACCACTAAACACAGCCACAGCTCTCACCTCGCCAGGCCCTTCCTTGGGCACCTCGGCCCAGGGGACACTGTCAGAAATGAGCATCCTTGGCCGGGCGTGGTGGCTCATGCCTATCTATAATCCCAGTGCTTTGGGAGGCAGAGGTGAGAGGATCGCCTGAGACCAGCCTGGGCAACTTGGCGAGACCTCATCTCTACAATAAATCAAAAAATTAGCCAGGCGTGGTGGTGTGTGCCTGTAGTTCCAGTTACTCACAAGGCTGAGGCGGAAGGATCCCTGGAGCCCAGCAGGTCGAGGCTGCGGTGGCCGGGAGCGGCCACTGCACTCCAGCCTGGGCGACAGAGTGAGACTCCAACTCAAAAAAAACAAAAAAGGGAGCATCCTGCCTCCCCACCTTCTCTTGACCTGGCTGCCCAGGCCTGTCTCTCCTGCTCCCTCCTGCCCAGTTACATCCTCTGTAATGTCCCCTGAATCCCCCTTCCCTCCTCCCCAAGGCCTCTGCCCCTCCTCTGGCTCTGGCCTTGCCATCCGGACCGCCCCCTGGCTTCCAGCCGCTCTCCTGCCTGTCACGATGTTCACAATGAAACCCACTCGCCTCCTGGAATAGACACTCGGGGCTCCCCAAGGTCCAGAACCTTCTTCCAGCCCACCCCCCCATCCTTTCCACATGCACCTCACACCCTAGGACTCAGCGCCCTCCCACAAGTATGCCAGTCTTCTGCTCACGGCTTCCTCTGTGCCCTTTTCTCCACCTCGAGCCCAGGCCCTCATCTCTCCATATTCAAAGCTTCTCCTCTCACAGGGGAGCCTTTTCACACATCCCACCCACCTGAGCTCCCTCTTCTGTGCTGTCACCTGCTGCCCCAGCTCTGCCTGGCACTTGCTTGGTTATGCTCCTGTCTGTCTGCCCCACTCTAAAGATCCCCTGGAGGACGGGGCCAGGCTGGCCTCAGCTCTGGGTCACAGAGGAGTTGCAGGAGGAATTAATGGAGTGACTGGCGAAGAGGATGGGACGTCTTTCTGTTTCTGTCACATGCCCTGGACATGTGCTACCAGCCTTGGGGCCTAGTCTCATATCATAGCCTCAACTCATCTGCCCACCCCACGGCTGTCCTCAATTCCCAGGCGGGAGGGGGCAGGTGTTGCTCTCCTGGACACCGAAGGGCCTCAGAGGGACAGCCCACATCCATGGCCATCAGGGTCGGGCCGAGAACATCCCAGCCCAGCCCAGCCCATCCTGCCTGGCCTCTTGGGACCAGGCCTCCCAGGGCAGGAGAGGTGTGTCTCGGGCCGGGGGAGGCAGGATTCTCTTCTTCCTGTCTCCCAGTGAGTCACTCACAGTGGTGAGGGTGACCTCCCAGTGACACCCGCCCACTGTGGCCTGGGCACCGAGCCTGGGGGATGTGGGCAGCACAGATGGAGACAGCAGCCTGGGCAGGATGGCCAGGGAGCCTGGGAGGTGGACACACACTCACACCCACAGTCCTCTTGTCGCACAGACTCATACTGACACTAACACAGGTTCACATAAACACTCCTCAACAGTGATGGGAGAGACACACCCAAGACAACACAAAGACAGGTACTTAACCATAGCGTGCCCCTCCAAACCCCGTGGCATGCCCCCAGAGGCAAGGGGGCCACACACACACACACACACACACCCCATCTCATGAGAGAGAGACCGCGTGAGTGGAGTTCCTTAGGTCTGTGAGTGGGTAAGTGAATATAAAAATGTGTAAGAGGGCCCATTTTGCTGGTGCCATCCTGGGCCCGGCCTAATTACCCTGTCCAGGAGGGTAATTACTGCTGGGACACCTCCCCCAGCCTGGCCCACAGGAGGAGGCCGAGTCCCAGGCCTGGCCCTTTGAAGAGAAAAGCCTGGGAAAGGGCGGGCTCCAGGCTGAACTGGCAAGGCCATAAGATCTTGGGGCACAGGTGGCAGGCGCTCTGAGGGCCTCTGAGGTGCAGATTTGGGAGCTTGTGGGGAGGCGTGGGAAAAAGGACCGGAGCCAGTCCCCACCTTCAGGCCTGCCGGCCACGCTTAGGCCTCAACCCTCCCCTCTCAGACCTTGCCAGGAACCAGTTTGCTCGTCCCAGCCCTGACCTCGGTAGCTCCTTCTAGAGAATGCAGGTGTCTACCCTGGCAGGCTCCACTCTAGACCTTTTAAAGACTTTTCCTGTTTCTTCCAGCAAGTGTGTTTCTTGGGGGGAATATTCACTGCTTCTCTGAGGCTTCCAGCCCCCAGCTCACGTCCCTCAAAAACCCGGGTATGCTCAGTCTCCGAACCCAGAACCTTTCAGGAAGCCTGTGTCGTCCAGGATCGGGCACTTCGCCACACCTGAGGCCTGAACCCTAACCCAAAGCTTCACAGTCCGGGTCTCCAGGCTGCACCCCCGATGCCCCTTGGGACCCCAGGCCCTGAGATCTCTGCTGTCCGCCCCTCAGCCCCCAGACTTCTCTGCGGGTCCCGCGGGTCCCGGCGCCTGTCCCTCCCGCTGTCCCCAGCCGTGCCGGCCCTCACCCACGCGGAAGCCGGAGCCCGTGAGCGTGTCGGTGCTGTGGCCGTTCTCCCCGATGAGCGTCATGTTGGAGCCCTGCTGACAGCTGTCCCGGCACTGGCCCTTGAGACAGGTCCGCTTGCAGATCACCGGCGCAAAGACCACCTTGAAGCGCTCGCGGGCCAGCGCCCCGCCCCCGCCGGCGCCCCGCTCGCCGGCCGGCCCCGCCTCGGCCCCGCCGCCCGGGCCCAGCAGCGGCAGCAGCAGCAGCGCCAGCAGCCCCGCCGCCCCCGCCCCGCGCATCTCAGGGGCCAGGCCGCCGGCCGCCCCTCGGGGCCCGGGCATCCGGGGCGCACGACCCGGGGGGGTGCGCGCGCCCGGGGCGGGGGGGTGTAGGCAGCCGGGAGCCCCGGGAGAGCTGGAGGGGGCAGCGAGGGAGAGCAGCGGGGGGTTGGGGGAGCGGGCCGGGCGGGGGGGGCGGCAGGCGCGGGCAGAGGCCGGGGTTGGGGTGGGGGGGGAGGCGAGGAGATGGAGGCTGCACCGCGGGGAGCCCAGAAACTTCCCGGCCCCGGGAAGAAGCCCGGCCGAGGCCCCGAACTCAGGCAGGAGCGAGGAGGCCGGAGCGAGTCGGGGCGGAGAGGAGGAGCGGGGGGGCGGGGGGGAGAGGGAGCCGGGCGGCCGGCCCGCTGCGCGCCTCCCCCTGGCCGGGCTCCTCTCCCGCGGCCGCCGGGAGCAGGGAGCGCGGGGAGGGCGCAGGGAGGGAGAAGTGAGCAGTTGTTTTCCCCGGCTGGAGCGCGGCGCGGCGGCGAGGGGGGCTGGGGCGCTGGCCCCGGGCCAGGGCGACGGCGTTTTTCTGGCTTCGAGCGTCGTCGCGGCCGCCTGGGGGAGCGAGGGCGTGCGGGCGGGCGGAGGCTGGAGGGGGGCCCGGTCCCCACCCCCGATGCCCGCCCCCGCCGGAACCGCCGCCGCGCCGGGCCCTTTCCAGAGCGCCCTCACCTGGGACCGTCGGGCCGGCCCGCCGGATTCCTCCGGGCGGGGCGGGGCGGCCTACGTAGGCCACCGCTCCCCGCCCCGTCGAAGCGGGAAACCGAGGCCCAGGGAGGGAGGCGGGCCTTCCCCAGGGCCACACCGAGACGGAGGCCCGGCGGGGCTGGCACCCAGGCCTTCCACCTCTGCCCCAGCCTCCCTGGCACGTGTGGGGGTCTCTCAGCCCCAGAGTCACTTCTTAGTACTGGGCCACTGCCCTCCGAGGAGAGGACCAAGGGTGGGGGCAGGGCACCCTTTGGCCAGTGAGGTCCCAGGAGGAAGCCCGTGGGGTCCAAGCGGGAGCCGAAAGAACAAAGCTACAAACCCAGCTTCCCTGCCAGCCCCCTCTAAATGGCTTCCCGGTGCCCACCCTGCCACCTCCCCCCGCTCCCCTTGTCTGGCCAGGCTGGCGGGGCTGGCTCTGGGCCTCAGACACTCTGGAATCGCCAAGGTCTGAGCTCAGGGCCTGGCCCCCTTCCCAGGCTAACAGCCGGGAGGAGGGGGGCGCCGTTGGAGGGCCCAGGGGCTGGGGAGGGGCACAGCAGGGCCCCAGGGCAGGGGTTGGCAGCGG
Source organism: Cephalopachus bancanus (assembly GCA_027257055.1). Classification (NCBI taxonomy): domain Eukaryota; kingdom Metazoa; phylum Chordata; class Mammalia; order Primates; family Tarsiidae; genus Cephalopachus; species Cephalopachus bancanus. The sequence goes on from JAPVLO010000883.1 coordinate 188,949, forward strand.
CCAGGGAGGGGTCTTGAGTTGGGTGGAGGCTGCGGAGGCGCCAGGCTTGTCCACTGGCCTGGAAGGAAGACTGCTGTGTCGGGGGCCCTGGCCACACCACAGGGCCCGCCAGGAGACCCCAGGGCTCAGCCTCTGACTCACAGAACTCAGCAAGGGGTGGGGATGACCAGGGCACATTTGAGTAAGAACACTGCCAAGTCAAGGCAGCACCTAACCCTCTCCGGAAGGGACAGTCTGATGAGGGGAGGGGCTCAGGGACTTACTTTCAGGCACACCTGTTCAAGGACCTCGCCATTTTTCGTTGAGGGTGAGTTTATTGGCGTGACTTTGGAGGGACTCGGAGAGACACTTTCGTGGGTCCTCGGGCCCTGTTTGGTAGAGCCTGGTTTTGCAGAGCTGGGAGGGGACCATCCCTATGTCACCGGGGATCCCAGCTGTTGGAATCCAGGCAGGGGGGTGAGGGCAAGCCCCCACATTCCCTCTGGAGATTGAGTCCAAAAACGAGAGAATAATACCAAGTACTCACCACCTGCCAGGCATGGGCTGAGCATTTTCTGTTCATTTTTTCCTCCTTCTCATCTGAACTGACCCTCCCTGCCTAGAGCTGGCTGTGGTTCACCCAGCACTGTCAAAGAACCGGGGTTGGAGCCTTAATCTCTCTAAGCCTCAGTTTTCTCGCCTGTGAAATGGGGATCTGGCTGGGCTCGGTGGCTCAGTCTGTCATCCCAGCACTTTGGGAGGCCAAGGCGAGTGGATTGCCTGAGCCCGCGGGTTCGAGACCCACCTGGGCAACTTGGCGAGACCTTGTCTCTACAATATAAACCCCAAAAAATGAGCCAGGCATGATAGTGCATGCCTGTAGTTCCAGCTACTTGGAAGACTGAGGCGGAAGGATCGCCAGAGTCCAGCAGGTCGAGGCTGCGAGTGACTGAGAGCGTGCCACTGCACTCCAATCTGGACGACTGAGTGAGACTCCAACTCAAAAAAAAAAAAAAAATGGCCAGGTTCGGTGGCTCAGCCTGTAATCCCGTGCCTTTGGGAGGCTGAGGTGAGTGAATTGCCTGAGCCCGGGGTTTGAGACCCGCCTGGGCAGGCGAGACCTCATCTCTACAATAAATCAAAAAATCAGCCGGGCGTGGTAGCACATGCCTGTAATTCCGGCTACTTGGAAGGCTGAGGCGGAAGGTTCGCCGGAGCCCAGCAGGTCGAGGCTGCAGTGGCCAGAAGCGGCCACTGCACTCCAGTCTGGGCGACAGAGTGAGACTCTAATTCAAAAAAAAAAAAAAAATGGGGATCTGGTCAACCCACTGAGACCTTACTACATGCTAAGCTCTTGCCCACAAATAGAACCAGTCCTGCCCTCCTGGAGTTTCCATACCAGGGGAGATGGACACAGGGAAAATCAATTCTCACATAACCCAGGCTACAACTGAGGTCAGGGCTGTGACAGAGAAGAGCTGGGAACAGGTGGCAGGAGCGGTGGTGGGACCCGGGGTCCAGGAAGCCCCTCTGACAAAGGGAACTTCTCCACCGGAAGCTGGAGGTTGAGTGGAGTTAGCGGCATCGGCAGGCATCTGACCTGAGGGAAACTTGGAAGAGGAGGCCTTGAAGGCTGTTATCAAAGGGTGTGCAGGGTTGGGGATTGCAGTGGCATGCTCACGGCGACTGAGCCCCCACCTGCTGGACTCAGGCGATCCTTCCGCCTCAGACTCCCAAGTAACTAGAATCAGGTGCACACCCCACCATGCTCAGTTAATGTTTTGATTCTTTGTAGTGACAAGATCTTGCCATGTTGTCCAGGCTGGTCTCGAACCCCTGGGCTCAGGCAACCCTCCTGCCTTGGCCTCCCGAAGTGCTGGGATTACAGGTGTGAGCCACTGTGCCCGGCCTTGGATTTTATTTTTGTGGCAATGGGATCGCATCAGGGCAAGGGAGGGGCGCACCACTTCCCTCACGCCAGGAAAGATGATAACGCTTGGGCCAGTGGAGATGTATTTGGGAGATGGAGTCGGGAGACTTACTGAAGTCAGGGTGTGGAGAGGGGTGCCATGATTGGCTCCCAGGTTTCTGGCCTGAGCCTTGTGTGGATGAGGACAGGGAGAGGAACGCCAGAGAGGGGTCTGCAACGTTGTTTGGGACTTGCTGAGTTTGAGATCCTCGTGGGTCTTAGGGTGGGGAGCTCAGACAGGACGTGTGGCCTGGGTACCCAGGCTCAGGGTATTTACGATGGTGGGAAAGGATGGATTCACTAGGGAAAGAAGAGGGCTGAGGGTGAACCAGGGAGGCCACCGTTCCCAGGTTGGGGAGAGAAGGTGGAGTCAGACAGAAGACCCAGGAGGGAAACCAGGGCCTGCTGCAGGAAGAGCCAGCAGAAGCCAGTGTTTTGGGCAGTGGGCGTGGCCAGCAGTGTCTGAGGCTGCTGAAAATAGGTCGGGGGACTGACAGCCCTTGTTCAGGGTCTGCTGAAGGGACTCAGTGACAAAGAGCATTGAAAGTGCCGGGCACTTAGCCGAGCGCAGTGGCTCATGCCTGTAATCCCAGCACTTTGGGAGGCGGAGGCGAGAGGATTGCCTGAGCCCACGGGTTCGAGACCAGCCTGGGCAACATGGCGAGACCTTGTCTCTACAATAAATCAAAAAAATTAGCTGGGCGTGGTGGTGAACGCCTACAGTTCCAGCTACTTGAAAGGCTGAAGTGGAAGGATCCCCTGAGCCCAGCAGGACGAGGCTGCAGGAGTGTGCCACTGCACTCCAGCCTGGGTGACAGAGTGAGAATCCAACTCAAAAAAAAAAAGAAAGAAAGCAAGCAAGCACTGGGCCTGGTAATAACGTTCAACAAACGCTGGGTGGGCCCGGTAATAATGCTCAACAAACACATGTTGTTCTCACCAAATTCCTTAAGCTCTCAGGGCTTAGCAGAAAATGGCCAGAACCACCTGGGACGGCAACCATGTGTCGACCACCCCCCCCCCCGCCACCGCTGGGCACAATCAGTGGCCTTCAGCAGAGACCGACAGCACCTGTCCCTCTGCGGCCTGCAAGGAAAGGGCTTGGGAACAAATATTACCCTAGTCTCCTCTTGGCCACAGTCTCCAGTCAGGCCTCCCTGGTCTGAGCCCGGGAGGAAGCCTGCAGGCCGAGGAACCTGGGACACAGTCTATGAAGGCCAGCCTCTGGGCAGGCAGCAGGGAGAATGAGAATGCAGAGTGGGTCTGCCGGGCAAATGGACACAGTGCAGCGCGTGTGGCACCCGTGCCCTGCACACGTTGTCTAATCCCATCATCACACGTGACGCTTCATTTGCCTCGAATCTGCCCTCTTACACTTATCCCTGCATGCTGTGAGGTCTCCTGTAAGTCCAAGGAGAGCATGACCTTCCCGATCATTCCAGATTGTTCTTGCCGGTGAGAGGTCTTCTCACTGCTACTGTGCCATCCCTGTCCCTCCTCCACCTGGTTGCCTTTTATTTTTTAGAGTTGGGGTCTCCTTCTGTCGTCCAGACTGGAATGCAGTGGCTGGAATCACAGTTCACCGCGGCCTCGGATTCCTGGGCTCAGCCTCCCTGGGACTACAGGCCCACATCACCATGCCCAGCTAATTTTATAATTTTTTGATTTTTTGCAGAGATGAGGTCTTGCTGTGTTGCCCAGGCTGGTCTTGAATTCCTGGGTTCAAGCAATCCTCCTGCCTCAGCCTCCCAAAATGCTAGGATTACAGGGGTGGGCCACTGTGCTCAGCCTCTGGTTGCCTTTTATTTATTTTTATTTTATTTTTATTTTTTAGTTGGAATCTCACTCCATCACCCAGGCTGGAGTGCAGGGGCACGCTCATGGCCACCTCAGTGTCAACCTGCCGGGCTCCTCCGATCCTTCCACCTCAGTCTTCCAAGCAGCCAGAACTACAGGTGCGCACTACCATGCACGGCTAATTTGTTGATTTTTTTTTTTTTTTTTTGTAGAGATAAGGTCTTACCATGTTGCCCGGGCTGGTCTTGAATCTGCAGCCTCCGGCAATCCTCTCGCCTCGGCCTCCCAAAGTGCTGGGATTACAGGCTTGAGCCACTGCACCAGGCCCTCTGGTCACCTTTTAAAACCTAATCCCACTGTGATCCTTTCCTGCTCATGAAACCTGCAGTGGCTTCCCTCTGCTCGCCCGAGCCCACAAGGTCCTCTGTGCCTCGGAGATGCTGAGCTTGTGTCTTTGCTCTTCTGCCAAGTTCATGACCCATCGTGCCCAGGTTCCCGCGAGTTCTCTAAAACAGTCATGCCCGGCCCTCTGGTTCATATCACCAGTGTGTTTCTTTTCTGGTACTCGTCAAAGCCTAGAACAATCTTCTCGGTGGATTTGTAGACTTGCTTATGGCCCATCTCGCTGGCCTCCCAGGAAGGCATGACCTTTTCTGGTCGGGCCAGGCACACAGAGGGTTCTGAATTTTGCTGATTAGCTGCATGGAGAGATGTCAGGAGAGTGTTCACCCTTCACCTTGTGCTGTACACTGCTGTGTCATGTCATCCTCCCAGAGGCCCTGCAAAGGGGAAACTGAGTCTCTGAAAGATGAAACAACTAGACTCAGCTCACCTGGTGAGTAAGATGCCAGGATTGGATCCAAGCCTGCCTGATCCAAAACCAACGAGATACTCCTGGGGAGAGTAACTGGGGGTGGGTCCTATAAATGTCTTGAAGGTGGGTTGCTGGGGGCCTGAGGGCAATGTGGAGGTTTGCTGAAATGTGACAAGCAGAAGCCACAGAACCCAGACCCCAGGGACTCTTCAGATTGCTCAATGTTTTTGAGGTTTTTGGGTTCTTGAGACCTAGTAAAAGCAAGGGACTTGGCCAAAGTTCCACAGTCAGTCAACAGCAGAACCAGGACTTGAACTTGGGGTTCCTGCTGCCTTTTTTTCTTTTTTTGAGTTGGAGTCTCACTCCATTGCCCAGGCTGGAGTGCAGTGGCATGCTCACGGTCACCCCAGTGTTGACCTGCTGGGCTCCGGCAATCCTTCTGCCTCAACCTTCCACGTAGCTGGAACTAGGTGTACGTTACCACGCTCTGCTAATTTTTGATTTATTGTAGAGACAAGATCTCACCAAGTTGCCTGGGCTGGTTTCAAACCCGCAGACTCAGGCAATCCACTTGCCTCGGCCTCCCAAAGTGCTGGGATGACAGGCTGAGCCACCGAGCCCGGCCGCCTTTTTTTAAAATTGGAGTCTCACTGTCACCCAGGCTGGAGTGCGGTGTGATACCGGCTTACCACAGCCTCGACCTCCTGGGCTCAAGGAATTCCCCCCACCTCAGTGTCCCAAGTGGCGGGGACTACAGGTGCATACCACCATGCATGGCTAATTTGTGTGTGTGTGTTGTGTGTGTGTGTGTGTGTGTGTGTGTGTGTCTGTGTGTGTGTATTTTTTTAGAGATAGTGGTCTAGCTATGTTGCCCAGGCTGTCCTTGAACTCCTGGGCTCAAGTGATTCTCTCGCCTCAGCCTTCCAAACTGCTGGGATTATAGGCCAGCACGCCCAGCCTCCTGATGCCTTTTTAAGGGATTGGCTGGACATGGCGGCAGTGGCCTGTGTAATAACAGTTATGTCTCAGGAGGCACGTGGATCTCTGGTTGTTTTCCAGGGTTGGATTCCAATGGCTGCATCGTGCACCAGCTATGTGAATTGGGAAGATTCTTCAACTTCTTTATACCTCTGTTTTCTCATTGTTTTGTTTTGTTTTTGAGACAGGCTTGCTATGTTACCCAGGCTGGCCTTGAACTCCTGGCCTCAAAGCATTCTCTCGCCTCAGTCTCCTGAGTAGAGAGGAAGGGGGAAAAGAGAGGAAAGAGGAGGAGAGAGAGGGAGAGGGGAGGTGACTACAGGTAATGCTACCACACCTGGCTTTACTCTTTTTTTTTTTTTTTTTTTTGAGTAGGAGTCTCACTCTGTCGCCCAGACTGGAGTGCAGTGGCTGCTCCCGGCCACCACAGCCTCGACCTGCTGGGCTCTGATGATCCTTCCGCCTCAGCCTTCCAAGTAGCCGGAATTACAGGCACGCGCTACCACGCCCGGCTGATTTTTTGATTTATTGTAGAGATGAGGTCTCGCTGCCCAGGCGGGTCTCGAACCTGCGGGCTCAGACAATCCACTCACCTCAGCCTCCCAAAGGCGCGGGATTACAGGCTGAGCCACCGAGCCCGGCTACTCATTTTTTGAATTTTTTTTTTTTTGAGTTGGAGTCTCACTCTGTTCGCCCAGGCTGGAGTGCTCACGGCCACCGCAGCCTCGGACTGCTGGGCTCCGGCGATCCTTCCCCCTCAGCCTTCCAAGTAGTCAGAACTACAGACGCACGCCACCATGCCCGGCTAGCTTTTTGCGATTTACTGTAGAGATGAGGTCTCACCAAGGTGCACGGTCTGATCTCAAACCCCCAGGCCCAGGCAATCCTCTCACCTCGGCCTCCCAAAGTGCTGGGCTGACAGGCTGAGTCACTGCGCCTGGCCAACTATACTCATTTTTAAATAGGGTATCAGTGAGCTGATATATGTGAGCCCCTAGCAGATGCCTGCCATATAGTAAACATTCAATATATGGTAGCTCTTTTCATTATTGTCTGAGTCTGGGAGCCAGTGTGGGCTTGTCAGGAGGGAGGACTACCATTTCATGAGGGCTGGCTGTGTGGCAGGTGCTGTGTGGCCTCCGTGTGTCATCCCTCTAAATTCTGAATGTCTTTGGGAAGCTTCTGGGCTCTGAGGAAAGATATGGCTCTTAGGGACAGGTGTATAACCCCAGCACTTTGGGAAGTGGAGGCAAGAGGATGACCTGAGCCCAAGGTTCAAGACCAGCTTTGTCTCTGCAGTAAATCAAAAGATTAGCAGGGTGTGGTGGTGTGCACCTGTAGTTCTAGCTGCTCGGAAGACTGAGGCAGAAAGATCACCTGAGCATGGCAGGTTGAGGCTGCGGTGGCCGGGAGTGTGCCACCGAACTCCAGTCTGGGCAACAGAGTGAGATTCTGACTTAAAACATCTTTTTTTTTAATGCGTCTTAGGAAGCTGGGCACAGTGGCTCATGCCTATAATCCCAGCCCTTTGGGAGGTTGAGGCAAGAGGACTGCCTGAGTCCAGGGGCTCAAGACCAGCCTGGGCAACTTAGCGAGACTTTGTCTCTACAGTAAATCAAAAAATTAGCCGGGCATGGTGGCGCGCACCTGTGGTTACAGCTACTTGGAAGGCTGAGTTGGAAGGATCGCCTGAGCTCAGCAGATCAAGGCTGTGGTGGCCATAAATGTGCCACTGCACTCCAGCCTGGGAGACAGAGTGAGGCTCCAACTCAAAATTAGCCAGACATGGTGGTGCGTGCCTATAGTTCCGACTACTTGGAAGGCTGAAGTGGGAGGATCACCTGAGCCCAGCAAGTCGAGGCTGCGGTTGCAGTAAGCATGCCATTGCGCCCCAACCTGGGTGACAGAGACTCCAACTCAAAAAAAATGGCACTTGGGGAGGGGGTGGGTGGGTAGAATGTAAGGGGCCACTCATCTATTCTAAAGGTGAGGGATGGACGTTATGGGGGTCTGGAAGGGACAATTCTACCTAAAGCGCTTCTCTCCAAAGACACTTTACTGAAAATGGCTGTTTTGAGTCCCTCTGATATGCCCCTTCCTGTGGGTACCAAGCTGATGGGCCCTGAGAGATGGGGTTGGCACGGGAAACGGCTACTGTGAGAGCTCGGACTCAGGAGTTGCACTGGCTGCCAGGAAGGAGTCCCAGCCCTGTCATGTCCCATCTGGGTGGCTATAGGTATATCTAACCACTGCAAGCCTGTTTCCTCTTCAGCAAATTGGGAATGATAGTAAGACCAAACTCTCAGTCTTTCCTTAAGGATTACATGAGATGCTTCATGAAGAGCTCTCAGCACAGTTGTTGGCCCGAAGAAAACAAACACTAAGGCCGGGTGTGGTGGTGCACACCTGTAGTTCCAGCTACTTGGGAGGCTGAGGCGGAAGGATCACTTCAGCCCAGAAATTAGAGGCTGCAGTGAGCTATGATTCAGTCACTACACTCACCTGGGCAACAGAGTGAGACACTATGTCTAAATGCACGCGCGCGCGCGCGCGCGCGCGCGCACACACACACACACACACACACACACACACACACACACATCAAAAGTTGAGTATGCCGGGCTCGGTGGCTCAGCCTGTAATCCCGCGCCTTTGGGAGGCTGAGATGAGTGGATTGCCTCAGCCCGCGGGTTCGAGACGCGCCTGGGCAGCGAGACCTCATCTCTATAATAAATAAAAAAAAATCCACCAGGCATGGTAGCGCATGCCTGTAATTCCGGCTACTTGGAAGGCTGAGGTGGAAGGATCGCTGGAGACTAGGAGATCGAGGCTGCGGTGGCCGGGAGCGGCCACTGCACTCCAGTCTGGGCGACAGAGTGAGACTCCAACTCAAAAAAAAAAAAAAGTTTAGTATTTTTTTTTTTTTTTTGAGTTGGAGTCTCTGTCACTCAGATTGGAGGGTAGTGGCACACTCACAGCCACCAGAGCCTCGACCTGCTGGACTCAGGTGATCCTTCTGCCTCAGCCTTCCAAGTAGCTGGAACTACAGGCATGCGCCACCGTGCCCAGATAATTTTAAAAAATTTATTGTAGAGGTGAGGTCTCGCTAAGTTGCCCAGGCTGGTCTTGAACCCCTGGGCTCAGGCAATCCTCTTGCTTCAGCTTCCCAAAGTGCTGGGATTACAGGTGTGAGCCACTGCACCTGGCTGAGTATAATTAGTTTTCATCATTCTATCATCCAGCCCTTTCCTGTTTTACAGAAATGTCAGGTAAATTCACATCACCGTGAAAAAAAAAGACAAATGAAAAAGAAAAGCGGAACCCCTTTTCAGTGCCTGTTAGCGTGAACACACAATGTTCCAAGTTACGTTTTTGTGTTTTTCAGAGGCACAGCGAGCACTCATTGCCGTGTGAACCTGACTCATCAAATGGGCCAGTCCAGAGGGCCTGCAGTTGAGCTGCCCTTGTGGGCCCTGTCACCCAGGAAAGGGCCTTACCACAGCTGTGTCATCCGTGCCACCAGGGGGACAGATGTTGGATTGGCTCACATGAAGGGGTGATAAACTCTGTGGGCGAGGGAAGGGTCTGAAGGAGCCCAATTCCACGGCTCCCCAGACACCTGGCCTGTCCCCCACAACTGCTGGGAATAGATTTTCCCACTGACACCCGTGAGGACCCTCTGCATCCAGGACTGTGAATGGGCTAAGTTTTTTTTTTTTTTTTTTTAAGGTAGTCAAATTTATTATTTTTAAAATTTTTATTATAAAGATGTGGGGTACATTTCAGGGTTAGGTATATAGACATTGATCATACAGGTTGTTGAGGTATGCCCCTCCCTCCCCTGGCAGTTTCTCTCAACTGCCAATCCCACCCCACCCCTTGACAGTTTCCCACTACTGCCAATTGCTTTCTTATAGCATTATAATTGTTCAAGGTACGTTTGTGAGTGAGAACATATGGACCTCTGTTCTTTGTTTCTGTGACAATCACTGAGTATGATTGACTCCAAATCCAACCAAGTTGCTGCAAAGTTCATATATTTGTCCTTATTTATGGCTGCATAATATTCCATCGTGTGTATGTACCACATTTTTTTAATCCAGTCCAGCTTTGCTGGGTAACACGGTTGGTTCCATGTTTTTTCTATTGTGAATAGCGCTGCAGCAAACATAATGTGTACCGGTATCTTTTTGGTGGAATGATTTCAGTTCCTCTGGGTATATTCCCAACAGGGGAATTGCTGGGTCATATGGAAGGTCAATTTCTAGTTCTTTCAGGAATCACCACACTGTCTTCCAAAGAGGCTGCACCAGTTTGCATTCCCACCAGCAGTGTAGAAGCATTCCGTTTTCTCCATATCCTCGCCAGCATCTGTTGTTACCACCTAACCCCTGTAAGAATGGCCATCATTAATAAAACAAACAACAACAGGGGCTAAGGTTTTACCCCATTTGCAAGCTAACAAGGGAGCCTGTCACAGGCTCGTGGCTGTTGACAGAAGACAGGAGAGCCTGGATCAGAGACAAAGGACTTCCTATTACGCAGAGCAGACAGTGTGAGCATCAGGAAACTTACATCAGCTTCCCTCCTCCCCAAGTGCCATGGGGTCGTGCCGGTGGGCCCAGTAGATACCTGCACTCAGAGTAGATTGCGCTATGGGAGAGAACCAAAGCCAGGAAGCACGCCTGTCCTTTACTCAGGAGGGAGACAGTCTTCCCATCTTCCATGGCTGTTCACTATACAAACATCCCTGGAAAGAGTTTAGAGCGAAGCCAATCAGTGGCCCACGTGCAAAATGTGCAGAAACTCGAGAGACCCTTGGAGAATTAATTTACAATAACACCCACTCCTCCTTTTAAATTATGATGATGATGTTGCTTATTATTATTATTTTTTGAGTTGGAGTCTCACTCTGTTGCCCAGACTAGAGTGCAGTGGCACGCTCATGGCCACCACAGCCTCGAACTGCTGGGCTCCAGCGATCCCTCCACCTCAGCCTTCCAAGTAGGCAGAACTACAGGCGCGTGCTGCCACGCCCTGCTAGTTTTGGATTTATTGTAGAGACGAGGTCTCCCCAAGTTGCTCGGGCGGGTCTCGAACCCACGGGCTCAGGCAATTCACTTGCCCCAGCCTCCCAAAGTGCTGGGATTACAGGCTGAGCCACCAAGCCCGGCCCTTTTAAATTATGATTATTATGATTATTTGAGTCAAAGTCTCCCTCTGTCACCCAGGCTGGAGCACAGTGCCAAGCTCACAGCTATTGCAGCCTCAACCTGCTAGGCTCAGGCGATTCTTCCATCTCAGTCTTCCAAACAACTGGAACTACAGGCATGCCCCACCATGCCTGGCTAATTTTTTGATTTATTGTAGAGATGAGTTCTCATCAAGTTGCCCAGGCTGGCTTCAAACTCCTAGGCTCGGGAAATTCTCTCACCTCAGCCTTCCAGAGTGTTGGAATTACAGGCGTGAACCACACTGTGCCCGGCTTATTTTTATTATTTTTGAGACAGGGTCTTACTCTGTCACCCAGGCTGGAGTATAGTGGCAAGTTCATAGCCCACTCCAGCCTCAAATCCCTGGGCTCAAGTAATCTTTCTGCCTTGACCTCCCAAGTAGCTGGGACTACAGGCACGCACCACCATGCCTGGCTCCAACTTCCCATTTCTACACTTTCTTGGCTTTTGGTGAATTTTCCCATAAGTACACCACATCACTGGCAAATCTTATTAATCTGATCAACAGAGGCAGGAACCAAATCTGCTCAATTTGTCACGTACAGCTTTAATTAAGGCCACTGTAAACAGGACTCCAAGCAGCAGGATGAGGCAGTATTTTTTTTTTAAGTTGGGCTCTCACTCTGTTGCCCAGTCTGGAGTGCAATGGCCACATCACGGCTCACTGCAGCCTCAGTCTCTTGGCTTGGGCAATCCTTCTGCCTCAGCTTCCTAAGTTGTTGGGACTACAGGTGCATGCCACCACACCTGGCTAATTCTTTTGATATTTTTGAAGATATGAGGTCTCTCTATATTGCCTAGGCTGGTCCCGAACTCATGGGCTCGAGCAATCCACCCACCTAGACCTCCCAAAATTCTGGGATTACGGGTGTGAGCCACCACACCTGGCCCAACTTGCAGTATTGACCTTGACCATGTCCCCCAGGGGCCAAGCTGAACAAATCCATAAGGCATCAGATCTACCTTAGAAAAACAATTGGTGAGTGGATTGCCTGAGCCTGCGGGTTCGAGACCCGCCTGGGCAACTTGGTGAGACCTCATCTCTACAATAAATCAAAAATTAGCTGGGCGTGGTAGCACGCGCCTGTAGTTCCAGCTACTTGGAAGGCTGAAGCAGAAGGATCGCCGGAGCCCAGCAGGTTGAGGCTGTGGTGGCCGGGAGCGGCCACTGCACTCCAGTCTGGGTGACAGAGTGAGACTCGAACTCAAAAAAAAAAAGGAAAAGAAAAACAATTCACCTTCTCCTTAATTCTCTGGATTGACCTCTCCACTTGATCTGAAGCATTAATCCAAGTGCAGTAGGACATATTAACAACAGCACAGGCCAAGTGCAATGACTCACGCCTATAATCCTAGCACTTTGGGAGGCCAAGGCAAGAGGATTGCTTGAGCCCAGGAGTTTGAGACCAGCATGGGCAACATAGCGAGACACAGTCTCTACAAAAAAATTAGGCCGGGCTTGGTGGCTCAAGCCTGTAGTCCCAGCACTTTCGGTGGCCAAAGTGAGAGGATTGCCTGAGCCAAGGGGTTCAAGACCAGCCTGGGCAACTTGGTGAGACCTCATCTCTACAATAAATCAAAAATTAGCCAGGCATGGTAGTGTGTGCCTGTAGTTCCAGCTACTTGGAAGGCTAAGGTGGTTGTGTGGTGGTTGTGAGCATGGCACTGCACTCCACCTGGGCGACAGAGTGAGACTCCGACTCAGAAAAAAAAAAAATAGCCAGGCATGTGGTGCTGGTACATGCCTGTAGTCCCACCTACTTGGGAGGCTGAGGCAGGAGAATCGCCTGAGACCAGGAGGTTGAGACTGTGGTGTTGATGTTCTATGGGAGGTTGAGGCGTTTACGGGAATGGAGGCCAGTCCCTGTTGCTTGCACTTTGTCGGCAAGGTTAGATCACAGTCAGAAACATCTGATGGAGGATGGTGAACCTGGAGGTCAGTTAAGACACTCGCAGCAGTTTGGGCAAGTAGGACCAGGGTGTTTTCCTTAGTGAGGAAGGTTCTGGGGTGGCTTGGAAAGACATAAGGTCATGAATGTCTCTCCTCCCATATGCCCCAGGGCTGGGGTGTTTCTTCACCTGGTGCAAGGTTGTTTCTCTCCTGCCTCTGTCGCCAAATCAGTGTGCTCTAGTCCGGCAGCTGGAACTCCGTCTTTTCACCAGTCATCCTTTCACCTAGAAGGTGAGGTACAAGAAAGACAAGGGTATTTTATTTTGTTGTTATTTTTTTTGAGTTGGAGTCTCACCCTGTTACCCAGGCTGGAGTGCAGTGGCGTGCTCACGGTACCACTGCAACCTCGACCTGCTGGGCTTGGCCAATCCTTCTGCCTCAGCCTTCCAAGTAGGTGGAACTACAAGCGTGTGCCACCATGCCTGGCTTTATTTTATTTTGTTTTTATTTATTGTAGAGACGCGATCTCACCAAGTTGCCCAGGCTGGTCTCGAAATCCTGAGCTCAGGCAATCCTCTTGCTTTGGCCTCCCAAAGTGCTGGGATGACAGGCTTGAGCCACTGTACCCAGCCAACAAGTGTTTTGTTTTATTTTATTTATTTTATTTTATTTATTTATTTTTTTGAGTTGGAGTCTCACTCTGTCGCCCAGACTGGAGGGCAGTGGCATGCTCCCGGCCACTGCAGCCTCGACCTGCTGGGCTCTGGCGATCCTTCCGCCTCAGCCTTCCAAGTAGCTGAAACTACAGGCGCGCGCTACCACGCCTGGCTAATTTTTGATTTATTGTGAAATGGGGTCTCTCCAAGTTGCCCAGGCAGGTCTCGAACCACTGAGCTCAGGCAGTCCTCTTGTTTTGGCCTCCCAAAGTGCTGGGATGACAGGCTTGAGCCACCGCGCCCAGCCAACAAGGGTATTTTAATCACACACACAAGAACCCATCTTGTCCCCTCCTCATGTGGGCCACGTTGAGGTGCTCAATGAGGAGATGCACACAGCCAGGTGCCCCAGACACTCTTGTGATCCACAACCCATGTCGGTCCAGCAAGAGAGTTCAGGTGTTGGACACAGTTAACCTGGAATCTCTTAGGCCCCCTTTGACTAGGCTGCCACCGGGAGCACCCCAGCCAGGCTGGCCTGGAGGTGCTGTTACAGGAAAAAAAGCATAATGTCCAGGAATGGAGAGCATGGAACCCTGAATTTTCCTTTCTTTTTTTTTTTGAGTCAGAGTCTCACTCTGTCACCCAGGCGATCCTTCCACCTTAGCCTTCCAAGTAGCTGGAACTACAGGTGCGCGCTACCACACCCAGCTAATTTTTGATTTGTTGTAGAGACGAGGTCTCACCAAATTGCCCGGGTGGGTCTTGAACCTGCAGGCTCAGGCAATCTATTCACCTCAACCTCCCAAAGTGCAGGGATTACAGGCTGAGCCACCAAGCCCGGCCAATTTAAAAATTTTTTTTGTAGAGGTGAGGTCTCACTATGTTGCCCAGGCTGGTCTCAAACTCCTGGACTCAAGCAATCCTCTTGCCTTGACCTCCCAAAGTGCAGAGATTACAGGCATGAGCCACCATGCTCAGCCCAGAAATCTTCTTAAGACTTGAGATTTCAGTGCTCAAGAGCACCACATGACTGTGGATGGTAGGAAGCATGGTCCACTGGACACCTTGACTATCATCCCATTGCTGGGTGGCCTTGGGGATAAAAGGTGCACCATTGGTAGACTTCAAATGCTCCAGAAAGCTGTATGCATGACAGATTCGTCTCAATCTGCCTCACAGTGGTGTGGCTAGGGTTGACTGACTGGGTTGCAACAGTACCAGCCCAACCTGAAAAAGAGTGCGGCATCACCAATGGCCCCAATGGGGGACCAAAGGTTCCATGTATCCAGTCTCTCAGGAGTGGGCAGGGGCAGTGCTGCACCATGGTCTCCCTCATCATGAGACAAACACGTAAGCTTTTGTCAAGGATCACAAGTCTGACCTGGAGTAGTAGCCCCTGCACCAGAAGCGTGGAATCCCTTACCTTGTGTCCACTGTATGATGGTGGCCATGTCTGGTATGATAATAGTCCAGGCAGAAATGGAGACAATCTGGGTAGTGCAGGCTCGATCAACGGCTTGGTTCCATCAGTTTCATCAGAGAACGGGCTCTTGGCATGGGCATCTACAGAATTGATCTACATAAGTGATCTAGACAGTCTGATCATCTGTGATTTGTTTCCACAGTTAGCTGAAAACATCACCATCCAAAGCCCTATCGTGGGCAGTGGGGTTATTAATGCTAACATTATATTTTATATTTGGGGACTCTTAGACTCGGCAACCACATTGCTTTCCAACTGGAGCTGCAAGATTCACACCCTTTGGCTGACCAGGCTTGAGTTGCTTGATCTAGCTAAAGGTTTGTCAGTTTTGTTGATCTTTTGCAAGAATTAACTTTTGGGTGAGTTGATTTTCTCTTCACTTTTCTAGTCTCTATTTTGTTTCTTTCCTTTCTAATCTTTATTATATTCTTCTTTCTGCTTGCTTTGTGTTTGGTTTGTTTTATTCTAGTTTCTTTTTTTCTTTTTGTGAGTCGGAGTCTCACTCTGTCACCCAGGCTGGAGTGCAGTGGCACGCTCACGGTCACCGTAGCCTCAACCTGCTGGGCTCTGGTGATCCTTTCGCCTCAGTCTTCCAAGTAGCCAGAACTATAGGCATGTGCCACCACACCCGGCTAATCTTTTTTTATTTATTGTGAAGATGAGGTCTCACCAAGTTGCCTGGACTGTTCTCAAACCCACAGGCTCAGGCAATCCACTCACCTCAGCCTCCCAAAGTGCTGGGGTGACAGGTTGAGCCACCGAGCCCGGCCTAGTCTTCTAGTTTCTTAAGATGAAAGATTAGGTAATTGTTTTGAGAGCTTTTTTCTTTTTAAAGATAAATATTTATAGCTGTAAATTTCCCTCTAAGCACTTCTTTGGCTGCATCTCATGTTTTAGTTTTTGTTTGTTGATTACACTCATCTCAAAGTAGTTTCCAATTTTCCGTGTACTTTCTTCTATCAGGAGTGTGTTGTTTTATTTCCACATGTGTGTGAATTTCCCAATTTCCCTTGTTATTGGTTGATGACTTCCTTCCATTGTAGTCTGAGAACACTGTATGATTTCAATCTTTTTTTTTTTTTTGAATTGGAGTCTCACTTTGTCGCCCAGGCTGGAGGGCAGTGGCACGCTCCTGGCCACCGCAGCCTCAACCTGTTGGACTCCAGTGATCCTTCTGCCTCAGCCTTCCAAGTAGCTGGAACTACAGGCGAGTGCTACCACGCCCAGCTAATTTTTTTATTTATTGTAGAGATGAGGTCTTGCCAAGTTGCCTAGGTGGGTCTCGAACCCACGGGCTCAGGCAATCCACTCACTTTGGCCTCCCAAAGGCGCAGGATTACAGGCTGAGCCACCGAGCCCGGCTTCAATCTTTTTTTTTTTTTTTTTTTAGTTGAAGTCTCACTCTGTCGCCCATACTGGAGTGCAGTGGCCGCTTCCAGCCACCGCAGCCTCGACCTGCTGGGCTCCAGCGATCCTTGCGCCTCAGCCTTCCAAGTAGCTGGAACTACAGGCGTGAGCTACCACACCCGGCTAATTTTTCGATTTATTGTTGAGATGAGGTCTCACCAAGTTGCCCAGGCGGGTCTTGAACCCGCGGGCTCAGGCAATCCACTCACCTCAGCCTCCCAAGGCGCGGGATTACAGGCTGAGCCACCGAGCCCAGCTACATTGTATGATTTCAATATATATATATATTTTTTGAGTTGGCGTCTCACTCTGTCGCCCAGACTGGAGTGCAGTGGCCGCTGCTGGCCACTGCAGCCTCGACCTGCTGGGCTCCGGTGATCCTTCCGCCTCAGCCTTCCAAGTAGCTGGAAGTACAGGCGCGCGCTACCACACCCGGCTAATTTTTTGATTTATTGTAGAGATGAGGTCTCGCCAAGTTGCCCAGGTGGGTCTCAAACCCGCGGGCTCAGGCAATCCACTCACCTCAGCCTCCCAAAGCACGGGATTACAGGCTGAGCCACCGATCCCGGCTGATTTCAATCTTTTAAACGTGTAGAGACTTGTTTATGACCTAACATATGATCTTTCCTGAAGATGGTTCCATGTGTACTTGAGAAGAATTAGAATTCTTCTATTGTTAAGTGGAGTGTTCTATAGATGTCTGGTCAGGACTCTGATTGACTTATCTGCTTCACTGCCACTTTTCTTTTCAAAGGCGACTACCTTGATGTGAAATATTTCTCTCCCATGATCATAAGAACATCTCTTAAGTTTTTGCCTTGTTATAATATAAGGATTGGGGAGTTTTCTAGAACAGTGGAGCTGATCACAAGAGTTTATCTAGATTTCTCTGGGTCTGTTTTTCGTTCTCCAGTAGGTTATCTTTATCAGCACTGTAAACCAAAACTAGGATAGAAGGGGCCCAAATAGTAATCAATACTTCATCTATGGTTTCCTGCAGGATCTCTTCTGTCTCAGGGAAATCTCTTTGAGAAAGACAAAGCTCCCGGATGGCAGCCGGAACTCTACTGGGAAAACAGCACTTCTGAGACCCTTTACTGTGACATGATAGGACAGACTGAGCTGTAAGGTGGCCCAGCTGTTACCATCCTTCCTTACCATACATGACATGCCCTGTCCTTCATTCCCCAAGTGAATCAAAGTTCTAATGATTCATGTTATTTTTGTCCAGAGTGGTAGTGAATTTCCCTTCATTTGTGTTTAGCATGTGTGCACATCTATCTACAAGCTGTCTGAAATGGGGTGAGACTTCTGTACTCCTAGGATGAGTCTTAGCATTGGTCGTTACCCTGGGGCAGACTTGAAGCTGACTGTGAGAACTACCCCTCCCCATTTCCCAACCCCACTCAGAGGAAAGTTAACAACAACTAGGACGGTGTCTGGCAGCTGACTTTGAACCTGGTTCTTGGTACTTGACCTGCAAGCACCTTCCTAATTCCTCTTCATAAATAGGAAGTACAGTTGAAGACCATTTATTGCGTGGTTGATCATATAATACGGTCAGCATGTATTCTGCCAATTCCCTGGCCTTCCCTCAAAACCTGTTAATCAGCCCGTAAGACCTGCATTGTTCATCTTACAAAAAGCCACGTCTCTGCCAGCATCCCGTTCTTATTGTCAAAACTGTCAAGAACTGTGCAAGGTCTAAGATTTTACTCTGCTTTCAAATAAGTTAGTCGGACACAATTTCATGGATGCTGGCAGAAGATATTAGACTTCTGGGTCAGAGACAAAGGACTTTATTACAGCACAGCAGGAACATGAACGTGAACAGGAACATATTTGTGCCACTTCTCCATACTCTCAAGTCTCGTGAAGGCAATACAGATGGACCCACATGGATGCCTAAATGCATGGTGAGTTGTATAATATTACAGCGGGGGACCCAAATCTTTTCTAATGGGCAGTGAGCACGCCTGCCCTTTGCTGTAGAGGGAGACATTGTCTTTGTGATCCAAGGCTGTTCACTATACAAACATCCTGGAACAGATAGCCCAGAACAAAGGTAATAGTGTCTTTGCTCGCAAGAGCTGCACAGATGTGAGAGATGGGTGGAGAATACCTCTCTCCTCATGTCTCCTCCCTAAACCCTCACATAATCCTACCGAGTACATACAGTTTGTTCTGTTTCACAGATGAGAGATTGAAGTCCAGAGAGATGAAGTAAATTAATCCAGGTGATACAGCCAGTAAACATCAGATCCAGGATCAAACCCAGGTCTGCCTCATTCTAGTTCTGTACCTTGTCAAGTTCCTGCAGTGGAACTTGAGGCAGGGAGGGACCGTGAGAGGAGAAAGGTGACCAGAAGCCTCTTGAGTAGTGGGAGTGGAGGAATGCAGGGAGAGTGGAAGGAGATATGTGTGTATGTGTGCATTTCTATATATACATGCTGAAAGGTGGGCTGAGGACCAGATTTGTAGGAACTTGGAGACCAAAATAAGGATGTTGGATTTTTTTTTTTGAGTCAGCGTCTCATTCTATCACTCAGGCTGAAGTGCAGTGGCACCATCACAGCTCACTGCAGCCTCAACCTCCTGGGCTCAGGCAATCCTTACGCCTCAGCCTCCTTAGTAGCTGGGACTACAGGTGTGCACCATCATGTGCAGCTAATTAAAAAAAAATTTTTTTTTTGAGTTGGAGTCTCACTCTGTCACTCAGACTGGAGTGCAGTGGCCGCTCCCGGTCACTGCAGCCTCGACCTGCTGGGCTCCGGCGATCCTTCTGCCTCAGCCTTCCAAGTAGCTGGAACTACAGGCGCATGCTACCACGCCCGGCTAATTTTTGATTTATTGTAGAGATGAGGTCTCGCCAAGTTGCCCAGGCGGGTCTCGAACCTGTGAGCTCAGGCAATCCACTCACCTCAGCCTCCCAAAGGCGTGGGATTACAGGCTGAGCCACCAAGCCCGGCTAAAATTTTTTTTTTTAGAGATAAGGTCTCAGTATGTTGCCCAAGCTGGTCTTGAACTCCTAGGCTCAAGCAATCCTCTCACCTCAGCCTCCCAAAGTGTTGGAATTACAAGTGTGAGTCACTATGCCCAAACTATGGACTTTGTATTTTTGTCTAGGTGTGATGGGGAGATGTCTGAGGGTTTTAAGTACAAGAATAACATGATCTGTTATTTATTTATACATTTATTTATTAATGAGATGTGGTCTCGCTTTGTTGCCCAGGCTGGAGTGCAGTGGTGTGATCATAGCCCACTGCAGCCTTGAACTCCTGGGCTCAAATGATCCTCCCACCTCAGGCCCCCAAGTAGCTGGGATTACAGGTACAAGCCACAATGCCTAGCTTGATCTATGTTTTAAACGAATTGGCCAGGCTCAGTTACTCAACCTGTAATTCCAGCACTTTGGGAGGCCAAGGCGAGTGGATTGCCTGAGCCCGCGGGTTCGAGACCCGCCTGGGCAACTTGGCGAGACCTCGTCTCTACAATAAATAAAAAACTAGCCGGCTGAGGTAGCATGCTTCTGTAGTTCCGGCTACCTGGAAGGCTGAGGTGGAAGGATCGCTGGAACCCAGTAGGTTGAGACTGTGGTGGCCGGGAACGTGCCCCTGCCCTCCAGCCTGGGCAATAGAGTGAGACTCTAACTCAAAAAAAAAAAAAGAATTACTCAGCTTTCTGCTCTATAAAATGGGGATAATACTAGGACCTGCCCCATAAGGTTGTCATGAGGAGCAAATGAAAGTGATTAAGTAGGAGGATGAGCGTAAGGGTCTTAGTGGGTACCAGGCAGAGTAGGCAGTTGAGTCGATATTAACCACCATGATGACAAAGGGCACACTGAGGAATTCAGGGTGGGGCTGCGGGCTGGCGACAGTAATGACCTGGAGGGTCTGTGCATACAGGCAGGGACAACTCTAATCAGCCTGGCAGATATGAACTTGGGGTTCAGGCCCTGAGTCAGGTATACTGCTGCCCAAGAGCCTACCGGCAGATGGAGAGAACCAATCAAGAATCAGAAATTGGCGGTTCCATGGGGTCTACATAGGAGGAAGATGGGGCCGGGAGGAAGGCACTTCAAGTGTGATTGAGAGAGCATGTACTGTTCAGAGAAGCAGGCTGCGGAAGACATTATGGAGTCCTAGCTCCTTTTCCACTGGTCTGGTGCATGAACTTGAGGCCCCATCTGGGTATCCCTGCCTGCCCCATCCTGCTTCTCTGAACCTGTTAAGGAAAAGGATGCCTCTGAAAAGAGAACACAAGCTGGGCGCGGTGGCTCACGCCCATAATCCCAGCACTTTGAGAGGTGGAGGCTAGAAGACTGCCTGAGCCCAGAGTCTGAGCCCAGCCTGGGCAACATGGAGAGACTTCATCTCTACAATAAAATAAAAAAATAAGCCGGGTGTGGTGGTGCATACCTGTAGTTCCAGCTACTTGGAAGACTGAAGTGGAAGGATAGCCTGAGCCCAGCAGGTTGAAGCTGTGGTGCTGTGAGTGAGCGTGCCACTGCACTCCAGCCTGAACAAAAAAGTGAGACTCCGACTCAAAAAAAGAAAAAGAAAAAGAAAAAAAGAACACAGACTTGGCGCGATGGCTCACTCCCGTAATCCTAGCACTTTAGGAGGCCTAGGTGAGAAGACTGCTTGGGCCCAGGAGTTTGAGACCAGCCTGGGCAACATAGCCAGACCTTGTCTCTACAAAAAAATTTAAAAAATTACCCAGGCGTGATGGCATGCGCCCATATCCCTGGTACTCGAGAGGCTGAGGCAGAAGAATCGTCTGGGCCCAGGATGTCGATGTGGTGTGTCATGATTGTGTCACTGCACTCCACCCTGAACGACAGAGTGAGAGACCCCTACTCAAAAAAAAAAAAAAGAACACAGCAGAGGAGGGAAAAAATCACTAAGGCCAGTGATCAGGGAGCACGGGTGATTTCAACTTGTAACTTATCCAAGGAAAGCGTACCGGCCGTAAGTGCAATAAGCCCTCTCCGCCCCCGTCCCCATCCTGTCCAGCAAGCGTCACTCAGCGGCAGCTGGAACCCCAACTGCGCATGCCCAGTACAGCGCCATCCGGCCCGCAGGCCTTTCCAGGACTTCAACTTCAAAGACTGGTCTGCTTAGGAGCCGACTTTGCTTCAGCCCCAGGCTTGGGGAGGCGAGGGAGAGGCAGACTGGGACATCGAGCACGCACGAGGGTCTTGCAATAGGCTGAAAACGAGAATGACCCTGCCTGGCCTGCCTTGCGCATGGAAGCGAGAAGCACGGAGGCCCGAGCAGGCTCCACGCGCTCGCCAAGGGCAGTTTGTTATCATCACGGTTGTTGTTGTGATGACGCCACTGCCCCGCCCGGCCCTGGCCCCGCCCGCGCGGGAAGTGAAACCCCAGGGGAGGCGGAGGCCACCGGGGATTTCTTAAACCCAGTGGCTCCCTCCATCCGCGACGGGCAGTTGGGGCGACCCTGCGAAGCCGCTTCCAGGCCTTGCGAGCTAAGTGGTTGCCACTCAGACGCCCCTCCCGAGGCCCCGCGGGTTGAAAATTTCGGGTTCCCGCTCACGGACACGCCTCCGGGGCGAGGGCCATCTTGCGGCAGACACGCCCCACTCCGGGCGCAGGGAGGCCTGAGGCCCCGTGACGTCACTTCCGCCCGCACCCGCTGCCGCCATGGAAGGGGCGGATCCGCGGCGAAGGGCGCTCCCCTTGCGCGTCACTTCCGGCGAGCCCGGCGGCGACCACGGCAACATGGCTCTGAACGGCGCTGGTGAGGACTCGGACTGCAGGGGCTTGCGGCTGCGGGGAGCAGGGGCAGCCCCCTCCGCCAGAACCCCCGGTCCCTTGTGCCTCTCTTCCCCAGAGGCGGACGATTTCTCCTGGGAGCCCCCGACTGAGGCGGAGACGAAGGTGCTGCAGGCGCGGCGGGAGCGGCAGGACCGCATCTCCCGGCTCATGGGCGACTACCTGCTGCGCGGTTACCGCATGCTGGGCGAGACGTGCTCGGACTGCGGGGTGAGGAGCGACTCGGGCGAGTGGCCGGGGAAGGGGCTGCGGGCCCGGCCTCTCGGCCCTTCCTCAACTCTGGACCCCGTCGCCCGGCGTCTTACCCCACCTCGTGTGCTTTCTGGTCCCTAGACGATCCTCCTCCAAGACAAACAGCGGAAAATCTACTGCGTGGCTTGCCAGGAGCTCGACTCAGACGTGGATAAAGATAATCCAGGTGAGAGGCCGGGTGCGCTTCGTGGAGAAGGGTGGTGGGTGGCGTTAGAGCCTCGGAAACAGTAGGCCTAGGAGGTGACATTGGAGTCTGTGGGTGCGGCGTGGGTAAGGTGCCTTTTCCTTTCGGCTCTAGAGAGGACCATTCATTCAGTAAGAGCATCAAGCACGAAGCACCTCCTGGGTGCTGTACACTGCGGGGGAGTCTGAGCAGTCAGGCCCAGTCATGATGGAGTGATGAACTGTGAGACAGTGTAGAAAGTGGATGTCTTGCTTTGTAGGGAGCAGAGAAAACCCTCAAGCACAGAAAGAACAGAGCAGAAGAGAAAAGGAGGTGGCTCAGGACTGAGGGGGGCAGGCATCCTGACGGTTCCACCCACTTTCTCCTCTTTTAGCTTTGAATGCCCAGGCTGCCCTCTCCCAAGCTCGGGAGCACCAGCTCTCCGCCTCAGAGCTCCCCTCAGCCTCTCGGCCTGTCCCCCAGCCCCCAGTGCCCCGTCCAGAGCACTGTGAGGGAGCTGCAGCAGGGCTGAAGGCAGCCCAGGGGCCGCCCCCTCCAGCTGTGCCTCCAAATGCAGATGTCGTGGCCTGCACACAGACAGCCCTCCTGCAGAAGCTGACCTGGGCCTCAAGCGAGCTGGGCTCTAGCGCCTCCCTGGAGACCAGCATCCAGTTGTGCGGCCTTATCCGGGCATGTGCTGAGGCCATGCACAGCCTGCAGCAACTACAGCACTAAGAGATGCCCCTGAGAAAAACCCTCTAGAAAAACAGCTCTTCCTCTGTGTGGTTTGTTCTTTTCTTGGTTCCGAGTGTGCATGCCTGCCCCAGCTCTACTCGCCTGTTTCCTACTTTTGGCTTCTCACCTTTCCACCGCCTGCTCTCCTGGGAGCTCTAAGAGACGAGTTAAGCTTGTTTCTGCTCAGTTTCCCCAGGCAGAGAATGAGGGAGTCTAAGGGTACCCCTTTTCGAAGGTAGAGGCCATAGCCGCTTCAAAGGGAGGAGCAAGAGGGTGGACTTCTAGCCTCGTCTCTGGCATCAGCCCTGCAGCCTCCTCAGCCACCTGCCTGGGAGTGAGATTCTGGGTTCCAGCCCCCTCGGTAGCTTTCCCTCCTTCCCCTGGGTATATCATGCGATCCCATCTTATGCCCCCCCACTCCGACACTGATAGGAGTTTATGGTGACCTCAGCGTCAGGTGGGGCATTCAGAGACAAGGATAGGCTTGCCCCGGTCTCCTGGACCCCACTCTTAGATCCTTTTCTTAGGGAGGGTTCTTGGGCGGAACGGTGAGATGGCTGGGGTAGCGAAAAGACGGCGAAGGAGCCGCGCCTGCCTCTTCTGGCCTCTCCCCCCGCTTCGCCGCCTTTTCCAGTCCCCCGTCAGTCGGTCGGTCGGTGGGTGGGTGCCCGGGCTGCCTTCCCGCTTGGCGCGACGTGGACCCGCAGCCGTCGCCGGTTTAAGGGAGGCCCGGCCCCTGCGGAGGGGGCGGGGCGGGGGCGGAGCCTGAGCAGCCGGGGAAGGAACAAAGCGCGGCCTGCGGGCGGCGGCGGCTGGGCTCCGGGCCGGGCGCGGGGCCTGCGGGCGGCGGCCCGGGCGGGGCTCCCGAGGGGTGGGGGCGGCATCGGGGCCATGAACGGGCTGCCCGCGGCGGAAGCGCCGGGCGGCGCGGGCTGCGCCCTGGCCGGGCTCCCGCCGCTGCCGCGCGGCCTCAGCGGCCTCCTGAACGCGAGCGGGGGCTCGTGGCGGGAGCTGGAGCGCGTCTACAGCCAGCGCAGCCGCATCCACGACGAGCTGAGCCGCGCCGCCCGCGCCCCGGACGGGCCCCGCCACGCCGCCGGCGCGGCCGCCGCGGGCCCCGCTGCCGGCCCGCGCCGCCCGCTCAACCTGGACTCGGCGCTGGCCGCCCTGCGCAAGGAGATGGTGAGTGCCGGGCGGGGCCGCCGCGGCGCGGGAGGGTCCCAGGCGGGGCTGGGGCTGGGGCTGAGCGGGCCCGCGGGAGCGGGTGGGGTCACAGGTCAAGGTAACAGCCGGCTGTGCCGCCTGTGTCTGCAAACGTTTGGCTCGTGGTTCTGCATCCCATTCTGCCACGTGCGTGTTGCCCCGCTCTACAGGGGAGGCTCAAGGACTTGCCCAAAGTTTCGCAGCTTGCAATGGGCGGCCGACGTCCGCAGAAACTTCCCTTTAAGAAGGTGCAGGGAGATTGGCTAGGGCGTGGCCTGGGCCCCGGGAAGGCGGGGCTAGGGGTGGCCTGGACCCCAACTCCAGCCCACCCTCAGTTGTCTGCAGGTGGGGCTGCGGCAGTTGGACATGTCCCTGCTGTGCCAGCTTTGGGGCCTGTACGAGTCAATCCAGGACTACAAACACCTGTGCCAAGACCTGAGCTTATGCCAGGACCTGTCGTCCTCCCTGCAC
Source organism: Cephalopachus bancanus (assembly GCA_027257055.1). Lineage (NCBI taxonomy): Eukaryota > Metazoa > Chordata > Mammalia > Primates > Tarsiidae > Cephalopachus > Cephalopachus bancanus. The sequence goes on from JAPVLO010000883.1 coordinate 213,782, forward strand.
TCGGACAGCTCCTACCCGCCTGATGCCGGCCTTTCTGACGACGAGGAGCCTCCCGACGCCAGCCTGCCCCCCGACCCGCCGCCCCTCACTGTGCCCCAGACCCACAATGCGCGCGACCAGTGGCTCCAGGACGCCTTCCATATCAGCCTCTGAAGAACTGCGGGCGGGTGGGGAGCCGCCCACGGCACAGAAGCTCGCCCTTCGGCAAGTCAGTGCCTGCGCTTTCCCCACCCCGTCTCGCCTTGCAGGAGGGCCAGTGCCCCTCGGAGGCGGATTGCCAAGCCCCTCTCTCCTGCTATGGGTCGGCTGGCACTGGGGCGGGCACCTAGGTTGCAGCCTCAGCCCATGGCACCGGACCTCTGCTCCTCCCACACGCACCCCCAGCTTGGCCAGCCCTCAGCCGGCAGGGGGCTCAAGCGACGGGCCCTCCCCTTGGCGTCTCTGGGGTCGGGATGGGTGCCTGGCTCCCATCGGCGTCTCACCTGTTGCTGTCGGCAGCTGCTGGCTCGGGGGCATCCCGCCTCCAGTCTCGGGGTTCCACTGCCCTGGACAAGGGCTCCTGGACCCGGCCCCACACCCACCCACGGGCAGGAGGGCCGAGGCTCCGTGCTGGATGTTTAAGTTGGGGGGCCAGCCCCTGGGCGCGTAGATCAATAAATGCTCTCAGCGTGGTCGTGCTCTGCTTGCCTGACTCTGGGGCGGGGGCGGAGCGGCGTTCCTGGCGTTCGCGCGCTCCTCCGGCAGGTGGCGCCCGAGGCCCGGGTGGAAGACCGGCTCGCCGCGGGGCGGGGCGCGGCGGGGAGCGCGCCAGGCCCGCCCAGCCGGGCCCACGGCCGGGTGGCTGCGGCCGAGTCACTTCCCCTCGCGGACGGCGGCCTCGGAGTCCGGCCCCCTCCCGACTCGCTCGGGGCGTCCCGGCCGGCCGGGAAGGAAGGAGAAGGAGCCGCCCATCTCGAGGAGAGAAACTTTCCAGCCCGGGTGGAGGCGGGGCTGGGGCGGCGCAGGAAATGGGTGGGCCGGAGGCCGCGGACCGAGGGGCCCCTCGGCGGGAGAGGCGCGAGCGCCTCCGGGAAGGGCCTGGGACCCTGGCCCCGCGGGCGGGGCCGGGAGCGGGACCCAGCCTCCCGAGAGGCCGGGCAAACCTTGCGCGGGGGTGGGGCAGGACCTCGAGCTCGGCGCACGGGACCCCGCGGCGCGGAAGCGCGATCGGGGGTCCCAGGCACCCCCACCCCGCACTCGGTCTCCTCCTGGTCGCCCGGATGCACTCCCCCCCCGCGCCCAACTTCAGGATTGTGCGTAAACGGCTTCCTCTTGCAGAGGAAGCCGAGACCACAGCGCCGGGGCTGGGAGCGACACCCAGGTGTCCAGCCCGCCGGAAACAGCCTGCACATCAGGGGCGAGGGCGCTTGGACCCCCGCCCGCACACACTGCGCCCCGCGGCTCCCTGAGAGCCGCGAAGTCGCACCCTGAGTCGTACGGGCTTCGCCTCGCCCTGCCGCACGGTCACTTGTCACTTGCCTGCCGGAGACGCAATCCCGCTGGCCCTCCTGGCGGATGGCGCGTCCTGGCCAAGCCGAGCCCTCGTCGAGCTGCGAGCCTCGGTCCCTTCACGAGCCTTGCAGAGCGGCGGGCGGGACCGACACGCGTCGCCCCGAGGCTTTTCTCCAGCTCGGGGCCTGGCACCTGGAGACGTCATTACCATGCAGGGCGGGTGGGTAGGCGATAAGGGCTCTAATCTAGGTGTGACAGCGCCGCTAGCCCGGAGGCAGGCTTCCCGGGGAGGGAGCGCAAACACACCCGCGCGGGCACACTTTCCCCGCATGATAACGGATTCCATTTAACGAGCCCCGGCAAAAATCAGCCGGCGTCTGCGCCCCATGCTTTCCAACGCTTTATCGTGGCAACGACACTATAAAAGGCGGGGCTATCATTATCCCCATTTAACAGACGTTGAAACTGAGGCTCGGGTGCTGGTGCTTTGCCCAAGGCCACGCACTTGGAAATCAGGATTTGAACTCCCAGCCTCTGAGAGGTCAGGGTCACCTTCCCACCTGACAACTGAGGACTCAGGTTCTGAGAGACGGCAGCCAGTGTGCCGCCGAGGTTGGTCCCTGACGGCTGTCCCGCTATGGTTGAGACGTGGGTGGCCGGGTCCGAGCTGCGGACAGTTGCCTCTGGCCGAGATTCACAGGATGACTCGGTGCCAGTCCCTTCCTCCTTCTGGGCCTCTGTTTCCCCAGCCGGTGAGATGGGGCCACCAGCGCAAACCCCCCAGGGCTGCGGGCATCAGGGGGGCGGCCGGGGCAGCGCTCAGAGGGGCACCAAGTTGCGGGTTGCCCGCGCCCCGGCCCACGCGTCCCGCGCACGGCCAGGGCGCTCGGAGCGGGTTCTGCGGTCGGGCGTCACCCCGCCACCCCCGCCCCCACCCCCGCCCCCGTGGCCGCGCGAGGCCCCGGAAGCCGGGTCGCCCCGCCCCCCGCGCTCCCGCCCCGCGCCGGAGCCCCGCCCGCCTTCCGACGGGGGTGCGGCTCCAGGAAACGGCGCGCTCGCCGCTCGGCGCTCCAGCCCCCGACGCGCCCGAGACGACCCCGCACGCTCAGCCGGATCCCCGGCGGGCCCCAGCGGCGGCGGCGGGGAGCGCGGCCCCGGGTCCGAGTCTCGGACGCCCGCGCCCAGACGGGGCGGGCGGCGCGGATAGGAGCCCCAGAGGCCATGGGGACCCGGGCCGGGCCAGCGGTCACTGGCCAGCGGGAGCCCCGGGCCTGAGACGCGCACGGGCGGCGGGGCCATGACCTCGGTGTGGAAGCGCCTGCAGCGCGTGGGCAAGCGGGCCGCCAAGTTCCAGTTCGTGGCCTGCTACCACGAGCTGGTGTTGGAGTGCACCAAGAAATGGTGAGTGGAGGGGGCGGGCGATCCCGGGGCCTCAGGGACCCCTTCTGGCCTCTGGGCCTGGGAGAACCTTGCCCCCGGCCCCATGGCCAGAGGGGCCCCACCTCGCCTTGGGCCCTGGTGTCCCTGGCACGGAGACTCAGAAACGTCCTTGGAACCCGTGGGACCCCTGGAATTGGGGGTGCGGGCAGCCTTACGGCGCCGGGGTCAGGACCTCAGGTCTGACGTTCAGCCGGGGTCCACGTTTTCCTCAGTTGTGGTTGCGGCTGGGGAGGGGTCTACATATCTTGGGCCAGAGAGATGGTTCCGGGTGGCATTGGAAACGGGAGCGAATTTTGAGGTCCACAGGTAGCCAGGGCTGGGGCAGAAACCCCGTGGGCTGTAGTCGAGCCCAGATGGAAGACGTTGCCCCCTCCTTCCCAGCCCCTGGTTGAGCCAGAAGAACCCCCTAACCCCCGCCCCTTCAGCCAGAGTGAGTGCCCGGAGCCTGGAAACATCTTCCACGATGTCCTTAAAAGGGGAAACTGAGTGCTAGGAGGGAGGCGGGGAGCTGCTTAAAGGGGCCGGAGGGCCTAGGAGGCTGTGGGTCCAGGAGGACACGGTGGCAGGGTGAGGGGGCAACCCATGAGAGGGTGCAGGCCCCAGCCCGGACTGTCAGAGGGCCCAGGGGCATCCCGTTCACATGCCCCCACCCGCGGCTGCCCGGACCCCTGCGTCACACCCTAAATATACGTGCTTGCTGGTGTCAGCTTCCCTTGGCTGGATTAGGGCACAGCTGTGGGGGCCTCACCCGCCAGGCGGGGCTAAATTTAGGCTCCCCGGGGAAGGGCCGGGCCGGAAGGGCCCAGGAGGTCCAAGGGGAGACAGGGGGCAGGAGACTGGGGTCCCCAGGCAGCTGCTGTGGCCTGGTCTTGCCCACACTGGGCCTGCCAGAGGGTCATTCACTCGGTTCATTCAGCAGAGCCCATCGAGGTCCAGGGCTGGCCAGGATAACACGGCAAGGGACTGGCTTTGAGCTCTGGCCTCTGGCCTCTGCTTCAGCAACGCCGGGCGAGCAGGCTGAGGGTGCCAGCAGTGTCAACGCGGCTGAGTCACAGGCGGCAGAGGGCAGGGCCTCCTGGGCCTTTTAGCTTGGAGCCCAGGCCAGGAAGCTGCCCCTGCCCAGGTCACAACTTCCCAGGAGGGTGTGCCCAGCCTGATTCAGGCGCCAGCCAGGCCCCGCCCTCCCTAGGCACCCCCTAGTCGCTTCCCCTTTCTGGGAAGGTCCCATGGACACCCTTGCTCGGCCACCACCTGCGGTTTGAGGCTGGGGAAGGAAGCTGGGCTCTGAGCCCGAGGGTCAGCTGTGTGACCTTGCTTGGCCCCCAACTTCTCTGGGCCCCAGTATCTTCAGGGGTGATCCTGGCTTGGCCTCCAGAAGAACAGTGGGCTGGGCAAACCCGGGCGTCCTGCTGCGGGGCTGGGTACGGGCAAAGAGGGCTCTTGGACTGCCCTGGCCTGACCGTCCCCTCAACCATCCCCTCTCCTGGACAGCAGTTGAACGCTGTAGCCCAAAGGGGCCCTCTCCCTGCCAGGCCCAGCCACGTGTCCGCTCAGTGTTTGAGAGTGAGCCCTGCACGGCCATCTTTTTCTTCTAACCCTCTCTTCTGTGTCTGCCCTAGTTCGGCTTAGATGTCACTCCCTGGAAGTCCTCCCTGACTGCCCCCTACCTCCCGGGCTCCAGCGTCATCATCTCCCTGCAAAGCCATGGGAATCCAGGGCTCTGGGTCGGGGGAGGTGGAGGTGCTGGCTGGCTCTCCTTGGGGTCCATGGGCAAAGGGCTGGGCACGGTGGGGTAGGAGTTGTCTAATGACAAGCCGACCCTGTGCCTCTCTGAGCTTACCTCCCACCCTCGGCCCCTCGCTCTCACCCCGCCTCTCCCGCAGCCCCATGCCCTTGGACTTGCCTTTCCCTCTGCCCGGAGCCCTCTTTCTCCAGGTCCTCCCGTGGCCCATCCCTCCCCCACGCATGCCTGCTCCTCGGCCCACCTCAAGGAGCCACCAGGGCCTCTTTCGTATCACCCTGGAGTTCGCTGGTTAACTTGTTTCCTTCTCGACTAGCCCCCTGCCCCATCTCCATTGTCCTCAGCTCCAGAGGGGTCTCACCTCCTTTCTTCCCTGTCCTGCCCCAAAACTGTTTATGGTGTGCCCTCCACACGCATTGGTGAGGGAGTGGACGTCTCTTATTCTGAGTCTTTGTTCCTCCCTGGGTCTCAGAGTCTGTGTGGGCATGTAGGTCTGTGTCTGTCATCTCTTGCTGGGTCCCTGCTGTGTTTCCCTGCGTCTCTGCCTCCGTGCGCTGGTCTCTGACTCTCTTGCTGTCCTTCCCGTAGTCCCTGCCGGCCCACACTGTCTGGGCCTTTGCCCTTCCGTTCCCGCCCCACCCTGCTTCAGCGGCCTCACCCTGCACCCTGTGGCCCCAGATAAGGGGCTCCCCAGGCCCTCTCCTGGAAGGAGAGGGGGGTGGGCAGAAGGAGGACCCTGAGGGAGCTGAGGAGGAGGAAGGAGTGGAGATGGGAAGGCTGGCGGGGCTTCCCTGAGCAGCCCCTCTCTGGCACCCCTCCCCCAGGCAGCCGGACAAGCTGGTGGTGGTGTGGACCCGGCGGAACCGACGCATCTGCTCCAAGGTGGGGGTGGGTGGCGACTGGGGTGCAGGCTGAGGATGGGCCAGTGGCGGGGGGCATGGAGAAGGCTGGTAGGAGCTGATGGGGGAGTAGAGTCAGGTTCAAGTTCAAAATCCAGAGAGGGGAGAGGAAGACGGGGTCAAGGTTGGAGAAGAGGGCACGGAGTTGGGAGGGAGAATTAGGATGAGGGACAGGACTCAGACTGCCCTGTGTAGGCCCACAGCTGGCAGCCAGGCATCCAGAATCCATACCGGGGCGCCGTGGTGTGGATGGTTCCTGAGAACGTGGACATCTCCGTGACCCTCTACAGGGTGAGTCTAGCCCTCCACTATAGATGCCAGTGGGCAGGCTGGTGTAACCTTGGGCAGCTATGGGTGTGCCCCGGCGGGTCATTCACCCAAACAGGGAGGAATACAGGGGCGAGACCAACAATTTAGGGGGACTTTGATTCAGCTTGAGTGGCCCAGGAGGTCTCCTCGGAGGAGGCAGCATTTACCTAACACGTGCAGCTTGGCCAACAACTGGGATCGGAAGCCGGGGCGCATCCAGGGTGTGGGGGCTGCATGGGTGGGGGTCCCACCCAGCAGCTCCTGGGCCAGCACAGGCCACTCTCCCTCACTCCCACCCTGTACTCACCAGCGCCCCCTCTTCCCAGGACCCCCACGTGGACCAGTATGAGGCCAAAGAGTGGACGTTTGTCATTGAGAACGTGAGTGGCCGGGGTGAGCTGGGGCCTAGGGTCTTGGGGGCCCTGGGGTGGCCCTGATACCCCTTCCCCCGGTCTCTCCCGACCCACAGGAGTCCAAGGGGCAGCGGAAGGTGCTGGCCACGGCTGATGTGGACCTGGCCCGCCATGCGGGGCCGGTGCCCGCCCAGGTTCCCCTGCGTCTGCGGCTGAAGCCCAAGTCGGTGAAGGTGGTACAAGCTGAGCTGAGCCTCACTCTCTCCGGGGTGCTGCTGCGGGAGGGCCGTGCCACGTGAGTGCCCACTCGCCTTCCTTGGCCCTGACCTGTGACCTCTGCCCCCAGCCCTCACCTCTGTCCTCTGCTCCCCAGGGACGACGACATGCAAAGCCTTGCAAGCCTCATGAGCGTGAAGCCTAGTGACGTGGGCAACTTGGACGACTTTGCTGAGAGTGACGAGGATGAGGCTAGCGGCCCAGGGGCCCCCGAGGCCCGGGCTCGCGTCCCCCAGCCAGGTGGGCTCACAGCTTGCCGTGGATTGAGACCGCCAAGGCCTGGGGGGGTGCCTGGATCACAAACCCCTTGCTTGTGCCTGTCCTGTGATGGGAGCTTGTTACTGCCCACGCAGTCCCGTGTGCCCGGAAGCCCTTTCTGTCCAAGCTTGACCCCTCCTGGTTCCGTGACGACTCAGCCCTTAGCTGAGTCCTGCAGGATGGAGTTCCAGTGCCTCCTCGTGCCCCTGACCCTCTCCCCAGCCCTGGGGGGTGCATTCCCAGGCTGGGGCCTGACCTGAGCCAGCTGGGTCAAAAGCCCATCTCCCCATCCCTCACCTCCCGTTTCCACCCTCCCACACCCCCCGACTCCTGTCAGCCCCAGCATTCCCATCCCACCCCAAGCTGCCTGTCCAGGCTTTTTTCCTCTGTCCCCTGTTCTCTCTCTCTTTCTCTCCGCATCTGTGGGCCTGTCTCTTCTCGCAGGCCGGGGCGGTGCCCTGAGGCCAGGGCGTTTCCCAGGTAGGCCCTGCACTCCAGCTGGGGGGGAGGGCGTCAGGTTTGCGGGGCCCTGCCCTGGACTGACTCTGCCTTCCACCCACCCCAGATCCCTCTCGGGAGCTGAAGACACTTCGTGAGGAAGAGGAGGACCGAGTACAACCCCGGCAGGCAGGTGAGGCCCAGGCTGGGGCCGGGGGTGGGGACTGGACCCATGATCACAGGTCCAGGCCTCAGCGCCCTCGCCCTCCCTTCTTCCTCCCCAGCTACCAGTCCTCCTGGTGCTGAGGATACCAGCCCCGTCCCTGTGAGTGTCCCTGCACCCCCGGCCAGGGCCTGCCGGGGCCAGGGATCAGAACCAGCTGCCGGAGCAGGGGGCCAGGTGGGCCTTGAGGCCCCGAGGCCCCCGGGAACCCCACCGGGAATGAGGTGAGCTTTGAAGCCAGCCCCACCCCACCCACCCCCTGCCCACTGAAAGGAACTACACCCCGCAACCTGCGTACCCAGGGACCCGGCAGGCTGAAGGGCAGAGGGTGGAGCTCAGAGGTGGGCCCCGTGAGCCCACCTAACACCCCTCCTGCTCTCTCCTCAGGTCTTCCAGGCAGCCAGTCCAGGATATGGCCCCCACCCCGGCCCCTCGGCTCCGGAAAGGCTCTGACACTCCCCGGCCCCCAGTCCCCCAAGGGGAGGATGAGGTCCCCGAAGCCTCAGGAGCTCCCCCAGCTGGAGTGGGTTCTGCCAGGGAGACCCAAGCCATCCCTCAGGAAGGGGCAGAGGCCCATGGAGCGAGGCTGGGCCTAGGCATCGAGGATGAAGGCTCCAGAGCCTCTCTGGGAGGACAGAGACCCGAGACTGAAGAGGGGGACACTGGGGACAGGCCAGAGGCCAGTGGGGTGGATGCTCAGCACGGGTCAGGAGGCAGAGAGGGGAACACTAAGAGGTCAGAGGTCAGAGCTGAAGAGAGTTCAGAAGTTTGTCAGATGGATGCTGAGCAGAGGTCAAAGGTGAGACACGGGGACACGAAGGGACCAGAGGCTGCTGGGGTGATGCCTGAGGCAAGATTCAGGGGGACCCCTGAGGCTCCTCCAAGGGGCTCTCATGGGAAAGTAGGAGTCAGAACCAGGGAAGAGGCTCCCACAGGCCTGAGCCCAGCGCCAGAAGAGCCTACGGGGCACTCCGGACGTCTCAGTGACCTCAAGGGAGCCAGAGATAGGGCATGCCAGGAGAGAGAGGGTGCAGAGGTGAGGGTTGGAGCCCCTGGTGTTGAGGGGACCGGAGCCACAAGCACCGGGCCTCAGGTGAGCGGGTGTCAGGAGACTTTGTTATCAGCTGACCAGGGGGCAACAGCTAGGGAACTGGGGTCCTGGGGGGCAGAAGCTGGGCATTCAGGGGTCCTGGGGCCAGAGGGTGAGGTGGCAGAGTTAGAGGTGTCGGGGACCCAGGAGAAAGAAGTGGGGGTGTCAAGGTTCCCAGAGATTGGGATGTTAAGAGCTGAGATATTGGGGGCCCAGGAGATAGAGGCAGCAAGATCAGGGGTCCTGGAGTCAGAGGCTGCTGGGACGGCAGAGTCTAAGGTACTGGGGACCCTAGAAACAGAGGCTGGTGGTTCAGGAATTCTGGGGACTAGGATATCAGAAACTGGGATATTGGGGACCCAGGAGATATTTGGGGGCTCACGAGTACTGAGGATAGAGGATAAGGTAGTAGAATCTGAGATACTAGGGGCCCAGGAGACAGAGGTGGGGGGTTCCAGGGTACCAGAGACAGAGGCTGAAACATTGGAGGTCAAGGAGACAGCTGCCAGGAGCTTAGGGGTCCCGGAGATAGAAACTAAGACAGCAGAGTCTAAGATACTGGTAGCCGAGAAGACAGAGGTGGAGGTTTCAGGGGTCCTGAGGATAGAGACTGGGACAGCAGAAGCTACAATATTGGGGACCCAGCAGATAGCATCTGGGGATTTAGGGGCCCCAGGGATAGAATTCAAGATAGCAGAGACCCGGGAGACGGAGGTGGGGGGTTTTGGGGTTGCAGGGGTAGAAACTGGGAAAGAAGCTGAGATGTGGGGGGCCCAGGAGATAGCATCTGGGTGTCCAAGGGCCCCAGAGATAGAAGCCGAGATAGGAGAGACCCAGAAGATAGAAGTAGGGGCTTCAGGGGTCCTGAAGATAGAGACTGGGACAGCAGAGGCTGCAATATTGGGGCACCAGGAGATAGCATCTGGGGGTTCAGGGGTCCCTGGGTTAGAAGCTGAGATAGCAGAGACCTGGGAGACAGAGGTGGGGGATTCTGGGGTTGCAGGGATAGAGACTGGGAAAGCAGAAGCTGAGATATTGGGGACTCAGGAGATAGCATCTAGGAGTTCAGGGGTCCCCAGGATAGAATCTGAGATAGCAGCGTCCCCGGAGAGAGAGGTGGGAAATTCAGGGGTCTCGGGGCCAGAGGCTGAGGTACTAACAACCCAACAGACAGAAACCACAATTCTAGAGGCTGAGAAGGCAAAGGCTGAGACTTCAGGAGTCCGGGAGGCAGAGCCTGGAGTCTGGGGGCCTCCCAAATACGAGAATTTAAGGATCCCAGTCACTAAGGCAAGAGTTTTAGAGTCCCAGGAGGCAGAGGCAGAGATTTCAGGAGTACAAGAGTCAGATACTAACGCTTTGAGGGTCCAGAAGGCAGAGGCTGGGATTTGGGGGGTGTCAGAGGCCAAATCTGGGGCTTGCAGGGTCCAGGAAGCCGAGACAGAGGGTTTAGGGTCTCCAGAGAACAAATCTGGTATTTTTGAGGCCCAGGAAGCAGAGGCTGGGGTCTTGGGAAACGAGAAGGGACAGGAAGCTGAGAGAAGCCTCCCTGAGGCCAGCCTGAATGAAGCCCAGGCAGCCAGTGGGACAGGGGCTGGGGTGCCCAGGCCCTCGGGGGCCTCTTCCCCAGAGGAGCCTGAAGAGGACAGGAGGCTGCCGGGCAGCCAGGTAGGGATGGGGGCCACCGCGGGCCAGTCTGATGCTTGCCACTAACCTGGGGCTGAGCGAACGGCGGCTCTGCATGGACCCACCTGGTCGACTGGGATGGGATGGGGTGGGGACTCAGCTTGAAGGAGCCCCCCTCCCCTCCTCTCTCAGGATGCCCTGGCTCTCCCATCCCATCTTCCCTGGGCCGCATGGAGCTGGACATCCCTAAGCTGATTTTCTGGGCTGACCTTGAGGTGTGGCTGCTGGTGACCTCTGATCTTGCCCAGGGGCCATTGACCTTTTAGCCGACCTTGGCTAAGATGATCTTGGTGCTGGAAAAACCCTTTTGCCTGACCCCAAGGCTTTGGCCAGTGGTCTCCGATGACCCCTGCAAGCTCAGAGCTGGGGCCGTTTTGGGCCAGGCCTGAGCTATCCCAAGGGGCGGAGGGCACAGGTCCTATGGTGACATTCCCTAAGCCCATCCCTGTGTCCCAGGCACCACCCGCCCTGGTCAGCTCAGCCAGTCCCTGCTGGAGTGGTGTCAGGAGGTCACCGCAGGCTATCGTGGCGTCCGCATCACCAACTTCACCACATCTTGGCGCAACGGCTTGGCCTTCTGTGCCATCCTGCACCGATTCTACCCGGACAAGATGTGAGCTGTGGGGGAGAGTGCTGGGGCTGTGAGCCAAGGAGGGGACAAGAATGAATGGGGCACCTGCAGGAGGGCGGTGTGGACCCAGCCTCTGACCGTTGTTTTCGCTGCAGTGACTATGCCTCGCTGGATCCACTCAACATCAAACAGAACAACAAGCAGGTGAGACGGGGGCCATGCCTGGCGGGAGGGGGGGTCGACAGCCAGGCTGTAGTCCGAGGTTTGGGGCATCTGTGGGCTGCAGTGCCCCGGCCGTGGCTTTTGGAAGGTCGGCCACTTTTTACTCTTTGGCCATTAAGTTGTTTTCCCCTTAGTTTTGCTTCGTTTTCTCTTCAGTTGTTTTTTCTCCCCCGATGGTTTTTCCAAAACCACCCTTTGGTAACAGGGTGGACGGTGTGCGGTTGCTAGGCAACGCGAAGGCGGGCCCATGGCCAGATTTCCCTCCGAGGGAGGGTGGGGGCGTTGCTGGGCGAACCCAGGCGTGCCAGTCGCCGGGACCCCCTCGGCGGGGCGGGGCGGGGCGGGGGGCCGCAGCGTGGCTGGGCGACCCGGCTGCCGCCGCCGCCGCTGACCCACAGCGCACCCTCCCAGGCCTTCGACGGCTTTGCGGCCCTCGGCGTGTCGCGGCTGCTGGAACCCGCGGACATGGTGCTGCTGTCGGTGCCGGACAAGCTCATCGTCATGACCTACTTGTGCCAGATCCGCGCCTTCTGCACCGGGCAGGAGCTGCAGCTGGTGCAGCTGGAGGGCGGCGGCGTGGCCGGCACGTACCGCGTGGGCAGCGCCGAGCCGGGCGCGCCCGACGACCTGGACGCCGGCGACCTGGCGCAGCGGCTGCGCGGGCGCGGGGTGGACGCGCCCAAGGAGCCCAAGGAGGCCAAGAACCGCGCGGATGGGGCGGGCCCGGAGGCAGCCTCCAGGGGCGCCTCCAAGGACGGCGGGATCGAGGCCGCCGGGGAAGCGCGCCCGTGGAGACTCCAGCCGACGGCCCGGAAGCCCGGGCCCCGGTGCCCCCGGCCGAAGGGCTGGTGAACGGGGCGGGGGCGCCGGGGGGCGGGGGCGGCGTGAGGCTGCGGCGGCCGTCGGTGAACGGGGAGGCGGGGCCCGTGCCCCCGCCCCGCGCGCATGGCTCCTTCTCCCACGTGCGCGACGCCGACCTGCTCAAGAAGAGGCGCTCGCGGCTGAGAAACAGCAGCTCCTTCTCGGTGGACGACCCTGACGCGGGAGCCGCGGCCGCGGTGAGTGTCCCGGCTCCTCCTCCCCTCACGTCCGTGACCCTGGCAGAGATTGGGCGGGTCTTGAGCCCCAGGTCGGAGCTGGCGCGAGGTGGCGGCTTCAGAGCCGCGGGAGTCAGCTGGGTGCCGGGAGGCGCCTTCTGATCAGAGGAACGCTGGTGCTGTGGACGTGATCTTGGTGGGGTAGTGAGCTCCAGGTCAGGGGACGTATTCTAGCTGGGACTCTCCAGGCCCAGAGCGGCGGCTGGGAGGGTCTCGGGATCTGCTCCCAGCTTGGGGTGTGTGCCAGCGGTTTTTAGTGTACCCAGTTCAGGAAATCATGGCCATGGTAGGACGTTCTGGAGACGCTGTTTGTCTGCACTCAGCACGGCACTGGGTGGACTGGAAGTGGGCTTGGGCATGTGTTTTCCTGCAGGCAGCCCAGGGTCAACCAGCAGCTAGCCTGCCCTGGCAGCTGAGTGCAGGGTATCTATACTCAAGGGGTCTCTCCAGGGCCTCTCAGCCCAAGATCCTCTGACTTGGCTCTTTAACCCCAGATGCTGGAGTTCCCAGCAGTTTCCTCTTTTCTTTCTTTTTTTTTTTTTTTTTTTTTTGAGTCAGAGTCTCACTCTGTCGCCCAGACTGGAGTGCAGTGGCACGCTCATGGCCACCACAGCCTTGACCCGTTGGACTCAGGAGATCCTAATGCCTCAACCTTCCAAGTAGCTGGAATTACAGGCATGAGCCACCACACATCGGCTAATTTCTTCATTTGTTGTAGAGATGAGGTCTTGCCAAGTTGCCTAGGTTGGTCTTGAACCTGTGGGCTCAGGCAGTTCTCTCACCTCAGCCTCCCAAAGTGCTGGGATTATAGGCATGAGCCACTGTGCCCAGCATTTTTTCTTTTTTTGAGTGGGAGTCACTCTCACTCAGGCTGGAGTGCAGTGTATGTTCATGGCCACCACAGCCTCGACCTGCTGAGCTCAGGCAATCCTTCCACCTCAGCCTTACGAGTAACTGTAACTACAGGCATGTGCTACCACGCCTGGCTCCCTCTTTTCTTGTAATGGGAGGTTAGAGGCTGGAGACCCTGAGAGCCTGTGTCCCCACCCCCATCCTCTGCAGGTTTCAGGACAGTCACCTAGAGTGTCATGTCACTGGGTTGAGGGACAGTTAGTCCCAGAAACAGCAGGGGTTTGCTCAAGGACTCAACAGCTGCTGATGTCCAGGATTCCTTCACTGCCCTACTTGTCTGTCGATGACAGGCAGCTTTGCTCGCTGCTGCAAGCCTTTAGCTATGCAGGGATGACCCGAGTTTTTTTTTCTAATCGCCCAGGCTGGAGTAGAGTGGCATGCTCACAGCTACTACAGCCTCGGCTTGTGGGCTCAGGCAGTCCTTTCACCACAGCCTCCCAAGTAGCTGGGACTACAGGCATGTGCCACCATGCCCAGCTAACTTTTTTGATTTATGCAGAGACGAGGTCTGGCCAAGTTGTCCAGGCTGGTCTCAAGCCCCTGGGCTCAGGTACCTCTCACCTTGGCCTCCCAAAGTGCTGGGATTGAACCCGCGGGCTGAGGCAATCCACTCGCCTCAGCCTCCCAAAGTGCTGGGATTACAGGCTGAGCCACTGAGCCCGGCCCTACCTTGGCCTCCCAAAGTGCTGGGATTACAGGCATGAGCCACCATGTCCAGCCAGATCCTTGAGTTCTGAGGAAAGAAGAGAATATGTCGAGAAAGGCTTTTGGGAAGAAGAAACTGCCATTTGAGCTAGGTTGATAAGATGGCCAGGTTTTTGTTTTTGTTTTTGTTTTGAGTTGGAGTCTCCTTTGCCCAGGCTGGGGTGCAGTGGCATGCTCACGGCCACCTCAGTGTCAACCTTCTGGGCTCCAGCGATCCTTCCACCTCAGCCTTCCAAGTAGCCAGAACTATAGACGTGCACTACCACGCCTGGCTATTTTTAATTTTATTGTAGAGACGAGGTCTCACCAAGTTACCCGGGTTGGTCTCGAACCCGCAGGCTCAGGCAATCCACTCAGATGGCCAGGTTTTTCCCAGGTGAAATATGAAGGGGAGGGCTGTTCCCAAGTGGAGGGACCCGCACAAGCAAAAATATGGCAGCAGTGAAGTTCAGGTCTCATTTAGGGAACTGTGTGTCATCGTCTCCTGTGGGGTCCACATACCGTGTCGAGGCCAGGCTGAGAGCAGGGGTCTTGAGTGGAGGGTCAGCCGCATAGCATTGTGGGAGACAGAGAGGGCACCAGAGCCATCCACGGGAAGGAGATGGAGTAGGCAGGAGTCAGGAGGACATGGCCCCCTCTGACCCATCTCCGGCCACTGCCCTATTAATGTGTCAGTGGCTTTTTAAATCTGAAAGGGGAGGCTCTGACCTGTACCCTTCTGGGCCCAAGTTCTAGCATCTGGTCCTCCCAAGCCAGGTCCCGTGGGGCTGGAGGAGACTTCTCGTTGGCCACTCCCAACGTGCATGCAGTAGGAGTGATGGGGCCCAGTCTGGTCCTTGAAGGCTCCCAAGTCCTCGGGTTGGATGATGTCAGGCACCTTGAAGCTGGGGTGGGGCCGAAGTAAGGCCATGAGAAAGGCAGGGTGCCTCCCAGCAAGGCTTCCTGGAGGAGGGGTCACACATAAGGGTGTTGAAAGAGGGATCCAGCTGGGAACAGTGGCTCACGCCTGTCATTCCAGCACTTTGGGTGGTGGAAGCGAGAAGGTTGCCTGAGCTCACTGGTTTGAGACCGGCCTGGGCAACATGGCGAGGCCTCATCCCTACAAGAAATTAAAAACAAAGAAATTAGCTGGATGTGGTAGCACACGCCTGTAGTCTCAGCCACTTGGAAGGCTGAAGCAGAAGGATTGCCTGAGCCCAGCAGGTTGAGGCTGTGGTGGCTGTGAGCATGACACTGCATTCCAGCCTGGGTGACAGAGTGAGATTCTGACTCAAAAAAAAGAAAAAAAGAAAAAGAAAGAGGAATCCGGGTGAGACTTGAAGAAGCACTGGAATTCCCATCAGGGCTGGCATGAGGAAGCTTCTGCCGAGGGTGGGTTTCTCCCCTCTCCTGCCTCTGCCTGCCATCAGCTGAGCGGTCTGTGACCCCTTGTCGACTCTGCAGTATGCATGAAAGCCCTTTGCAAGGTGCATCAGGGCACCATGCAGGTTGCTGTCTAAAAAAGGGAGCTGGCACATGCATACCTACTAGATATTAGTCGTTATTATTATTATTATTTATTAGTATTATTTTTTGAGTTTAAAACCCATGGGCTCAGGCAATTCACTCATCTTGGCCTCCCAAAGTGCTGGGATTATAGTCATTATTACTATTATTATAATTTGAGTTGGAGTCTCACGGCAGCTGCAGCTTTGACCTGCTGGGCAGGCGATCCTTCCGCCTCAGCCTTCCAAGTAGCTAGAACTACAAGTATGTGCCACCACGCCTGGCTAATTTTTTGAATTTATTGTAGAGATGAGATCTCGCCAAGCTGCCCAGGTCGGTCTCAAACCCCTGGGCTCAGGCAGTCCTCTGACTTCCACCTCCCAAAGTGCTGGAATCACAGGCATGAGCCACCATGCCTGGCTTATTAGCTATTATTATGAATCAGTGGGCCCCAAATGCATTTTCTGGACCAAGCTCTATTTGAAAGGGCTTTCTTAAGTCAGGAAGACATGCAAAACCACAGTCATGACTGCGTGGGTGGGGGCTTGGAGCTGTGATGGGGGAGGCATCTACCCAGCCTGGGGATCAGGGAATACTCTGGAAGGCATGATAGTCACGTGCAGGGTTGGGGGAGGGTGAGGCAGAAAGAGTGTGGGGGCCCAAGGGGCCTCTGGAGGAGGGGGGCTGAGCTGGGACAGGAAGGTTGAGCTGGTATCAGGCAGTCCAAGATGGAGGCCCACCCCGGGCTGGGGAAGCTGTTTCAGGAACTGAAAGTCAGTCACTGTGGCCAGAGGCTGGCATCTAGGTGGGGCTTGGGGTGGTAAGACAGTTGAGGCTGGAGCGGGCAACAGGCCTCGCCAGTGAGGCTGGGGCTGAGGTGTGAGCGAGTTTCACCATCCGTGAAGGTCGAAGGAAGACCTCTCGGTTGTGGCTTGAGACTAGAGTCAGGCAGGGCATGGGGGTGCCCCAGGCCAGAGAGGGTGGAATCTGAACCCGTGATGTCCTGGGCTGCCTTTCAGAGAGGTGCAGGTTGGGGTGGACAGTGGGGTGACTTCTCCCTACTATGCGACCCAGACTCAAATTATAATAATGTAGAGATGAGATCTTGCCAAGTTGCCCAGGTTGGTCCCAAATCCCTGGGCCCAGGTAGTCGTCTCACTTCCGCCTCCCAAAATACTGGAATTACAGGCGTGAGCCACCACACCTGGCTTATTAGCTATTATTATTAATCAGTGGACCCCAAGTGCATCTTCTGGGCCCGACCCAGAGCAAGAGGAGAGCAGGAGACATCAGGGAGACCCAGGCTGTCAGCTGAACTGAAAGTTGGGGGCCCCGGGGGCTGACAGTCCCAGCAAGTCACCAGGGACGAGGCACATGGAGGGGCCAGCCCTGCCCTTCCAGGCTAAACTTCCGAAGCCCGCCCACCTGTCTTGTCCCGTGTTAGATGAGCAGCCGAGTGTGGAAACTGACATGGCAAGAGGGCGCCCCCTTCTGGCCGGGAGGTGGAGGTGCTGACTCAGGATGGTCTAGGTCTAGGTCAGGTCAGCATCACAGAAGGTCCTGGCCGTGATGGAGATGTCAGTACAAGGTGGCAGGAGTCAGGTGGCCCGAGGGAGCTCCACGGAGGAGGGCCTGAGAGGCGGGAGGAGGGCCTGAGAGGCGGAAGGAGAGCTTTCACCCCCAACTCACCCAGTGAGGCCAGAGTTACCAGCCCAGCCCCGGGAAGGAAGACTCAGAGGGGTGTGGACGGGCCCAGATCTCAGGGTCAAAGAGGGCTAAGACCAGGGCCTTTGCTTGAGGAGGCATTTTTCCTGGAAGGAGGTGGGGCTGGTGGTTTTGTGCACGCAGACTGGAGAAGCAGCTGGGGCAAGCAGCTCCTCCCCTCTGTGTGTGGGAGGCCCTGGCTGGCCCCAGGCCGGGGCTGTTGGGGAACCCTGTGCAACTCTCATAGGCCCCTTCTTCTGCAGGAAGGCCCGGGCGCTGGCCCCAGCCCTGCCTCTGGCCCAGCCACAGCTGCAACCTCTCAACAGCCCCCAGGTGAGCGGTGGTAGCAGGTCAGCTCTGGTTGCTCACATAATCCTGGGCTGGGACTTCCTGGGGAGCTGGCCACTGGGGGCACCTGAGCCTGGTTTCTGTTTGCAGGTGGGAGTCCCCCCGCCGAGGAGCCGCCCCCAAGCCCAGGGGAGGAGGCTGGGCTGGTAAGCAGGGCTGGTGGGAAGAGCTGATGGGTGGGCGCTTCCTAGGCGGGGCCTGGGCTGAGCCCACCTTGTCCTCTGTCCCCCTTTCTGCCCCTAGCAACGGTTCCAGGACACAAGTCAGTATGTGTGTGCCGAGCTGCAGGCCCTGGAGCAGGAACAGCGGCAGATAGACGGGCGGGCGGCCGAGGTGGAGACCCAGCTGAGAGGCCTCATGGAGTCAGGTGAACCAGGCATCGGGGGTCCCCTCCCCAGCACTTGCTGCTAGACCTGCCCAGCCCTGCAGCTCTTCCTGCCCTTGGGAGGAGCCGGGAAGAGGCACTGCTGGGATCAGCATCACCACTTTACAGCGGGGCACACTGAGGCCTTGGCGTCTGGGGTGCCCCAGGGGGCCAGGCCCCTCCCCCAACACCAGGGTCAGGAGGCAGGCCTGGTGACTGTCCCTGCCCGATTCAGGTGCCAACAGACTGCAGGAGGAGGTGCTGATCCAGGAGTGGTTCACCCTGGTCAACAAGAAGAATGCTCTCATACGGAGGCAGGACCAGCTTCAGCTTCTGTGAGTCCCGACCTGCAGCCCAGCCTTCCCCGGCTGACCCAGGGCCTGAGGAGCAGAGAGACTCTTAGCTGCTTTGGTCACAGCTTCTCACTGCTTTCTTTCCACAAAAATCATCTTTTTTTTTTTTTTTGAGTTGGAGTCTCACTCTGTTGCCCAGACTGGAGTGCAGTAGTGGCCGCTCCCAGCCACCGCAGCCTCCACCTGCTAGGCTCTGGTGATCCTTCCACCTCAGCCTTCCAAGTAGCTAGAACTACAGGCATGCACTACCACGCCCAGCTAATTTTTTATTTTATTGTAGAGATGAGGTCTTGGCAAGTTGCCCAGGTGGGTCTCGAACCCGCGGGCTCAGGCAATCCACTCACCTCAGCCTCCCAAAGGCGCGGATTACAGGCTGAGCCACCGAGACCGGCTAAAAATCATCTTTAAAATCTATTTTTTTATACTTAAAAAAGGAATTAACTGCCAGGTGTGGTGGCTCACATGTATAATCCTAGCACTATGGGAGGCTGAGGTGAGAAGATTGCCTGAGCCCACAGGTTCGAGATCAGCCTGGGCAACTTGGCAAGACCTCGTCTCTACAATAAATCAAAAAATTAACCAGGTGTGGTGGCACACGTGCCTGTGGTTTCAGCTACTTGGAAGACTGAGGCAAAAGGATCACCTGAGCCCAGCAGGTCAAGGCTGCGGTGGCCATGAGTGTGCCACTGCACTCCAGTCCGGGCAGCAGAGTGAGACCGAAAAAATATGTTAACGATGAGATCTCGCTATGTTGCCCAGGCTGGTCTCGAACTCCTGTCCTCAAGCAGTCCTCCCACCTCAACCTCTCGAAATGCTGGGATTACCAGCATGAGCCACTGTGTCCAATACATTTTTTTTAACTTTTAATTTTAAAGATGTGGGGTACAATTCAGGGATAGGTATACAAATGTTCATTATGCAGGTACCCTTGTCGATGAAACCTAGTGCATTTTGAAAAAATATTGCTCAGCCATCATATTTCTGCTTTTGTTCTATCCAGTTTCTTGTATAAAGTGTAAAAAACCTTAAATGGGCACTGTTTTTCCTAATGAGAAAACCAAGACCCAGAGCTGTCCCTTTACAGTAAAGAAAAATGAAGCCCAGAGAGATTCCCAAGGGGTTGGGAAGTCACACTCCATGGTCACTGCCTTTCTCTTCTTGCTTGGAACAGGCTGCTTTGTCTAGCTTTTACATTTGGGATCACTTTTCTGAATAATTTTAGTCTAATACTTCCTGTTTGTGAGTCATGTTCATCCAAGTAATCCCTCTGGGTTTTTATTTTTTTTATTTTTTGAGTTGGAGTCTCACTCTGTCACCCACTCCCGGCCACTGCAGCGTCTACCTGCTGGGCTCTGGTGATCCTTCTGCCTCAGCCTTCCAAGTAGCTGGAACTACAGGCGTGTGCTACCACACTTGGCTACTTTTTTATTTATTGTAGAGATGAGGTCTCACCAAGTTGCCCAGGTGGGTCTCGAACCTGCGGGCTCAGGCAGTCCACTCACCTCGGCCTCCCAAAGCGCTGGGATTACAGGCTGAGCCACCAAGGGGGAGCTGGGGGCCAGGCGCAGTGGCTTAACGCTTGTAATCCCATCCTTGGGAGGCCGAGGTGGGAGGATCACTTGAACCCAGGCGTTCGAGATCAGCCTGGGCAACATAGTGAGACCTCATCTCCATCAAAAAAAAAAAAGAAAAAATGTAAAAATTAGCAGGGCTTAGGGGCGTGCACCTGTAGTAGTCCCAGCTATTCAAGAGGCTGAGGTTGAAGGATCGCCTGAGCCCAGGAGGGAAGGGCTGCGGTGAGCCAGGATGGTGCCACTGCACTCCAGGCTGGGCAACACAGTGAGACCCCGACTCAAAAAAAAGGGGGTAGCTGGGAGAGGTGCAACTTAGACATCTAGCCATCGGGGAATGGTTGAAAGAAAAGATAACTGAGGCTGGGAACTGGGGCCAGCCTTGCAATCGGCCCCACCCTCTGTGGGAACATGTGGGAGGTGGGATGCCCCCCCCCCGTCCCCCTTCCCTGACCTGCCCTCCTCCCCCATCCCCCCTTCCCGTCCCAGCATCGAGGAGCAGGACTTGGAACGGCGCTTTGAGCTGCTGAGCCGGGAGCTGCGGGCCATGCTGGCCATTGAAGGTGGGAGATGGGGCCAGAGTGGCCCGGCCGGCCAGCGGGAGGCATCCCAGGGCGGGGCCCGGCGCCCCCTGACCCTGCCTCCCCCTCCGCCCTCAGACTGGCTCAAGACGTCTGCGCAGCAGCACCGAGAGCAGCTCCTGCTGGAGGAGCTGGTGTCGCTGGTGAACCAGCGCGACGAGCTGGTCCGGGACCTGGACCACAAGGAGCGGATGTGAGTGGGGCCGGAGGCGCTGGGGACCGGAAGGGTGGGGGGGGCAGCCTCCGCAGCTGACTGGAGCCCGTCCCCAGCGCCCTGGAGGAGGACCAGCGCCTGGAGCGCGGCCTGGAGCAGCGACGCCGCAAGCTGAGCCGGCAGCTGAGCCGGCGCGAACGCTGTACGCTGAGCTGAGGCCACTGCCCAGAGGCCCTGGCCTCCCTGCCTCCACTGGCCCGCACCCTGCGCCCGCCCAGCCCGCAGCTTGCGTCGCCACCCCGGGCCTTGCCTCGCGGGGACCGGGCCCCCTCGAGGCTGCGCGCCCGCGAGGAGCCTCCCTGCGCGGTGGGGAGGCAGACCCTCGGCCCCACTGATGGGGCGGCCACGCACGCAGTATTTATTTGTCCCCGGGTGAGAGGGGTGGCTTGGGGACTGGCGCCCAGCACCCTCCTCCCCTTCCTGTTCTCCCGAGCAATAAAGTAGGACACCAGGCGGCACCAGCACCGGCCCTTTCTCTGCTGGACCTGGGCTCTCCATGGTCGGAGGAGGGTGGGCAGAGGCGGATGAGGTTGACGCTGCCATCCCAGGCGGGGCTCTGACGATCGCTGCATAGAGGTCCCATTTGAAGGACAACACAAGGCTGGGCTTGGTGGCTCAGCCTGTAATCCCAGCACTTTGGGAGGCTGAGGCAAGTGGATTGCCTGAGCCCGCGGGTTCGAGACTTGCCTGGGCAACTTGGCGAGACCATGTCTCTACAATAAATCAAAAACTAGCCGGGTGTGGTAGCACACGCCTGTAGTTCTGGCTACTTGGAAGGCTGAGGCGGAAGGATCACCGGAGCCCAGCAGTTTGAGGCTGCGGTGGCTGGGAGCATGCCACTGCACTCCAGCCTGGGCGACAGAGTAAGACTCCAACTCAAAAAAAAAAAAAAGACGACACAGAAATAGTGTTTTGCCCGTTTCATCTTTTTATTGACCCTGTGTTCTCCTCCCCCCTTCCCCCTCCCCCTTCCAGACTCTTCTCCAGCCATTCTTGGCTGCTTCCTCTTCAGCCTCCGCCTTAAAGGAGCCAAACTGGCTCATCTGACCCCTGTCAGCAAGCCGGGGCCTGTCCCAAGGCGGGGACTGTGGGCGGCAGCCTGCTCAGAGCCAGTTCATCCTGGCCTAGGATGCCACCTTGGTCCTCGGCAGTCCCTGCGCCCCTGGACCCGAAGAATGTCACCAAGGCCCGGACCTGCGGCAGCTCCGAGAAGGTCTCCACGGCCAGCAGCATGGCCAGGAGCCCTAGGAGCAAGTAACCTGGGGAGGAGAGGTTACTCGGACAGCACTTGGGGTGATGTTGCCACCCGCCGCCTCCCAGCATGGTGACCCGCCCTGGCATCTGGCGCCACTCACACTCCTCTTAGGCTGCCACCAGGATTCTTCACACTCCAACTCCCATGCCATGTCCTGGTTCCCTCCACCCGTAAAGCTCAGCCACCCCGTGGCTAATGGGGGTCCAGGCTTCTTCCCCTCCCCCACACGTCTCAGGCAGCCGGACTCACCGAGAAGTGCCAGCTGGCCGAGGTGGTAGATCGCCGGATGCAGCCCACGGCCATGGCCGGGCAGGAGGTCACCCAGGCCGATGGTGCTGAGCGACCCAAAACAGAAGTAGACGGCCTCGAGCAGGCTGCAGTCGCCCTGCAGAGCCCACAGCACCAGCGCTGGCAGCAGCACGAAGGTGCCGGCCACCAGCAGGCCCAGTCCAGCTGCCTGCAGCAGCGCTGCCCTGGGTGGTGACAGCTGCCAGCGGGCCGCCACCCAGGCCCCCCGGGCGGCTGAGTGCAGGCAGCAGGCAGTGGCGGAGGGTGGCCACAAGGGCTAGGGAGGCTGGCAGCCCCAGGACTGCGTAGATCACACAGAAGGCCTTTCCGCCTGCGGAGAGCGGGGCCATGTGGCCGTAACCTGGAGGAGAGAGAGGGTGGGTGGTGAGCTTGGGTGGGATACCTGTGGGGGCGGGTGGGGTCCAGCTTCCCCAGTGTCGCCTCCTGCAGAAGGCTGCCCTCTGGTGGCCGGAATTGCATGAACCATTCGGGCCCATGTCCTGTCTGGCTTCGCCCCTCGATCACTGGGTGTCCTGGGCAAGTCCCTTAGCCTCTCTGGGCCACCCTTTTCTGGAAAATGAGAGGATTAAAGAAGACAGTTCTGGCTGGGTGCAGTGGCTGATGTCTGTCATCCCCGCATTTTGGGAGGCCGAGGCGAGAGGATTGCCTGAGACCTGAGGTTCGAGACCAGCCTGGGCAACTTGGCGAGACCTCGTCTCTACCATAAATCAAAAGATTAGCCGGGCATGGTGGCATGCGCCTGTAGTTCTGGCTACTAAGAAGGCTGAGGCGGAAGGAGTTCTGGCTACTAAGAAGGCTGAGCAGCAGGCCGATACTGGGGTGGCCATGAGCGCGTCACTGCACACCAGTCTGGGCGACAGAGTGAGACTCCAACTCAAAAAAAAAAAAAGACAGTTCCTTAGGCCTTTTGAAGCAGGTACAATTCTGAGGATTGCTGCCCCGGCTTTCCGAGAGATTCCACAGCTCTGCCCTTAACTGACTCCAAATTCCCAACTGGTGAATGTCACCCACTCTTTCATTCCCAAGTGTGTATCGCGTTGTCCTGTGTGCCGGGCCTTGTGCTAGAGTCTGAGCTGCCCAGATCCTGCCCTTTGGTGGGGGAGACAGGCAGAGAAATCAGTCCTGATGCTTGCCATGAAGGGCTGCAAACAGGCAGCTTGCAGCAGGGACCAGCGAGGCAGGAAAGCGCGTGCAGGGCAGGGAGGGACTGGAGGGCGGGGCATGCTGTGAGAACAGGATCGGCTAGTCCAGAGATAGCACTCAGTGTCTACGGAGCCCCATGGGAGATGAGAGGGAGTGGTGGGGAGTGGGGTGGACTGGAGAGCACTGCCCAGCCAGTATGTTGCCTTGCGGGAATTCCGGCTCAGTTGAATGGGTTTCCTGATTTTCCAAAATAAGTTGTAAAGTCAGACTTCAATTCAAACAATCTTTAGGCACTTCGTATATTAAAAATATAACAGCTCACAACTGTAATCCCAGCACTTTGGGAAGCAGAGGCGGCGAGAGGACTGCCTGAGTCCAGGGTTTGAGACCAGCCTGGGCAACTTAGCAAGACTTCTTCTCTACAGTTAATCAAAAAGTTAGGCAGGCATGGTGGCACGCACCTGTGTTTCTAACTACTTGGAAGACTGAGGTGGGAGGATCGCCTGAGCCCAGCAGTTCGAGGCTGCAGTGGCCATGACCGTGCCACTGCGCTCCAGCCTGGGTAAAGTGACTCCAACTCAAAAAACCAAAAAACCCCAAAAAACTAGGACTATGAGTTCCATGGCTTTATTTCTCTGGGCCTATGCGCAAGCTGTCGCCTCTGCCAGGACTTCTCTCCTCCCTGTCTGTGGCCCTCTTGCCTCCGCTAACATCTCAGCAGGCCCTCTCCCTCCCCCTCCCAAGTTCATGGTCCTGAACTGTGCTTCCTGGGTTCCTTCCGTTCTCCATCCCCGGATCTATCCCCCTGTGTTGGGTTCCCTGCCTCGTCTAGGCCCATGGGGTCTGGGCACCGCTCCTGGCTCTCAAAGGGTGCCTGGGGGTGGGGCTGGGGAGGCCACGCCCCTCCTGGCAGCTGGAGTGGAGGCACCGGTTGGGGTGTGTTGGTGTGGGGAACCCCAGCTGTGACATAGGGCCTGATAGGGCCTGGGCTCCCTCTGTCTGGTACTTAGGGACGGGGAAGGCTGCATCCTGGGGACCCCGAAAAGCAGGGGCCCCAGGAGCCTCCTGGATCGGGCTGCCTGGCGGCCTTACCCGTGGTGGTGAGGATGCTGGCAGTGAAGAGGAGGGCCGAGGGCAGGTCCCAGTTCCTGACCTCAGAGCCGTTGCCCGGGCTGGACACCCCGTGGGCCTGGGCTGCCAGGGCAGTGCCCAGCAGTTCCTCCAGTTCTCTGGGTGGCAGGCAGGCCCCATGCGTGGCCTTGAAGTTGGCCAGCTCCGCCCTGAGCTCGGCCTGGAGCCTGCGTGCTGGGGGCCCCTCCAGGGCCTGGAGCACAGCAGCCCCAAGCCCCAGGGCCAGCAGGTAGGCCACAACCAGGAGCCCGTAGCAGGCCCAGGGCCTCAGACCCCCCATGGCGTGCTGCCGTGTCTGGGGTGCCATGGGAGCTGCCTGCTCTTCTAGAGGCACCTGGGAGGGGCCCGGCAGGGCGGAGCCGGGAGGAGGTGCTGCGTGGGTGGCTGGGACCCAGCCGTGGCTGAGTGTGAACGGGGAACTGAGTCAGTCCTCCCAGGATCTGGGGGGAAGACGTTATTAGCCCATTTCACGGAAGCCAGGGAGGGAGGGGGTGGGTAGCGGAAGGCTACTGTGGTGAGGGGTGGGGAGAGTGGGGAGGGGAGGGTGAGGAGGTGAGGCCTAGAGAGGGCCTCACACTCACTCAAGGTCACGTTCACCCAGGCACCCATACCCCATTCATTCATTCATTCATTCATCCATCCAAGAGCCCAGGTCCTGAGGACTCCAGGGAAGAGAACAGACATGGGTCCCTTCCCTCTTGGAGTTCACACAAGAAACCTCTTAGCAAAGAAGCGTGACAACTTCCCAGTGTCAGAAATTCCATGAAGGATCCGCCCTGGGTGATGGGAGAACTCGGGGGGGAAGGGTGGCCCCCCCAGGAAAGCTCCTTGAAGGAGGGGCCGTTTCTGCTGGGCCATCAGAACAGGCCAGTCAAGGTGGCCTAGGGTGTGGGAGCCAAGGTGAGCTTGGGGTAGAGGAGAAACAGGGGTCCAGCTGTGGTGGGTGGGGGTGGGGGTGGGGAGGTGTTTAAGGACACAGGCCCTTGACAAGTGTGGTCCAGGGAGGCCTGCAGGGGCTTGGATGGAATGACGGTGGCCGAGGGGTGTGGTGAGAGGAATGGGCGGGATTGGGACGGACCGGGTGGGGGCGGGGCTGGTGAGGTAAGGAGAGGGTGCCCTGGCCAGATGTTCTTCCTGATAACCCTCTGTGCCCGCCCTGCTGACTGCCCTGGAGCGGCAGATGTCTGGCTGCCGTGAGTTGCTCAGGGGCGTGCAGGGACAGGCCCTGACTCCCACAACCACGGAGGGGCTGAGGACAGAGGCTGAAGGAGGCCCTCCCCAGGGCACGGTGTGGGAGTGGGAGTCTGCAGAACCCCCAAGGCAGTGTTAAGATAACTGTCCCGGGTGTCAGGTGCCACAGATGACCCTGCTAGGAGGTGGGTGCTTATTCTTCCTGTGTCCAGACCATGGGATAGGAGAGACCAACCCAGGGCAAGCCTGGGGGGCTTCTGGTTCAGAAAGACACCAGGGGTGGGGGCAGCATGGCTAGGGAGGGTGTTCTAGGGAGGTGACATTACGGCTGGGCCCAGAGGCTAAGCAGGGACTCCTGCAGCAATTGCCTGACAGGATGGCTCGTGAAAAGACAGCTGAAAAGCCCTGACAAGGGCGTGGGTGAGGCGGGCGTGTGTGGGTGTGGGGGAAGCCAAGAAGGGCCCTGAGTGACCAAAGCTGGTGGACCTGGTCTGAGGAGAGGTGTGCAGTACAAGGCATCCCAGTCTAGGCCCAGGCCGGCATCCACTGTGTCCGGGGTGGGGGGGAGGGCATGAGACACCAGGGTCACGTGACAGACTGGGCCTCCTGGTTACCTTCAAGAAAGGTGACAGGCTGCACTTGGGGAGACAGCTTTCGAGTTTATTTGGCTTCATTGGATCCCGAGGCAAAGGCCCCAACCCTGGCTGGGGAAGCAGAAAGGCACCCCGAGAGTCCCAGCCCCAGGGAACCCCAGGGCAGTGGGGTCCAGGCACTAAGTCCCAGGGCAGGGTCCTCAGTAGCAGGACTTGGTCAAAAGTGCTGGTGGCAGCTGAGGCTGGCCCCTCCCCCCTGCACCGCCCCTCCTCCCCGCACCTCCCGGAGGGCAATTCCCTGAGACAGGCTCTGGTCCTCCCAACCAGCTGGGCACAGTGTCGGGCCCCAGGGGGCAGGTAAGTTGAGGGGACCTATAGGTTGCAGGTGTGGGGGGGTGCAGGCCCCCCATCCAGTGTGAAGGCTTCCTGTGCAGTGTAGTGTTCCTGACCCCCAAGAGGGGTGGGGTCCCTGGGGGAAACTGAGGCAGCCACAGAGGCCGGCCCGGCTCCCATTCCAGTGTATAGTGTGGCCCCTCTCTGACAGCCGGAGCGTCAGGGAGCGGCCTGGCCCACTCAAGGCCCCGCCTCTGGCACCCACGGGGCCTGAGCACCCACGTCTTTGGTCTGTGCCCTGCAGTCCTGGGGTCCCCCCTGGAAGGGGTTGGCAGGTGGGGAGTCCCAGAAGGGGTCTGAGTCCGGGAACAAGGTCCAGGGTGCCCGGCGGGGTGTGGGCTGCGGTGAGGGTAGGGGTGAAGCTCGTGGTCCGGCTGACACAAAGCTCCATGGGTCGATGCGGCTACGAAGGGGTGAGGGCCGAGGTCTGCTGATGAGGCCCAGGGGCGGTGAGCGCGGGGTTCCTGGGGTGCCGGGAGCGGAGCGTGAGATCCCTGGTGGGGGTGAGACGGTGCCTCCTTGTGAGGGGAGGAAAGAAACAGGGTGATGCTGCTGTCGCAGGAGCACTGCCTCCTAGGCCTCGGTTTCCCCATCTGTACAGTGGAGCGACCTGACTCAACTTCCAGGGCCCTTGATGCTCTGTGGTGCATCTGTTTATTCTGATGTGGTTTAGAGGCCTTTGGAGCAGAACCGCGTGGACTCAGATCCCAGCCCTGCCACTTACTAGTCGTGGGAGCCACGAGTCCCTTAATCTTTGCCTTAATTTCTTCAACTAGAAAGTGGATATCATACTTAGTTCCCAGGCTATGACAATTAAAGGAGACAATCTCTTGAAAGCACTGCCAACAGCACTTGGCACAAGTAAGCAACCCATAGGAGTTTGCTGCTATTATTATTACTTCTCTCCAGGCAGGGTGGCTCATGCCTGTAATCCTGGTTTGGGAGGCTGAGGTGGGAGGATCGCTTGAGGTGGGGAGTTCAAGACCAGCCTGGACAACATAGCAAGGCCTGTCTCTTTTTACAATTAAAAATAAACTCATCAATAAAAGCTCTATTGTTTTGCAATGGGCTCAGCCCCACCGCACCCCTGACCACTGGATGGCTTAGAACTTGGAACTTAGCTCCCCCCATATGACCCCAGTGCCCCAGAGGCCCGGTTTGGGGGTCCAGCAGATGGCTGTGGCCCTGGCCTTGCCTCCCGGCCCCTCCATGTCTCCCCTGTCTGGCGGCCATCCCGACTCGGTGAGGCAGGCTGGCCTTGGTCACTCACCGCGGGTCTCCTCCTCCCGCCGGGGGCTCTTGGCTGACCGCTGGCCCGCAGGGACACCCAGGTCCAGCAGCAGGGGCGCAGGGGAGGGCGGGGCGTCGGGCGTCTTGGGTGAGAATCGGATGAGCGGGGAAGGGGGCGGCTCGGCGGGGCTCGGCGTGGGCACCGGCGTGGGGGGCGTCGGCGGGGCCTCTCCGCGATCGCGGCCCGCGGCCCCGGACGGCTGCAGGTCGCGGCCCAGGCCCAGCGAGGCGAGCAGGGCGGTGCCGCGCAACAGTGCGCGCTGGATCAGCTTGGGCGTCCCGGAGCTGCCACCGCGCTCCGCCGGGCCGGGCCGTCGGGGCTCCTCGGGCTCCGGGCTTGGCCGCGGGGGGTTACCTGCGGGAGCAGACGGGGCAGGTTGGGCCATGCCTGGGGCATCTTCCGGGTGGGGGCCCGGGACCCCCCAGGGACCTTGGAGCAAGACAGTTCTGCGCCCCACCGGCATCTTCCAGGGCTTTCCTGGTCCCCCAGTCCAGTGTCTCCCCGGTCGGACACACATCACACATTTCCACCTTTTTTTTTTTTTTTTTTTTGATGAGTTGGAGTCTCACTCTGTCGCCCAGGCTGGAGTGCCGTGGCACGCTCCTGGCCACCGCAGCCTCAACTTGCTGGGCTCCGGCGATCCTTCCGCCTCAGCCTTCCAAGTAGCCGGAACTACAAGCACGCGCCCCTACGCCTGGCCAATTTTTTATTTATTGTAGAGACGAGGTCTCACCAACTTGCCAGGGCAGGTCTCCAACCTAGGGACTCAGGCAATCCTCTCGCCTCGGCCTCCCAAAGTGCTGGGATGACAGGCTGAGCCACCAAGCTCGGCCACATTCTGGCCTTTTGTAAGGAGGGCAGTGCGGGCCAAGGAACCAGCAGGGCAAAGCCTGGGAGGCGGCCAGGGGCTCGGAGCCCAGAGCCGGCAGGAGGGGAGTCGAAAAGAAGGCAGGCCCAGGCTAGATCACAGTGGGTCTCAGTGGCCATCATGGGCAGCCAGGCGCAAGGCTGGCACCATCCACTGCGACCAGCACCCTGTACTCTGGGCCCACCCCGTCCTAGCTGGGCAGCTAGGCCCTCTGTCCACCCATCCCCACTCCGGCTTATAGGAAGCACACAGGTCAACTGTAGCATCCACAAAAGCCCCGAGGAGCACGTGTCCCTGTTCCTATTTCAGAAACAAGGAAACAGGCCCACGGGGTCAGCGCCTTGCCCAAGGTCATAGCTGGTGTATAGAGCCGTGTTTGTCAGGGCTGAGCTGAATGGTTTAGGGGCATTATGCTGTCTGACCCTCATGCCCCAGGGGCTCCAGGCTCAGAGAGGTTAATCACTTGCATAAGGCTGTACAGCCAGTGAGGGGTGGAGCGTCAGAGTCTCCTCTCTGCCATTTCCCAGCCAGACTCTGCCCTAGATTTCAAGATATCCGTGTCCTACCTTCAAGCCTAGGGTTGCTGGACTCCATTCTAGACCGCCTGGGGCAGGGATGGGAACCCGTCACTAAGGAGATAGGGGCGCCTAAGATGGCTTCCCTCAAGCCTGATACTGTCAGATTCCTCCTTGGCTCTAAAACCTGCCATGGCTCTCCAGGGCCACGAGAAGAAAGTTTGGCCTCCTTGGCTGGGTTTTCTTTTCTTTTCTTTTTTTTTTTCTGAGTTGGAGTCTCACTCTGTCGCCCAGAATGGAGTGCAGTGGCCGCTTCCAGCCACCGCAGCCTCGACCTGCTGGGCTCCGGCCATCCTTCCGCCTCAGCCTTCCAAGTAGCTGGAACTACAGGCGCACGCTACCACGCCCGGCTGATTTTTTGATTTATTGTAGAGATGAGGTCTTGCTGCCCAGACGGGTCTCGAACCCGCGGGCTCAGGCAATCCACTCACCTCAGCCTCCCAAAGGCGTGGGATTGCAGGCTGAACCACCGAGCCCAGCTGGCTGGGTTTTCAAAGCCTGCCCTGGCCTTGCGCCTTGTCTTTCCCCTCCTCCTTGGGCCAGGAGTGGAGTGGGCTTGCCTGGAATGGAGCACTGAGCTGTCTGTTGGGGGAAGATGTCCAAGACTGGGAAAAGTGAGCTTTGCCACAGACCAAACACTTGGCTCAGAGTCCCCGCTGTTAGCCACAACCCTCACTCAGACTCTGCCTCTTATCTCGCCCTGCCCCACCCTTGGCCACTGCCACTCAGGCAAGGGCCGAGGGAGTCCTTCTAAAATGCAAAACTGCCGGGCACGGTGGCTCACACCTGTCATCCCAGCACTTTGGGAGGCCAAGGCGAGAGGATTGCCTGAGCCCAGGGGTTCAAGACCAGCCAGGACAACTTGGCAAGACCTCGTCTCTGTAATAAATCCAAAAATCAGTGAAGCATGGTGGTGCGCACCTGTAGTTCCAGTTACTTGGAAGGCTGAGGCAGAAGGATCGCCGGAGCCCAGCAGGTTGAGGCTGCAGTGGCCGCCATGAGCACTCCAGCCTGGGCGGCAGAGTGAGACTTAGACTAAAAAAAAACCCAAAAAAACAAAACATCATTTCCAGACCCCTCCTGAGCTGGCTCCAGCCTACTTTCCCAGTCTCATTCACTCATTCATTCAGATGACAGGGGATACAGGCCTGGCTCCTGCCCTCCTAGCAAGCTCTGAATCTCCCTAAGTTTCCTCTTCCTCGGGTCTGGTGAGCCACGCCTGTGCACATTATTTCCTTTGCCTGGCTCACCTGTCCCACCTCAGCTTTCAGTGACCTCTTATTCACTATCCAAGACCCAGCTGGGAGGTCACCTCCTCTGTGAAGCCTTCCCAGATCCCCCTGAGCCCGTACAGTTATTGTTCATGCTATGTCTTATATAGTCTCTACTGGACTTGTTTATTTATGAATCTGCCTCCTTCACTAGACTAGGCTGTCTCTGAGGTCAGGGCAGTGTTATCTCTAACACTTTGGTGCCTGACTCATAAAATGCATTAATTCACGCTTTGGGAGGCTGAGGTGAGTGGACTGCCTGAGCTCGCGGGTTCGAGACTAGCCTGGGCAACTTGGCGAGACCTCATCTCTACAATAAATAAAAAAATCAGCCAGGCATGGTAGCGCGTGCCTGTAATTCTGGCTACTTGGAAGGCTGAGGCGGAAGGATCGCCGGAACCCAGCAGCTCAAGGCTGCAGTTGCCAGGAGCGGCCACTGCACTCCAGTCTGGGCAACAGAGTGAGACTCCAACTCAAAAAAAAAAAACAAAACGCATTAATTCCTGTTTGATGGAAGAATCTATTTTTCTTTCCTTTTTTTTTTTTTTTTAGTTGAGGTTTCATTCTGTTGCCCAGGCTGGAACGCAGTGGCATGCTCACAGCCACCACCTGCTAGATTCAGGCGATCCTTCTGTCTCCACCATCCAAGTAGCTGGCACCATAGGCATGCACCACCATGCCCGGCTGATTTTTTTTATTTATTGTAGAGACAAGGTCTCACCATGTTGCCCAGGCTGGTCTCGAACCCCTGAGCTCTGGTAATCCTCTCGCCTCTGCCTCCCAAAGTGCTGGGGTTACAGGTGTGAGCCACTGTGCCCAGCTAGAATCCATTTTTCTAATTTTGGTCCCACATGAGGTGATCGTTATTAGCCCATTTCAAAGGCGAAGAAACTGATCACTTATAGTGAGCTTAAACAAAAGTTTAAACAGAGGAGAGGAAAGCATGTTTGCAATAAGCAAGAGAAATGAAGGCCGGGCAAGAGAAATGAAATGAAGGCTGGGCACGGTGGCTCATACCTGTAATCCCAGCACTTTGGGAGGCTGAGGTGGGAGAACTGCTTGAGCCCAGGAGTTCAAGATCAGCCTGGGCAATATAGCAAGACCTCAACTCTACAAAAATAAAATAACATAAATCAGTCAAGCATGGTGGCACACACCAGTTAGTCCCAGTGACTCAGGAGGCTGAGGTGGAAGGACAGCCTGAGCCGAGAAGTTTGAGGCTGCAGTGAGCTATGATTGTGCCACTGCAGCACTCCAGCCTGGGTGACAGTGAGACCCCGACTTGGGAAAAAAAAAAAAAGAGAAATGAGACAAAGGAAGAGAAGGCAGCCCATAAAATGAGAGGGAACAGACACCCCTGCCATCCACGGCCTGAGAAACTGAGGTTCCAAGAGGTTAGTGACTTGTCCAGGGCGATCTGGCTAGGATCTGAATTTGCCTCTAACTTCCTGGCTATAAGAGTTGCCAACCCTGTTGTTTAGGAGAAAGCAACACGGCCATGCTTGACCCAGAGATGAAGGTGAAACTGCTTCCATGGAACCTTACAGAGAGGACACGCCACGTGGCAGTTAGTAGCTCCTAGGGCAGTTTCTGTCAGTGTAGACTAAATGTGTCCTGCCAGCCAGCATCCCAGGGGCTAGAGCAATCAGCTAGGGACAGGGTGGGTGGGGGAATGTGGCCCTCCAATGGTGTGGCTTATGCCTAGGACAATTTCTTTTTTTTTTTGGAGTTGGAGTCTCACTCTGTCACCTAGACTGGAGTGCAGTGGCCACTCCCGGCCACCGCAGCCTCGACCTGCTGGGCTCCGGCGATCCTTCCACCTCAGCCTTCCAAGTAGCCGGAATTATAGGCATGCGCTACCACACCTGGCTGATTTTTTGATTTATTGTAGAGATGAGGTCTCGCTGCCTAGGCGGGTCTCGAACCTGTGGGCTCAGGCAATCCACTCACCTCAGCCTCCCAAAGGCGCGGGATTACAGGCTGAGCCACTGAGCCCGGCTTTCTTTTTTTTTTTTTTTGAGTTGGAGTCTCACTCTGTTGCCCAGGCTGGAGTACAGTGGCATATTCACGGCCACTGCAGCCTCGACCTGCTGGGCTCAGGTGATCCTTCCGCCTTAGCCTTCCAAGTAGCTGGAACTACATGCACGTGGCACCACACCCAGTTAATTTTTGATTTATTGTAGAGATGAGGTCTCACCAAGTTGCCCAGGCTGGTCTCGAACCCATGGGCTCTGGCGATCCTCTCACCTTGGCCTCCCAAAGTGCTGGGATTATAGGTGTGAGCCACCACGCATGGTCCCCTGGGACAATTTCTTTTTTTTTTTTTTTTTTTGAGTTGGAGTCTCACTCTGTCACCAGCTAGAGTGCAGTAGCACGCTCACGGCCACTGCAGCCTCGACCTGCTGGGTTCAGGCAATCCTTCCGCCTCTGATTGCAAGAAGCTGGAACTACAGGCGGGCACCACCAAGCCTAGATAATTTTTTTTTTTGAGTTGGAGTCTCACTCTGTCACCCAGGATAGAGGGCAGTGGCATGCTCACAGCCACCACAGCCTCGACCTGCTAGGCTCACGCGATCCTTCTGCCTCAGCCTTCCAAGTAGCCGGAACTACAGGTGCACGCTACTACACCCAGCTAATTTTCTTCTTTTTGATTTACTGTAGAGATGAGGTCTCACCATGTTGCCCAGACTGGTCTCAGGCCATCCTCTCACCTCTGCCTCCCAAAGTGCTGGGATTACAGCCTTGAGCCACCGTGCCTGGCTTAATTTTTAAATTTATTGTAGAGACGAGGTCTCATCAAGTTGCCCAGGCTGGTCTCGAACCTGTAGGCTCAGGCAATCCTCTCACCTCTGCCTCCCAGAGTGCTGGGATTACAGGCATGAGCCACCGTGCCCAGCCTGCCTGGGACAATCTCACAGGGTCTGGGATCTCTGTGAGTCCCCATTACCTGATTCTCAGCTGGGTTTCTGACTCTGTGGGTGGTCACGAGGTCATGGGCAGGTATTCTCGTGGACCCAGGCAGTAGCTGGAATGTGGGCTTTGTCTAGGAGAACTACATGCTCAGCTGGTGACTTGGTTGGGGCAGGTGGCGTCCTTTCAGGTAGAGGGGCAAACCTGAGCAGGCTGGGACCCAGGCATTTGTGTCCCTGCCCCTGGGAGTCCAGGGAGGGCAAGGCCAAAGGGTTCTGCAGATGGGTCTGGCATTTCTTTAACGCCTTGCTGGGTGCAGTGGCTCATGCCCATAATCCTGTTATTTTGGGAGGCTAAGGCAGGAAGATCACTTGAGCCCAAGAGTTCCAGACCAGCCTGGGCAACAGAGTGAGACCTTGGCTCTACAAAAAAAAAAAAAAAAAAAAATCAAAAACTTGGCCGGGCGTGGTGGCACACTTCTGTAGTCCCAGCCACTCGGGAGGCTGAGGCAGAAGGAATACCTGAGGTCAGGAGATTGAGGCTGTGTTGAGCCACTGCACTCCAGCCTGGGCAATAGATTAAGACCTTGACTCAAGAAATGAAAAAACAGCCGGGCTCGGTGGCTCAGCCTGTAATCCTGCGCTTTGGGAGGCTGAGGTGAGTGGACTGCCTGAGCCTGTGGGTTCGAGACCTGCCTGGACAACTTGGTGAGACCACATCTCTACAATAAATAAAAAATTAGCCAGGTGTGGTAGCGCGCACCTGTAGTTCCAGCTACTTGGAAGGCTGAGGCAGAAGGATCGCCGGAGCCCAGCAAGTTGAGGCTGTGGTGGCTGTGAGCATGCCACTGCCCTCTAGCCTGGGCGACAGAGTGAGACTCCAACTCAAAAAAAAGAAAAAAAAAAAAAAAAGGAGTGAAAAAACAAACACAAACACACCTGGGTGGACAGGATCTCCATCCTCCATTGACTCCTCTGGCCGGGTACCCTCTAGAACAGGTGAATCCAAGAAACCCCCCACAGTACAATTGCCCTTGAGGCAATGCAATTGCTGGAGAAGAAAGTGGTGGGACAGATGGGGACACCAGGGCTCTCCTGGACTCAGACAGACCTCGGTTCAAATGGCTGCTCTGCCGGGTGTCTTGCCTCAAACTACTTAGCCTCCCGTGTCTCAGTTTCCTCAACTGTAAAATGGGCCAATAATATTATCCACCTCACAAAATTACCTAGCACGTAGGAAAGACCCAATGCACGTTAGCTGTTGTTATTACTGTCGAATGTTACTCAGCTAATGGTGGAGATGACAGGTCAGGTGGGGTGGAAGGAGTGTCTCAATGGTTTCCTGAACAGGACTCTGGCTGTGAGCAGCATGTAGGCTGAGGGTTGTGAAGACGGTCCCTGGTTGCACTGGAATACACAGGCAAGGGAGGCCATAACTTTCTAGCCTCTGCTAGGGCTGGGCTGGGCTGAATCCTTATCCCTCTGATGCTGGAGACTTGCTCGCTGCCCCACACTTGAGTGTCCTTAGCAGTTTGTATGTGACAGACCCTTTCTTCAAGTGAAAGCTCCAAGGAGCCCCACCATGGATCTCAGTTCACGTCCTTAGCTGGGGGATTTAGGGAGGTTATTTTGCCTCTTGGAGTCTCAGTTTCCTTATCTCTAAAATGGGGATAATAATAGTACCTCCCTCACAGGGTTGTGACTTGGGTGGGATGTTGGTGGACAGCAGTGTTGCTATCATTATGGAGAACAGAAAAGCCGTGAACTGTCCTGGATGCAGTGAGAGCGGGCCCTGGATCCTGTCTGCTCAGCCTTCTTATTCTTGCCCCACTAGGGGCACCCCAGGGGGACTCTGAGAAGCACAACATGGCAGATGCTTACCTGGCTCCACCCCCCACAGGCAGTTTCCTTCCCTTCTGTGGACCCAGTTTGCCTTGGGTACCAAATGGGTGTACCATTTTGTCTTCCTTTCCTTCCTAGAGCCTGCTAGGGGCACAGGGGCTACCCACGGGCCCGGGAAAGAGCCCTTTGGCAGGCCAGGTCTGAACAGGGGGACGTGACTCTGGGACCTTGGAGGCCTGGGCTGTAGGCAGCTTGATCATGGGACGGCAGGTCGGACCTGGGCTCTAGGACCGACTCTGTCCTGTCTCGGCCTCAGTTCCTCATCTCCAGAATACAAGCAATCAGGGCAGGATCCCTGTTCTGTCTGCTGGGCCCTCATGGCCTCCCCAAGGGGCCTCCAGGAGCTCAGCAAGATCCTGCTTTGGGGGTAAAGGGAACTCACCGTTGAGAGTTGGGGGTGTGGAAAGAGATCCTAAGGGGGACGAGTCATCTGAATCCAGGTACCACGTGGCCTCGTCCATGCGGGACCTTCTCCTGGTGAGAGAGGTCAAGGGAGCGAGGGATGCATCTCGGGACTAGGGACAGCAGATGATAGCAGGGTGGGGGCACTCGGGCACTCACCTCCCATTCTGGGCTTCCCCAGGCTTGGGGGAACTGGGACCCCAGGCCCAGCATGCTCGCCGCTCGCCATTGCTTGAGTCCTCCAGACGTCGGGGGGACTGGCGGCCCCATGTCTGGCCTGGCTCTGCAGGTTCCACTGTGGAGGGAAGCCAGGAGGATGTGGGCTGACCCGTCTCCTCCCTCCATTATGAGTCGCGCTTCAGAGATGACTCTTAGGGGTTGAGGAGCGGGCTGGGTCCCACACCATTCCAAGGGTGGGTTTTGGGTGAGAGGCAGGTTTGGATCTTGGGGCCAGCAGTGGGGTGGGTACATGTCTAGTCCTTCAGCTGACACTTGCTGCTCAGTAGATAGTACAGACATTTGACACCAATTGCCTAGGTTTGAATTCTGGCTCTGCTGTTTATTAGTTGCTCATCAATTAAATTCTGATAACTATAATAATATCTACCTAATGTAATTATTGCAAAGAATAAAGTTAATATTAGCAAAGCATTTAAGACAATGAGTAACATACAGTATCATACCATTGCTTGACTAAGACATTAAGTAAAATGTGTGCTGCTTGGGAGACCCAGAGTCATCATTCTAGATCAATGGGGGGAAAGAGGGGAAGAGGAGGAGACAGTGGGTGGGATCCCCCTCCAAGGAAAAGGTTTGACAGAGGATAAGGGCTGGGGGAAGGAGAGGAGGAGGGAGGCTGGGTTTCTTACACTGGATGGCCCGGAACCGGGGGAAGGTGGGCGAATCCCCAGCCCCGACCTCGAAGACGTTTCTCCTCCGGTCAAGGCCGGGTGAGGCCTGCACGGTGATGCGGTGCTTGAAGTCTGAGGTTTGGGTGGAGGAGAGCAGGGTGCAGGTTTGCGGTGAAGGAGAGCCAGGACTCCAACCCGCGAGGGGCCCTGGCCGGCTCCCAGGCTACACAGGCAGTGGCAGTGGCTGTGTGGCTGGAGCCGGCCTCACTGCCTTCTCGAACCCGGGCTTTTGGATCAGGAAGGCCGATTCACCTGACCCCACCCCCGGGAGAAGAGCCTCGGACTCGGAGATTTCCCCGGAGCCGGACGCCCCGCCCCCTGACCTTCCCAGAAGTTCCACGGCCCCGCCCCTTCCCGGTCGCAGCCACTCCCAGGCCGACATGCAAATATTTCCGCCAGCACCCGCCCAGACGGAAAAAAAAAAAAAAAAAAAAAAAAAAAAAAGAAAAAAACCACTGCTGGTTCCACCCCTTCCAGCCTTCAGCTCACGGGCCCACCCACCAACGCTCTAGGCCAATCCCAGTGTAGCCAGCGCGCAGGCCCGGCCCCGCCCCTCCGCCCACACAGCCAATGGCGTGCCGGCGCCCGGCGCTCGCCCCTTACCGAGTGGCATGCTGATGCGCTCGCCGCCGTCGCGCGCCCTGAGCTTGCTGCGCTTGAACGTGCCGCGGCGGCGGCGCACGTGCGGCCGCTCGCGGTCCACCTGCTGCAGTAGCAGCGTCAGCTCGCGCTCGAACACCTCCAGCTCCCACTGGGCCAGCAGGTGCTCGCGCCGCCGCAGCTGCTCCGCCTGCGACCGCTGCTCGCGCGCCGCGCGCGTCAGCTCCTCCTCGCGGCTCAGTAGTTCCTGGCCCGGGACGGTGAAGGCGATGGAGTCAGCCTGGTACCAGACCCTGGCGCCCACGCCCCAACTCTCCGTCCCATGGGGACCAGGGGAGACACTCCCTTCCCACCCCGGGTCCCCGGCGCCTCGCACACCTTTTCCTTGGCTCGCAGCTCGTCGAAGAGGCCCTGGATTTCGCGCTTCCAGCCTTCCTGCATGGAGTGGAAGGAGTCCCGCGGCATTTCCCGCAAGACCTGAGCCTCGAGCGCCTCCAGCTGCTGCAGGATGGAGGCGAAGTCGGGTCTGCGGTGGGGGTCCTGCGCCCAGCAGTCTAGGGGCACGGCGTGGAGGGGGGCACAGAATAAGAGGTGGGGTCTGTGGGTGGGCGTGTCCTGGGCCAGGGAGCTCTGCCCCTCCCCCTCCTTTCCCATTCCCGACGCCCTTTCCTCTTACCGGCCATGAGCTGTGCAAATGGCTCTGGGCAGGTGGACGGGATGGGCAGTGTGAGCTTGTTAACAGCTACGCCATAGGCCACAGCAAGACAGTCTATGCCACGGTAGGGCACCTCCCCGGTCAGCAGTTCCCACAGCAGCACCCCAAAGCTGTGGGTGAGACAAAGGGTCTGTGTCCCCTCCTCTGCCCACTGGCTTGCAAGCCACCAGGAACTAAATGGCTCGGGTCTTTCCCCCTGGGCTTGGCCTGTCTGTCCAGCTTTGGACTTTGCCACCTTTACCCTCTGCAGCCCCACAGCAGACCCTGTCCAGCCCCCGCCAAGGCCACACCTCCAGACATCGCTGCCCTTAGAGAAGGTGGAGGCCTTGATAACCTCGGGAGCCATCCAGGCATAGGTGCCCGCAGCACTCATTTGCGTGGTTTTGTGCCACTCTCGGGCCAGGCCAAAGTCGGTGATCTTCAGGGTCTTGTGCTCCATGTCGTCACCCTCAATGGGCTGCAGCAGCAAAACTAGGGAAGAAGAGGCACAGGATTGTGGAGGCACCAGGACCAGGTGGTGGGATGGGAAAGAGGTGGGAGCAAACTGTCATCTGACAGACATCCTGGCTGGGCACTAGAGGCACAGAGGGGACTCCATCTAGATCTTGTCCTGGAGAGCTCACAGCTGGAGGTGGGGTGGAATCAGACAAAATAACAACGCTGGGACACATTTTTTTTTTTTTAGTTGGAGTCTCACCGTCGCCCAGGCTGGAGTACAGTGGCGATCACAGCCACCACAGCCTTAACCTGCTGGGCTCAGGTGATCCTTCCACTTCAGCCTTCCAAGTAGCTGGAACTACAGGCATGCGCTACCATGCCCGGCTAATTTTTTTGATTTATTATAGAGACGAGGTCTCACCAGGTTGCCCAGGCTGGTCTCGAACCCCTGGGCTCAGGCAGTCCTGTCGCCCCAGTCTCCCAAAGTGTTGGGATTACAGGCTTGAGCCACCACACCCAGCTGCTGGGACACATTTACCGACACTTCATACTCAGCCCTAGCACTCAAAAATAACCCATGAGGTAGATAATATTCCCATTTCACAGATAAGGAAACTGAGCAGGGAAATGTCTTGGCCAAGGTCACACAGCAAATAAAGCAGAGATTCCAACCTGGTCTGTGTGGCTCCCAAGCCAGTGTTCTCACTTTCCCCTGACACTACACTGAATAAAGCCTGGCAATGTGTCAGGCTCTCAGCATTTGTAGCTTTTAAAAAAATTTTATGTCAGTCTTGTCACCCAGCTAGAGGGCAGTGGCATGTTGCTCACAGCTACTGCAGCCCTGACCTGGGCTCAGGCAATCCTTCCACCTCAGTCTTCCAAGTAGCTGGAACTGCAGGCGCGTGTCACCATGCCTGGCTAATTTTTCGATTTATTGTAAAGACAGGTCTCGCCTGTTGCTCAGGCTGGTCTCGAACTCCTGAGCTCAGACAGTCCTCTTGCCTCTGCCTCCAAAGTGCTGGGATCACAGGCGTGAGCCACCGTGCCCGGCAACATTTGTCGCCTTAAGAGAAACTTGTGCCTTGTCGTTTTGTTGAGGCAGGAGGGTCCATAGAGCCCCCTTGGGTGGGGAGCAGGAGGGATGCTTTTGGTGAGAAAGGAAACCCAGCAGATGCGGCGGGCCCCTGGGGCCCACATCACATTGTGGCTAGTGCAGCCCCTCCCAAGGGAAGGACTCCAAAAGATAACGCCTGATGGAGCGGAAGGGGAGAGAAAGGGTGGGGTCTGAGAAAGTGATGGTTCTTGGCCACAAAGGCGGAGCTTGGGGCAAATGTAGGCACGAGCGGTCAGACTTGGCAGGGACTCATGGCTTTGACCCAAATGGGGCCACCATGCTCTTGAGAGGAGAAGCAGCGACTTGTAGATCTCTTGCCAGACAAGAGACAAAGTCAGGGCATGAAGGGCCCCTCTGCTCTTCTGCTCATAACCGACCGTATTGTAAAGCGACATCCAAGCCAACTATGCTTCTGAACATGTGTCAGGGCACACCCTCAGCTCTCCTCCCCAGGGCGACAGGGCTGTCATGGTGACTGCACAG
The DNA here is from genome assembly GCA_027257055.1 of Cephalopachus bancanus. Taxonomy (NCBI): domain Eukaryota; kingdom Metazoa; phylum Chordata; class Mammalia; order Primates; family Tarsiidae; genus Cephalopachus; species Cephalopachus bancanus. The sequence continues at coordinate 253,607 of JAPVLO010000883.1, forward strand.
GGACAGAGGGGACAGGCACCTGACCCAGCCTGGCGAGTCTGCAAGGACTTCCCTGAGGAGGAGGTAGCAGACCAGGGTGCTCACTTTGCAGGGCCTAAAGCCACAACCTGCGATCCCGCTGCTGGCCAAGCCTCCAGGCCTCAAGAGGCATCTGGCACTGCTGCCCAACCCCTCCTTGCCATCCTTGGCCCTTGAAGCCTCTGGCTGTTTGGCTCTGTTTCTGCTACAACCTCCCCCACCCTTGGCCATTTAGGGGCCGGGGCTTCTTAGAGCCTGGCCTCCCCTCAACCCCTGACCACAGCCCGTGCCATCTGATCCCCTTCCAGGTGCCTCACTGGCATCTTCTACATTTGCAATTCTAGGCCAGACAGGAGTCGATCCGGCCGCCCATTGCTCTCATGACCATCTCTATCCCCACAGTTCCTTCTAATTCAGAAGGATGGTTCTGGAAATCCACCCATTCTCGTAAGCCAGACTGCGACTGAGTCCTTAGCCATTCACAAAGCCGAGGATGACAACACCCACCTCAGAAGGCTGTCATGCGTATTAAACAAAGTCACACTTCTAAAGCCTTCGCGCAGGGGCTGCATCTCGCGGGAGCATTCTAAATGTCAGCTGTCCTAGACTCCGCCACTTGCTCTCCCCTCCCCATCCTCTGTCACTCTTTTTTCTTTTTTGAGTTGGAGTCTCACCCTGTCACCCAGACTGGAGTGCAATGGCACGCTCCTGGCCACCGCAGCCTTGACCTGCTGGGCTCCAGCAATTCTTCCACCTCAGCCTTCCAAGTAGCTAGAACTATAGGCGCGCACTACCACACCCGGCTAATTTTTTTGATTGATTGCAGAGACGAGGTCTTGCCAAGTTGCCTGGGTGAGTCTCAAACCCATGGGCTCAGGCAGTCCACTCACCTCGGCCTCCCAAAGTGCTGGGATGACAGGCTGAGCCACTGAGCCTGGCCCTCTGTCACTCTTTACTTCCAGCTCCACCACGGCCTCTGGCCTGGCTGCTGGAGGCTCGGAGTCTGTCAAGTAAACCCGATGCAACGAGCTCCTTCCAAAGGGGAACCACAACCGGCTGGGGACAAGCGGGTGGACTGGGAGCCAGCACCCTCCCCTGCTGCCAGGGCCCACCTCCCCTCTTGAAGGCCAACCTTTTCTGCTTCCTGGCCCAGTCTCTCGGCCCTTGGGGAACCCCCAGACGGCCAAGGACTGACTACAGTGTCTCAGGCTGGGGAGATCTGAGGCCCAGTGAGCAGCTCGCTCCACGTTCCAGGATTTCTTGGTACTTGGGGCCTGCCACCACCTTGCCCTCAACTCTGACACCGCTAAGCCTCATCCCCATATCTGTATCCTGTGATTTTCTTCCAAGCTGCTTTGCTGCCTGCCTGTGCCTTGAACTGTCCCAACCCAAGGTGCCATCCTGGCGTCTGATGCAGACCTCGGGAGGTCAGGGGTCGCCTGGAGGAGGAGGAGCTAGAGATCCCAAGACTGGGGCAAGCTTTTTTTCAGCTCCTCGCTGCCCCAGGGCTCTGAAAGGGACCTGGCCACCAGCCCCCTCCCTGGGCTGGCCTCTGTGGGGCTTGGGAGTGGCCCGGGCGGCTCACACCTCTTCCGCTTTCCTCCCTGGTCCCCACTTCTCCTTTCTGGGAGGCCTGGGCCAGGTCTCCAGCTGGGGAGGGGGATCCTTTGGGGAGGAATTGGGGGAGGTCAGGCCCAGGCCAGGCTGGCTGGTCAGTCCTGTGACTCGTGGGCCTGGAGAATTCCCCCTCCTCTCCCTGCCAGGCTTCCTCACAAGGCCCCCATTGTCCAGGAAAATCACGCCATTGTTTCCTGCCTGTGCACCCCCAGCCCAGGGACTCCCCCCACCCCAAGACCGCAGACAGCAACTTGGGCCTAGGACTGGGGTCTGGGAGTTTGGATGCCAGGCTCAGCGGGGCTGAAGGCACTTTGCCTGCCCTTCCGCACCACCACCCAGACTGAGCGCAAAGCAGGGAACTGGGGAGAGCTGGGGGTGGGGGGCAATCCCTAGCTCCTTCCTCTCCTGCAACCCCTCCACCCCCAGCCCTTTCCTCCCCTGCAGGCAGCTGGGCTAGGGAGGGAGCAGGGGCTGGAGCGGGGCAGGAAGCCAGCTCAGGGGCAGCAGGAAACGCAGGAAGCGGTGGGGAGGGTGGGGAGCAGGGGCCCGGGCTATTGTTCCATTTTTTCTGGAAAGAAAACGGAGGAAAAACAGAAGACAGGAGTCCCCTCCCCCTGGGCCTTCGGGGAATCCCCTTCAGGCTGCAGCAGAGAGTGGGGGTCCCTAGAAGGCTAGGGCCCAGGGATGAGGCTCAGCGTAGGAACTGTCCCAACTATGGAAGAGTGGGTGGGGTGGCTGGCAGGCCTCCCCTGCCACCCTCAGCCCTGGCAAGGACTTGGATGTCACTGGGTCCTGGCACTCTCTTCCCTGAAAGCCCCTTGTCTGAGGCCAGCCCGGGCCAGAAGGCTCAAAATAGCCATGCTGACCCCCCCCCAAGAAGCCTCCAGGCCACTCCAGTGACCCCGCTGAGCCTGGCCCCCTCCTGCATTTCCTGGCCCCCCCGCCCAGCCCCTGGTGATCCCCACACTGTGTCCTGCCTCCAGGCCTTTGCTCTCTAAACGCCACCTGCACCAGGAAGCCCTCAAAACCAGTCACCGGCTTGTCTTGGGCCCATGATGACCACTGTCCTTTGGCCCAGTGTTTCCACCCTGGTGCTGAACCCAGGCTAGGCCCTCTTGGCAACCCAGGCCTCAAATGCCCACACCACGGCTGAGGACTTGTGTGCTGGGCATCTCACGCTGGGCCAGCCCAGGGCCTTGAGCCATTTCACCCGCCCATTTTATGGAGTCTAAACTGAGGTTCTGAGTCAAAATCACCAACTAGAGATCATGCAGCCGGGGAGGGGTGGGACCGAGTAGCCTGGCCCTAGCCTTGACCACCTAGGGGGGCTTTCCCCTCTGAGATGTCTGTACTGGAGGAGTTGCCCGCTTTGAGAAAAGGGAAGGGAGAGTATAGAGCACCAACACCACGAATGGCAACTTCAGGGGAGGGGAAGAGGCGCGCCAGCATTCTGGGCACTTCCTTGAGGTGGCAGCCACGGTTGGTTGGGCAGGATGCCTCTGGCCTCCCTGAGAGATCACAATTTCTTAACTTGCCCACACTGCAGCTGCAGCCTGGGATCTAGGACCGCTTCTGGGGCTGGGGCCGGAGGACTCTGCTGGGTGTCTGGGACCCCTGCTTTGGGGCTATTGCAAGTCCAAGGGCACCCCCAGTCAACTGGGAGACTCCTCAGAGGCAGGAGCACCTGCCAGCAACAGATCCCCACGGCCGGACTCAGCTGGGGATCGGAAGCAGCTGTGCGCCTGGGTCCTGCCACCCCCAACCGTGTCCCCCCAGAACTCACTGTTGTTGGACTTGAGGTCACGGTGGATGACCGGCACCAGGGCTTCACAGTGCAGGTAGTGCATCCCACGGGCAATCTGCACCGCCCAGTTGACCAGCACGTGGGGGGGAACGCGGCGCCCGGCCAGGGCCCGGCTGAGGGGCCCTCCGGCCGCATACTCCATCACCAGGCACAGGTTGGGTTCCTCCAGGCACACGGCCTTGAGGGCAATGATGTTGGGGTGCGCCAGCATGGCAAAGAGCCGGGCCTCCTGGCGAACGCTCTCGGCTGTCACGCTGATGTCCTCATCGGGGTCCTGGCGGGCCGCCTTCACAGCCACCAGCTCGCCGCGCCAGCTGCCACGGTACACCTTGCCGAAGCCGCCTATGCCGATCACCTCCTCCAGACGCAACTCCTGGAAGCTGGCCACCTCGCAGCGAGGCGGGCCTCCGCCCCGAGACACGTAGTTGGACGGGAAGATGCCCACCTGGCCCCCCACCTGGCCCGCCCACCAGCCCTCGTCTCCTGAGATGGCTGCGTCCCGGGACAGCACTTCCACGCGGTCGCCCTTCCGCAGGGCCAGTTCGTCTTTCCCATTGGGCTCGTAGTCGAACAGGGCAGTCCACACCGGGTTGGCATAAGCCGCTGCCTTCGGAGACCCCTCGGGCCGGGCTCCGCCACCACCCCCGCTGCCCCCACTGCCGCTGCCATTCCACGACCCCAGCGGGCTCTTGAGGAAGAAGTTCTTCAAGGGCTCCATGGCCGGGAGCCGGCGTCGGGACGTCTGGAGGAGCCTCTCCGGGTGCCCGTGGTCCCCACCCCCGCTGGCTGCCGAGGCCCTAGCCCCGGAACCCGGGCATCCGGGCCCTGGCCCTCAGCCCCAGACCCACGCCTCTCTGGGGAGCCAGGAGTGCCGCCTCCCGGCCCCCCGCATCTCGGGCTTCTGGGGGGGCGCCCCAGGCAGTGCGGTCAGGCCGGGGGAGCGGGCCCCCGGGGCCGCCGGCGCCTCACCATGGCTGGCTTGCAGGGGCCCGAGCTGCCCTGGGTCCCGGAGCCGTCCTGGGAGCCCGGCTGCGGCGCCCGCCGAGCGCAAGGTGGGGCCGTCGGGCGCCGCGCCCGGACCCCAGCTCGGTCTCTTGGCGCAGGGGGCGGAGGAGGCGTCCGCAGCGGGGCCGGGCTGCCTCTTCCTGGCCCGGCTCTCCGGGCCCCGACGGCTCCGACCCCGTTCCCTTCTTCCTCCTCCTTTGTACTTTGGCCCCGGGGGCGGGAGGCAGAGGTGGAGGGTGGAGTTTCACTTTTTTCCGCTCTTCTCCGTCCTGCAGGAAACAGCATCAGATGACGCGGGCGGGTTGCACCGCTCCCCTCCCGGAGGCTCCGGGCGGGGAGTTCCCGGGTAGGCGGACCGGGAGAGCAGGGGAGGGAGAGGGCAGCCCCAGACGCCCCATCGCAGCAGGCTGCGGGCTCCAGGAAGAAAAGCCCCAGGCCGGGCCTCTGCGCCGTCGGGTCGGAGACGGTCTCCGCTGGGGACGGGCCCTCCCTGCCCTCTGCATCGCGTGGGCGCCAGCGAAAGGGAGTTATGGGACCGCACTCGGGAGTGGGGCAGCCCTGGGCCTGCTCTTTCGGACTGTACGACCTTCGACTCCGAGTCTCGTTCTTTACGTGTTTGGAATAAGAACAGGAAGCTCCGCTCTGCAGAGCCGGTGGGATGGGGGTGGGGAAGACCGGAGAACAGACGGCACGAGCTGCACCTCGGCTTCTTGGGATAGGTTGTCTAAGGCTCTCCTCTTCCCCTCACCTGGGAAACAATCCGCCTCTTCATGTCCCTTCCCCATGGACGGAAACCTGAAGCTGTTGTCCAGGACTTTGCCCAGGACTGGGTGGCCCTCGTAACCGCTTGGTGAGATTGCCCCAATTGCCTTGAGCCTGTCACTTTAAGAAAAACGACGCTATCCTGTTTCGACTATTCCTGCCTGTTCCGGAGAGTCGTTCTCTATACACTAGGTCTGAGCTCTGACCCGGAAGTAGAGGCCTCTCGAAACGCGAGGCGCTCGTGACCTTAGAGATCCAGCACTAAAAGGGGCGGGCCGAGAGAGGCGTGTTTCGGCGGCGCAGAACTCCGTAGCTAGAGTAGTCCACACCTCCTCCATCTTTTCCCCGCCTCCTGTAACTCATTGGAAGAGCTTTACGCCAATTACCCTGACGTTAGTCAATGGTCACGCAACTGTCCCTTCGGTTCCGCCCAGCGGTCTCCGCCGAGGCTGTCAACGCCGGGTGTGCGCATGCGTCCAATGCCTTCCACTTTGGGGACTTTCTTTACACCCAGACTGCGCACGCCCAAAGGGCACCCTCGCGCCCCGTTGCCCCATCGCCTTTCTGCGCTTGCGCATTCAGGCCGTCAGGTTTTCCTTTTCCGGGTCCCCACGGGGTCCGTCAGGCGCATGCGCCACTGCAGGCTGGCGGCTCGCGGCTCCTTCTTCCGGCCTCCTCCTTGGGCCGGCACCGGCAGAAGCCGGGCGAGCGTGGAGCCTCGAGCGAGCGACCCGCGACCCCCGAGGTGGACCTCAGAGTCCCGAGGCTCTCCCCGGTCCGGAGCCCAGAGAGCTGTCGCCGGCACCCGAGAGCGCCCGCCCCACGCCCACCCCTGGATGCCGCCGACGGGTGCCCGGCCCGTGCCCCGCGCCTGCCTGCCGGCTCGGTCCCTCGGAACAGCCCTGGGCCTGGGGAGGGGGCCTGGCCCCCGCCCCTGATGCGGCCCCACCCCTGCGCCCGGGCCTCGCCCCGCTGACTGCCCCGCCGGCCCCGCCCCCTGCCCGCGCCCCAGCCCGGCCGGTCCCCGCCTCCCCCACGGGGGGAGGCCATGGCGTGAGCGTGTGGCCGGGCCCCGGGGCCCTCGGGCACCAGGCGGGGCATGGGCCGGGGGCCGCCCCCATGAGGGTCCCGGGAGGGGGGCGCGCGCAGCAGCGGCGGGGCCATGGGGTCGCAGGTGTTGCAGATCTTGCGCCAGGGGGTGTGGGCCTCGCTCACCGGCGGTTGGTTCTTCGACCCGCACCAGAGCACCTTCTCCAACTGCTTCCACCTCTACGTCTGGATCTTTCTGCTCACCTTTCCCTTCCTGCTGTACATGGTGAGACGCCTCCGCCACCTCCAACTCCGGCTGGGAGAGGGAGGGAAGGAGGGATGTCATGGGGCGCGGGCAGCCCGGCAGGGTTTGGGGACTGTGCCTTGGGCGCTGCGGGGGGTGGAGAGAGAATCGCCGCGGAGTTGGGGTCTGTGGAAAAGAAGCCAACATCCTTCTTTCTGGGGATGGGTGACCTCGAGCCCTTCGTTGAATCTCCAGTTCCAGCTAAAAAGAAGTCACAGCCCCTGGACGAGGCCTATGTGCTGGTGGTGTGGAGGAGTGACATGGTTTTTTTGGGAAGTTGTGAATCTCAGTCAGGATAGAGGTGCACCCTGTGGGGGCAGCGCTTTGTGAGACAGGCCCAGACCCGCTTTCATCTCCAGGTCCTGCCCCCCAGCTTGATGGTGGCTGGTGTGTACTGCCTCGTGGTGGCCATCATCTTTGCTACCATCAAGACTGTGAACTATCGCTTGCACGCCATGTTCGACCAGGGCGAGATAGTGGAGAAGCGCAACTCTACCATGGGGGAGCTGGAGGAGGAGCCTGCTCAGGGGGACAGCAGTCCTCCCAGGTGGGTTGGGCTGTGTCCTTGGCGCCTGGACTTGAGCCTTGCTGGGTGGCATAAGTGCTCAGGGAACTTCAGCTTTGTAAGTGAAGGTGAGCATTTGGCCTGTGGGCAGCCCTGGAACTGGAACAGGACTTTTGAAGAAGGGGGATCGAGGATGGGAAGTAGCATAGAAAAAATGGACGTTGGCTTAAAGGTGCTGCTTTTTTTCCACTGCCAGGGACCCTGGAGTGGAGATGACAGTGTTCCGGAAAGTGAGTTCCACACCCCCGGTGCGCTGCAGTTCCCAGCATTCTGTGTTTGGCTTCAACCAGGTCTCGGTGAGTGGGCCCAGCCCTCAGCTTGTCCTACTGCTCTTCTGCGAGCCAGACCCTGCCATTGGTATGTCGTGAGCCTGCTTCTTGCCCTGTTTGCTCCTTCACACCTTTCTCTGTCTGCTCAGGAGCTGCTGCCCCGAACGGAGGACTCTGGGCCCCTCAGAGGTAGGTGGCAGCTGTTCAGGCTCAGAGCTTAGTGGTGTGGAACGGGGCTGGCACACGGCTTCCCTGGGGTCTGGCTGACACTTCTGGGGCCGTGGTTGCAGACATCAAGGAGCTAGTGCGGGAGCAGGGCAGCAACAACGTGATTGTGACCTCAGCCGATCGGGAGATGCTGAAGCTCAGCTCGCAGGAGAAACTGAGTAAGCGACAGCTGTTTTGTCTTTGAATCGCCCCAGCTTTTGCTCCATTCTGGCGTTCCGTTTATACTCCTGGATGGGACCTTCTCAGTGTCCTCCCTGGGCTGGGCTTTCAGGGAAGGCAGAGATCATAAGATCCCCTAATTTTAGTCCCCAGTTTTGGGGCAGGATGTTCTCTCATTCTGTCTTCCTTTTTCTGACAGTTGGAGATCTTCCCCAGACACCCCCAGGGGCTGCCCCAGACCCCTCTCTCCCTAGCACGGACTCTTCAGAGCGGTCTCCCCTGGCTGGAGATGGCGCTCCCTGGAGCGTGAGCAGTGTGGCTGACACTCCCATGAGCCCCTTGCTGAAGGGGAGCCTCAGCCAGGAGCTGAGCAAGAGCTTTCTGACCCTGACCCGGCCCGACCGGGCCCTGGTAAGGACCAGCAGTCGACGGGAGCAGCGCCGGGGAGCGGGCGGCTACCAGCCCCTAGACCGACGGGGCTCAGGTGAGCCCATGCCCCAGAAGGCTGGCTCCTCGGATTCCTGCTTCAGTGGCACCGACAGGGAGACGCTGAGCAGCTTCAAGAGCGAGAAGACCAACTCGACCCACCTGGACAGCCCCCCCGGGGGACAGGCCCCCGAGGGCAGTGACACAGACCCGCCCTCTGAGGCTGAGCTGCCAGCCTCACCAGATGCTGGGGTCCCCTCAGATGACACGCTGCGTTCCTTTGACACAGTCATCGGAGCAGGGACGCCACCGGGCCCAGCTGAGCCACTCCTGGTTGTGCGGCCCAAGGACTTGGCCCTGCTGCGGCCTAGCAAACGGCGGCCGCCCATGCGAAGACACTCTCCACCTGGCCGTGCCCCTCGACGACCCCTGCTTGAGGGGGCAGGCTTCTTTGAAGACGAAGACACCAGCGAGGGCAGCGAACTGAGCCCCGCCTCTAGCCTCCGATCACAGCGTCGCTACAGTACTGACAGCTCCTCTTCCACTTCCTGCTACTCCCCTGAGAGCTCCCGAGGTGCAGCAGGGGGGGCCCGGAAGCGGCGGGCGCCCCACGGGGCTGAGGAGGGTACTGCTGTGCCCCCCAAGCGGCCCTACGGGACCCAGCGGACGCCCAGTACTGCCAGCGCCAAAACACATGCCCGCGTGCTGAGCATGGATGGGGCAGGGGGTGATGTCCTAAGGGCGCCCCTGGCTGGCTCCAAGGCTGAGCTGGAGGCCCAGGTAGGGGTTGAGCTAGCTGTCGGCGAGCCTGCTTTGCTGCCTGCCGAGGCCCGAAGGGGACCTGCCGCCAACCAGCCTGGCTGGCGGGGGGAGCTGCAGGAGGAAGGTGCTGTGGGGGGAGGTGAGTGCTGGCTTCAGGAGCGGGAGTCGGGAAGACGGGCTGGGGCTCGGGTTTGGGCAGAGGGCAGGCTGCAGGGGACCCGGTTGGGGTACCTCAGCCTCCATCTCAGGCAGCAGGTGGATGTGGAACCCGTGACGTCAGCCAAACCTCTTGGACAAGCAGACTCAGCCAGGTCCCGCGGTTGGCACCTGAGTCTCTGTCCCCTGAGGACCCTTCTCGTCCATGTTCGTCTTCCCGCCATTGGCGGGGCAGGGCAGGGCAGATCAGTGTCGCCTTTTCTTCCTAATGAGGAAACTGAGGCAGGAGCGGCTAGGTGACTTTACCAGACCCAGGGCCAGCGTGTGGTTGCACTAGGCTTGGCTTTTAGGTCCCCACAGAACACCGGCCCCACCCCTACTCTAGTGGAGGCTCTGTCGCTTTAGCTCAGGCCTCTCTCTGGGCAGCAGCCGAGGAGACCAGCCGGCGGGACCGCTCCAGCAGTGTGAGGCGGACCCAGGCCATCCGAAGGCGTCACAATGCGGGCAGCAACCCCACTCCTCCAGCCTCCGTCATGGGCTCGCCACCCAGGTGAGCGCCTGGCCGCCCAGGTAGAGGGGCATGGGGCCCGGCTGGCTCTAACTGGTGCTGACCCGGCTGACCCCTCCTCAGCAGCCTGCAGGAAGTTCAGCGGGGCCGGGCGGCCTCCCACTCGCGGGCTCTGACGCTGCCCTCTGCCCTGCACTTCGCCTCTTCTCTGCTGCTCACCCGGGCCGGTGCCAATGTGCACGAGGCCTGCACCTTTGACGACACCTCTGAGGGCGCTGTGCATTATTTCTACGATGAGAGTGGTGAGCGCGCCCTTAACCCCGGTGGTCCCTCGCCTCCAGACCCCCAGGTCCTTGGCCTGCAGACCTTTCCCTGTGCAGCTCTTGGTTCCTGGGGTCTGCCGCCATCCCGGGGGGACACAGCCATATCCCGGGGGGACAGGGCTCCGCCTCATCTGGTGGCCCTGGGGTCCGCATGGGTTGGGCCTTGGTGCTCTGTCCGTGCTCCGCAGCCTCACTTCCCACGTCTCACCCCAGGTGTGCGGCGTTCCTACACCTTTGGCCTAGCCGGAGGCGGCTACGAAAACCCTGTGGGGCAGCAGGGGGAGCAGGCAGCCAATGGAGCCTGGTAAGTCCCCGCGCGTGGTCTCTCCTGGGCCAGTGGCCTGATGAGCTGCATTTCTGGGCAGCACCCTGAGCCTGGAGTTTTCTTTCCTGTTGCTGGGATTGGGAGGGGCCGCTCATCCTGGCAGTGGCAGGGGCAGGATGGAGAGCATCGAAGGGCAGACCGGGGTCCCTGGCTTCAAGACACTCCAGGTAGACGGCTTCCAGGAAGCCCTGAGCTGGTGGGAGGAAGGTGAGGGGCTGGGGCTTTTTTTTTTTGAGTTGAAGTTTCACTCTGTCGCCCAGACTGGGGTACAGTGACATGTTCCCGGCCACCCCAGCCTCGACCTGCTGGGCTCTGGCGATCCTTTTGCCTCAGCCTTCCAAGTAGCCAGAACTACAGGCACGCACTACCACGCCCGGCTAATTTTTGATTTATTGTAGAAACGAGGTCTCGCCAAGTTGCCTGGGCTGGGTGGGTCTTGAACCCACGGGTTCAGGCAATCCACTGATCTCAGCCTCCCAAAGTGCTGGGAATAGACTGCTGACTGGGGCTGGGGCTTTAACAACTTCCTGATCCCAGTGCTGCTTCTGTCCCTTGGGACCCATGTCCGTCAGAGTACAGACAGCCCCCCCCCAGCCTCAGCCTCACCTAGTCCCAGGGCTCACCACGGCCCTGACCCTCCCGGCTGCCATTCCACAGGGACCGCCACTCACATTCCTCCAGCTTCCACTCTGCTGATGTCCCCGAGGCCTCAGGAGGCCTGAACCTGCTGCAACCAAGGCCCGTGGTTCTGCAGGGCATGCAGGTGCGCCGGGTGCCCCTGGAGATCCCAGAGGTGAGGAGCAGCTGACTGGGAAGGGCCGTGCCAGAGGGGGTTGTGGGGGTGGGTAGGTCAATGAGCCTGGTTGCATAGCGAGCTCGCCCGGGCACTCCAGAAGGCACAGGCCATGCTGAGCGAGAGCGCCAGGGTCACCCGTGTCTGTCCTGACTTGGATGGTCGGTAGAGGCCCTGGATCTGGATGGCTTGAGAAGCTGTTTGTTCGTTCAGGCGTGTCTGGGGTGTCTTCCTAGTCGCAGAGGGACCCACAGTTAACAGGGAGATGGCCATTAATGACGATACTTGCAGAAATAGCAGTACGTTGAGTCAAGTGGTGACCTTGTGGTGACTGCTGTCCCTCTGCACAACACTTGACTTCGTGCCTGCCTGGGAATTTCTCTGTTAACGCTCTTTGTTTCAGCACATTCCGCATACAGTGTCCCCTTTTTACTTCTAAAAACATCTTAGCTTGGACAGTAACTTACATGGTTAATCTCATAAAGTAGAAGTACTGAAAATGCATGACACGATCTCAGAGTTTGAAGCACAGTCATGAGAGGCGGCCATGCATGTGACACCCAGGGCCACAGATAGATCGGGAGCAGGCCCTAGGAGTCTCCACATGTCCCTTCCTGACGTTTACTCTTCATAAACATCACGTGGGGTGGGCAGTGTTGTCCTTCCCGCACAGCTGATGGCTACCCCAGGGGCAGGGGCTGTGTTTGGCCCTCCATTGTCTCCTCGGAGCCCCAGGGCCAGGCCACAGCTGTGCCCACAGATGCTTGCTGAGTGAAGACACAGGAAGCCCAAGGAGGTTAGGTTGTCTGCCCAGGGCCTCACAGTGCCAGCATTGGCATCCAGGTCTGGCCTGGCACTTGTGCATTCCAGGGTTGGGCAGTCAGAGTGACAGCGATAGCTCTGTCTGGTATGGTAGCACTTGGACCAGGTCTGGAAGGATAAGGTGGATCTCGCTGAGCTCCGGAGGGGCTGGGAGATTCTGCCCGTGTAGGGAAGATGGATGTGGGAGCCGGTGACTAATGCCCGGCAGCCATCGAGCCATGTCCTGGGAACCTGGCGAGAGGAGCAGCCCTGTGATAAGGGTCAGGCAGGCCTCGGGAATGCTAGACGGTGGGACTTTTCTGTGCTGAAAGAGATAAGCGAGCAGGCCAGTGTGCTGGGGTGAGGGTGGCGGCAGACCATGGGGGGGCGGCGGGGCTGATGGCCGCGGCTGTGGGGACTGCAGTTTGACCTGCTGGACCAGGACTCCCTGCACGAATCCCAGGAGCAGACACTGATGGAGGAGGCACCGCCCCGTGCCCAGCACAGCTACAAGTACTGGCTCTTTCCCGGCCGCTGGACCTCTGTGCGCTATGAGCGGCTTGCCCTGCTTGCCCTGCTGGACCGGTGAGTGGCCCTGCCTTGTCTCCAATCCCTAGAATGTCTCTAGATCCTGATGCAGGGACAGTCATGGCAGCAGGGAGCCTAACTGCTGGGGAAGCCAAGGGTATCGACAGCTGGAGGCCGCAGGGATATTTCGTTAGGTTTTCTGCATGGCTAAGTGGGTAGTGCTGTAGTAACCCCGCCTCTCCCAAAGTCCTGCCCAAAACAAACAATCCCTGCTCACCTTGGTATTTTTATTTGTTCCTGCCTTAGATTTGGTCTGGAAATTGAATGCTCTAACCGGAAAAAGCTCCCACCCCATCCATTTCAGCTTTCCCGTTTCTCAGAGGGGAAGCCGAGGCCCGGAAAGTCAGAAAAGTCCGATGACTATTGTCTCTTGTCAAGGACTTGGGCCTAGAACTCATGCTCTGTCTTCCTGTCCCTCTGGACTCATCCTGGCATGGTGGCCAGGTGCTGGTACTGCCTGTGTGCATAACATGGCCTGCCCGGTGTAATGTGCAGGTCATAGCCACGTGCAGTTGCCTGTCAGCATGAGCTGGAGATGGACAAGTCAAGGAGCGACGGCACCTTGAGTCCTCAGTTTCCAGAGTGGGCACAGATTGGGAAGCAGGGGAACAGCAGAATGGCCTAGAAGGTGAGGCGGGAGGGCGCCCTGACTCAGCTGTCTCTGTAGGACGCGAGGGGTGGTGGAGAACATCTTCGGCGTCGGACTGAGCAGCCTTGTGGCCTTCCTGGGCTACCTGTTGCTGCTCAAGGGCTTCTTCACTGACATCTGGGTCTTCCAGTTCTGCCTGGTCATCGCCTCCTGCCAGTACTCCCTGCTGAAGGTCAGACCTGGCTCCCTGTGTCTCCCTCCCCACCCAGCTTTTCCCAGGTGTTCCCCTTCCCCCAGTTCCAGTTTTGAAGGGTGTGAGCTGGAAGGCAGATGAGATGCTTCAGGTCCCCTGTAGCCAGCCACCCATCTTCCAAGTGAGAAAACTGAGGTTCAGGAGGGTTCAGGGTCCTGCCCCGTAACTGCCCAGTAGTAGAACTGAATGGGTCCTGGGGCCCTGACCCTTCTGAGGGTACCCGTTCTCGTTGCTGAGGTAGCCCTGTCTCTTCCAGAGCGTCCAGCCTGATGCGGCGTCTCCCATGCACGTGAGTACGGTGGCGCAGTGCCTCTTGCCATGAGGCCCTGGGAGGCAGAGGCCAGCTGGGGAGGCGGGTGGGACGGGGCTCCCCAGCTACCCACCCTGCCCCAGCTTGCTGGGCTCTCTAGCTCAGACCCAGGGGCCAAGCCCAGGGCGTGTGAATGTGTGCGTGTACCTGGGGGTGGCCAGCGGGGAGGTCCAGCTGCTCATGGCTGCCTCCCCAGGGCCACAACTGGGTGATCGCATACAGCCGTCCCGTCTACTTCTGCATCTGCTGTCTGCTCATCTGGCTGCTGGACGCCCTGGGCTCAGCCCAGCCCTTCCCCCCTGTCTCCCTCTATGGCCTCACACTCTTCTCCGCCTCCTTCTTCTTCTGTGCCCGAGACGTGGCTACTGGTGAGGCTGGGGTGGGCTGCGGTGGCCCAGGAGGGCAAGTCCTGAAGGGGGGCCAAGGGGAGGCCAGCGGGCTGACGGGGCCTCTGTCTTTCTGCCCTGCCAGTGTTCACCTTGTGCTTCCCGTTCGTCTTCCTCCTGGGCCTCCTGCCCCAGGTCAACACCTGCCTCATGTACCTGCTGGAACAGATAGATATGCACGGCTTCGGGGGCACGGGTACGAGGCCCGCAGGTGGCTTGGGTGGAGGCCCAGGAGGGCCCTCGGATTGGGTGGGGGAAGTCCCGCCCCCAACAGCGCTGGCCCTCCCCTCCCCCCCTCCCCTCCTTCCCCCCTCCCCCTTCCCCTCCTTCCCCCCTCCCCCTTCCCCTCCCCTCCCCTTTGCTTTCCTCCTTCCCCCAGGCGAGTGATTTAAACCCAAGGATGCCAGAAGCCCTGAAGGCCTCTCAGGGCTGAGGGCAGCAGAGAACAGTGGGTTGGAGGTGGTGTCCCAGGGAGGCCCGTCCCTGGGAGTGGTGGGCTGGGGGTGAGGTGGGTGCCAGCAGGCGTGAGTGGGGCCGTCCCTTCTCTTCCCACCGCGCAGCTGCCACCAGCCCGCTCACTGCGGTCTTCAGCCTCTCCCGCAGCCTGCTGGCCGCTGCCCTGCTCTATGGCTTCTGCCTGGGGGCCATCAAGGTAGGGGTGGCCCGTGGGGTGGGGGCATGCTGAGGTCTGTGGGGGTGGCTGGGACAGGGCTGTGAGCTGGGCTCAGCATCAGCTTCTCACAGGGGGCACCCCAGCCCCACGCTTGCCCTCACCTCCCCTGACCAGCATGGATTCTCTTCCCAGACTCCTTGGCCGGAGCAGCACGTCCCTGTCCTCTTCTCAGTCTTCTGTGGCCTCCTGGTGGCGCTGTCCTACCACCTGAGCCGGCAGAGCAGTGACCCCACCGTGCTCTGGTGGGTGCCTGCATGTGCCTGTCCTTGTGCACGCGTGTGCGTGCTCTGTGCGCGTGTCTGTGTCTCTGCACGGTAGGGGTCCGAGGGTCTGTGCATGCGCCTGTGAACAGCTGGCCCCAGCCTCCTCTGGACCCCAAGCCTGTGGGTGGGAGGGAGGGCGGCCCCCTGCCCCAGCCCTGACTGCCCCTTCCCCCCCAGGTCTCTGATCCGGAGCAAGCTCTTCCCCGAGCTGGAGGAGCGGAGCCTGGAGACAGCCCGGGCCGAGCCCCCAGACCCTCTGCCGGACAAGATGCGCCAGTCGGTGGTGAGGGGGCAGGAGTGTGGGCATCTAGTCGGGAGGCAGTGGCAGGTGCTGGGGGCTGGGAGGGACGTCGGGCAGCCATGCTGGTCTCTCCGGCCCACAGCGTGAGGTCCTGCACTCTGACCTGGTGATGTGTGTGGTGATCGCCGTGCTCACCTTCGCCATCAGTGCCAGCACCGTCTTCATCGCCCTGAAGGTTCGTGGGGCTCAGGCCACGCCCAACCCCCAGTCTTGACGGGAACCTGCTCCACCCGAGGGTCCTGGCAGCCCCCATCTGGCCTGTGCCAGGCAGCGCTCTGGGGCCCCTGGCCAGCCCCCTCGGCTGAGCCTCTGGCCTCTCCCCCTGCAGTCGGTGCTGGGTTTCGTGCTGTACGCGCTGGCCGGGGCCGTGGGCTTCTTCACGCATTACCTCCTGCCACAACTCCGCAAGCAGCTGCCCTGGTTCTGCCTCTCGCAGCCTGTGCTGAAGCCGCTGGAGTACAGCCAGTACGAAGTGCGCGGTGAGTGCCCACCGGGGCATCCCTCACCCTCCTGCTCTGGTGGGGGCCGAGCTGCCTGTCGAAGCTGTGATCCCCTTGGCTCAGGATTGCCAGCAGGGGGCAGCCTCTACCCACCCGACCCTCTCTACGCAGGCCTTGGCCCGCCTTGCCCTGGCCAGCCTTGCCCTGGCCCTTTGCCCCCCTCCCTGCCCTCTCTGCCCACATTGCCCTCTCCCTCATTCTTCTCCCCGTGCCTGGCTCGGCCCCCGCTGTGCCCACCCCCCTTACTCACTGCCCTTTTTCTGCCCTACTTGCTGTCTCCGAGGAGATGGAAGTAGAATCCCAGGGCCCTGGAGGGATCTCTTGTCCAGAATTACAGACTGGTCAGCCATGGACCACATCTGCCTGGTGTGCATTTTCACTGGGCTATGTGATAGTTTTTAAGACTTCCTGCACCTCAGCCAGACATGGTGGCTCATGCCTATAAATTCAGATTCTCAGGAGGCTGAGTTGGGAGGATTCCTTGGGGGGATTACTTGAGGCCAGGAGTTTGAGACTGTTCTGAGTGATATAGCGAGACCCCATCTCTAAGAAAATGTTTTTAAGTAAACAGAGGACCCTTAAACTTATATTTCAACATTTTGATTTGTAACATGCAGGTCTGTATTCCTTATCTGTTTGTCTTCTTCCCTTTCTTCTTTCTTTTCTTTTCTTTTTTTGAGCCAGAGTCTTACTCTGTTGCCTAGGCTGGAGTGCAATGGCATGCTCACAGCTACCACAGCCTCCACTGCTGGGCTCAAGCTATCCTTTTGTCTCTGCCTTCTGCTACGATGACTGACCAGACTTGGCTGTGGCCAAGTAGCTGAGACTACAGGCATGTGCCGCCATGCCCAGCTAACTTTTTTTTGGTATAGTCGAGGGCTCACTATGTTGCCCTTGAACTCCTAGGCTCAAACAGTCTACTGCTTCAGCTTCCCAAGGTGCTGGGATTACAGGCATGAGCCACCATGCCCAACTCCTTGTTTTTCTTACGCAATGGTAGATTCCCCCTCAACCCCTACCCTACCAGCATCCCGTGTGGGTACAACAGGTCGGTCCAAGGGAAAGCCGGCCAGCAGCCCTGCCTTCCCATTGCAGGTGCCGCCCAGGTCATGTGGTTCGAGAAGCTGTATGCCGGCCTCCAGTGCGTGGAGAAGTACCTCATCTATCCTGCCGTGGTGCTCAATGCTCTCACGGTGGATGCCCACACTGTCGTCAGCCACCCGGATAAGTTCTGCCTCTAGTGAGAACCACCCACTCCCCCTTCTATCCCGCCCATTTGACCCATGGGGAAACTGAGGCCCAGAGAGCGAGAGTCATACTTAAGGTTGCTCAGCCAGCCAAAATAGGCCCCAACTCCCGACATGCTTTCTGCCGAAGCCGTTGCCTATTGAAAAGCAAATGTGTCTGCCCTCACCCCCTTTAGAGGAGTGGAGACTGAGGGTCACAGGCCCCAAAGGGCAGGAGCCAGCCCAGCAGAGCCGAAGCCTGGGTTGCACTTGGGCCAGAGTAGGAGAGGGATGGGGCATCTGTGCCCACTGCCCCTTGAGCCCCCACTGAGCGCCTGATGCCTGCCCTCACCACAGCTGCCGGGCGCTGCTGATGACTGTGGCCGGGCTGAAGCTGCTGCGCTCGGCCTTCTGCTGCCCGCCGCAGCAGTACTTGACCTTGGCCTTCACCGTCCTGCTCTTCCACTTCGACTACCCGCGCCTCTCCCAGGGCTTTCTGCTTGACTACTTCCTCATGTCTCTGCTCTGTAGCAAGGTGAGCTGGGGCTGCGGCCTAGATGCCAGGCTGCCCAGCTGGGGTGGAGCAGATCCTTCTGCTGGGTGGGGAGAGACTTTCTCAGGGGCCGGTGGCTACCACTCTGTCATTCCTGCCGTGGGCCTTTGCAGCAGCTCCCTGAGAAAGAGGTTCCTTCCATCCTCTTTGTGGAGAGAAGCTGAGGCTTAAGGAGGTTAAGAGACCAAGCCGGGCTCGGTGGCTCAGCCTGTAATCCCGCCCCTTGGGAGGCTGAGGTGAGTGGATTGCCTGAGCCTGCGGGTTCGAGACCTGCCTGGGCAACTTGGCGAGACCTCATCTCTACCAAAAAAAAAAAAAAAAAATTAGCCGGGCGTGGTAGCGCACACCTGTAGTTCCAGCTACTTGGAAGGCTGAGGCGAAAGGATTGCCGGAGCCCAGCAGGTCGAGGCTGCGGTGGCCGGGAGCGGCCAGTGCACTCCAGTCTGGGCGACAGAGTGAGGCTCCAACTCAAAAAAGAAAAAAAAAGAGACCTGCCTCAGGTCTCCCAGAGAAGTGGTTAGCCAGGGTTTGAACAGTTCTCTCTGACCCCATGACTGCCCTCCTTAAAAACACTGAGGATACTCAGGACCTCGCCCTGTCTTCTAGATGCCACCTCTGAGCTCTGCCCCTCTGCGAGGGTCTGACTGGCCCTGGATCCAGACAGTCAGCACTGAGGTTCACAGCCAGTAGGATCTGCCTGCTGTGACACTGTCAGGGCTTGGGGGTCATTGTGAACAGAGGACCATTCCTCTGTACTGTACAGGGGGCCTGCAGTGGTGTCTGGGACCCCAAGCAGGCTTAAGCCTTCTCACTCCATCTGTTCTTGTCTCCTGCCTGGCCCTGGGTGGTGGACAATAGAGCGTGTGCCCCTCCGAGGGCAGGGCCTGTGACTGCGTCTTGACTTTGAGCACCATAGTCCAGGTCCAGCCTCGCCAGGGACCTAGTGGCATGACCTGAGCAAGCCACTTCCCTTCTCTTTCTTTTCTGAACCTCAATTCTTCTGTCCACAAAATGGGGACAGCAGTAAGAATAGGTAGTCCCCAGAGTTGTGTGAATTAATGGGTAATGCCCTCTTAGAGCTAAGGGGTTGCTAATGGTATCAGATGCCTTGAGTGATCTTGAGCTTGGCACCACGTGGTCAGCCAGAGGGGCGGCCCAAGGCTCTGAGTGAGGCCTGACCCTGTGTGTCTTTTGTCCTCGCCCCTCGCGCTCCTGCCAGCTGTGGGACCTGCTGTACAAGCTGCGTTTCGTGCTCACCTACATCGCGCCCTGGCAGATCACCTGGGGCTCAGCCTTCCACGCCTTTGCCCAGCCCTTTGCTGTGCCACGTATCCAGCCTGCTGCCTGAGTCTGGTGGGGTGTTGGGAGGGCTGTGGCCTGGGGCGGCGGGGATCGGCGGGGGGGGGGGTCCTGCAAGCCTGCCACCTCCTTGACTCTGGCCCAGACTCGGCCATGCTGTTCATCCAGGCCCTGCTCTCGGGGCTCTTCTCCACGCCGCTCAACCCCTTGCTAGGCAGTGCCGTCTTCATCATGTCCTACGCGCGGCCCCTCAAGTTTTGGGAGCGGGACTACAAGTGAGTCTCACAGAGATGGGAGCCAGTGCCCAGCAGGGAAGGGAGGGAAGGGGCTGGGAGTCGTGCTGGCTGGTGCCCAGAGAGGGGCCCACAGCAGGTTTGTGAGTTCTGGGGCAATGCTTGAGGTCGCGGATCTGGTGAGGGCAGAGCCCACGCCAGGCCCAGGCCTCGGGCTCACAGCCTGGGACGGTCGGGCCTGGGTGTGAGGCCCAGCTTCCCCTCTTTTTGGCTGTGTGGTCCTGGATGGGTCCCCTCATGTCTCTGGGCCTCAGCCTTCTCATCTGCATAATGGGGCTGTCGCGGATGGTGTCTGCCTTGCGGCACAGGGTAGAGCATGGGCAGAGAGGACATGCTTGGTGCAGGCGGAGGTTGTCATCTGAATCGTCTGCCTCATCCTCTCCCGACACGTTCTTCTCTCTGAGCAGCACAAAACGTGTGGACCATTCCAACACCCGCCTGGTCACACAGCTGGACCGGAACCCAGGTGCGTGCCCCACCATCAGGGGGTTTGGGGACAGGGCCTCCCCAGGGAGGGAGCCTCGCTTACTCGCCACTTTTTCCCGCCATCTGTCTCTTCTGGGTCCCAGGCGCTGATGACAACAACCTCAACTCCATCTTCTACGAGCACTTGACGCGCTCACTGCAGCACACGCTGTGTGGGGACCTGATGCTGGGCCGCTGGGGCAACTACGGCCCCGGCGACTGCTTCGTCTTGGCCTCTGACTACCTCAACGCCCTAGTGCATCTCATCGAGGTTGGCAATGGCCTCGTCACCTTCCAGCTGCGTGGCCTTGAGTTCCGGGGTGAGCCACCAGCCAGCGCTTGGGTGGGCAGGCATGGCCAGGGCCTGATGCCCTCTTTCTCCCTGGGCCTTGGTTTCCCAGTCTGAGCAGTGAGGTGGTAGAGGCTTTTGGGCAAGCCCTGCGCTGGCCCTGACTTTGGGTCCATAGTGACTGCAGGTTGCCGTGGTGAAAGCCGGGCCTGCTGCTGTGGGCTGTCATGCCAGCTCCCCCTGGCATGCTCTGTGGTCTCAGGCTTGGGTCCCTAGGGCACGCCGTGAGTGAGCCAGCACCCTGCTCTCAGGAACACATGTGGATCGGATGCCAGCTTCATAAGAGACACCAAGAGTGTAGAGAGACCAGACCCCTGTCTCCCTCGGCCCCTCTGCCCTTGGCTGCCGGGAGTTAGGAGAAAGGCTGTGCTCACTTTTTTTTTTTTTGAGTTGGAGTCTCACTCTGTCGCCCACACTGGAGTGCAGTGGCCGCCCCCGGCCACCACAGCCTCAACCTGCTGGGCTCCGGCCATTCTTCCGCCTCAGCCTTCCAAGTAGCTGGAACTACAGGCGCGCACTACCACACCCGGCTAGTTTTTGATTTTCATTGTAGACATGAGGTCTTGCCAAGTTGCCCAGGTGGATCTCAAACCCGCGGGTTCAGGCAATCCGCTTACCTCGGCCTCCCAAAGCACAGGATTACAGGCTGAGCCACTGAGCCCGCCCTGTGCTCACTTTAAAAAAAAATGTTTTTGAGTTGGAGTCACTCCATCACCCAGGCTGGAGTGTAGTGGCATGCTCACAGCCACTGCAGCCTCAACCAATCCTTCTACCTCAGCCTTCCAAGCAGCTGGAACTACAGGCGTTCACCACCATGCTGGCTATTTTTTGGTTTATTGTAGAGACAAGGTCTCGCCAAGTTGCCCAGGCTGGTCCCGAACCCTGGGCTCAGGTAGTCCTTTTGCCTCCGCCTCCCAAAGTGCTGGGGTTACAGGCTTGAGCCACCGTGCCCAGCTGTGCTCACTTATTTCTTTCATTGTAGCGTTTACTCCTGGGGGGGGGTGAATAGCAGCAGGCCTCAAATGTGCTTGCCAGAGATGAGGCAGGCAGGGATTGTCCTGGGCCCTGACTGGCCGCCCGTCCCCCGCAGGCACTTACTGCCAGCAGCGCGAGGTGGAGGCTATCACTGAGGGCGTGGAGGAGGACGAGGGCTGCTGCTGCTGCGAGCCTGGCCACCTGCCACGGGTCCTGTCCTTCAATGCCGCCTTTGGGCAGCGCTGGCTGGCCTGGGAGGTGACGGCCAGCAAGTACGTGCTGGAGGGCTACAGCATCAGTGACAACAACGCCGCCTCCATGCTGCAGGTTTTTGACCTCCGCAAGATCCTCATCACCTACTATGTGAAGGTACAGGGGTTGGCGGCAGGTGCGCAGCTGGGTGGCAGGTCCCCACTGGTGGGCGCTCGCTGACCAGGGGCCTCCCAAGTGCTGTCTCCTGGGTTGTCGGGAGCCTTTTTTGCCCAAGGCAGCAGGAGCCTCCAGGAGTTTAAGCATTCTCCACGGTGCCACTGCCAGATAGGGTCCACAGGGGCCCCAGTGCTACCTGGCTCTGGTGATAGGTCCCCAGGGTGGTGAAGGCTTGCCTTGGGTAACAGGTATTGGGGCAGGTGGGCAGCACATGCACGGACCTCTCGTGGGGCCACTGCTGGTCCTAAGAGGAGCAGTTGCCCAGGCCAGCCTTTGAAATCCCAGTCCCCCTGCCCCATGTCCCCAGCACAGCGTGATGCTGGAGCAAACAGTGCTTGTTAAGGATGGCCACAGGAGCAGTGACCCAGCTGTAGTGCTTACCATGGGGCTGACTCAGTGCCAGGCCCCACTTCTGAGCCGGGTCGAGTTTGCCAACACCTAAGGGAGGCCCTGCTGTCTCACAGGTGTGGAAGTTGGCTCCAGAGGTGAAGTGATTTGCCCAAGGCTACAGAACCAGTAGAAGGTGGCAGAACTGGGCTTTGAACCCAGCCCAGCCAACTGAGCCACGGGACTTCTTGTCCCAGCCTGGGCGCTCCAGGCCAGGCCTGAGGGTCTTGAGACCTGATGGGGATGATGGGGAATTGGTGAGGCCCAGTGTGGAGTGCAGAAGGACCCCTGGGATAGAGGTTCTGGGCAGCTTAGACTGTCACCTCTGTGCCTCAGTTTATCCCCCTTGAGAAGTGGGGGTTATTATAGTTCTGTAAGGCGGTAGAAACGATGAGGTTTTGTGGCACCCAGAATAAGTGCTGGGAGTAAGGTGGGTTGGTGATCACAGTCTGGGTCCCTGCATACCCTCTCAGGATCTGTCCCAAAGCTCCCTGAGGATCTCTCTCGGGCAGTTCCATGCAGCCCAGCTATCCTTTTGCCTCTGTGGACATCCAATTCATGCCACATGTCAGAAGAGCTGTCATTTTTCTGTCATTCCTTCTGTCCTCCCAGTCACTCCTAGGAGAATTTGTGAGCCCTGCCCCCCTTTTACCAAGAAGGAAGCTGTGATCCAGAGAGGAACATTCCCAGCCTGGGGCAGCCCACGGGTCATGGTCCTGCCCCATCTCGGGAGTGGTGCCCTTGCCCTAGTTGCCCAGCTGCCTCCCACGAGTCCCGCTTGAAGCCACGTGTCGCCCTCTGATCACCGTGTGCTAGACCCAGGCTGGGTGAGATGAGCCTGGTCGTGCCTGTTTTACTGTCCCATGGGGAAGCTGACTCGCCATAGCTATGGCTGCCTAAAAGGCTGGCAGGGTCAGAGCCAGGTAGAAGAGCCTGGGCAGCTCTGCTAAGGGCAGCGTGAAGTTTGGAAGAACAAGTCAGGGCTGCCGTGGGCAGGGCCTGGGGAAGCAGGTGTGCTGGGGTACACTGGGGAGCCCCGCAGACCTGGGGCAGTGTCCCCTTTTACCAAGGGGGGAAGAGGCCCTTTCCAGCCTTCGGTTGGCCAGGCCTTCCTCTGGTACTTCTCCTGCACGTCACCCTTCCTGCCGGAGTCACAGAGTGCAGTGGGTGAGAGACTCGGGCCGACCCCTGGGACCCCAGATACGCCGGCTCCCCCATCACCGGTAGCCCAGCCTTGACACTTGTGGGGCCTGGCAGTGTTTCCAAACCCATGCCTGTTCCATAGTGTGTTCCTTAATCCTCGGGAGAGGCAGGGCCTGGGAATTGGCCCCTTTTTGGCTACAGAAACGGGTTCCCAGGCTGCTCTGCGACTGGGCGAGCTGAGTGGAGGCAGGGGCAGCCAGGGCCACCAGGCTGTCGGGAGCCCGGCCCCGGGTTCTCCTGGGAAGCCCCTTGGGCAGAGCCCGGCCGGCAGTGAGCTCAGATGGGACCTGCCACTAGTATTGCCCGTCCTCATTTTCTCCTGAGAGCATGCTGAGGGTGTTTCCCAGAACACAGTGGCGCTGGTGAAAGGTAACCGAGCCCTTCATGTGTGCCAGGCTGGCTCCACCCCTGCCCCAAAGCTCCACTCTTCTGGGTCTCCTCGGGTTCTCTGGTGGTACCTGGGCTGCAGAGACGTTCTGTGGGTGGGAAGGTTAGTCTGGAGCGGGTTGGCCTGGAGCCAGCCGCCCTGCCCCACTTGCCCTACCAGGGTCCTGGTCCCCCTTCCTCTTGGTAATGGGATGGGCTCGCCCTACTCAGACTGCCCACCCACCTGCCTGCGGCCGAGACTGTACTGGGCCAGGTGAGCCCCACGTGCTAGGAACTAAATGCCCTCCCTGTAGCCACTGCCTCCAGGTGTCCCACGCCCTGCCCCCTAGAGCTGTTTGAGACCCTTGACTCCTTCCAGCTTGGACCTTGGTCACTTTGCCCAGGCTCTTGGCCTCGCTGCCCCCTCCCCTCACCACAGCCACTCTGCTGGACATTCCTACTGCCTGGTGCCTTCTGCTCATGCCAGCTGCACCACCCTCCCCAGCCCTGGGCTTCCCTGCCTCTTACCCAGGCAAGGGGCCAGCTCCATCGGCTCCATCTCAGGGTGGTACATGGAATTCCTGTGGCCTCACTGGCCACTGGCCTCACACTGCCATCCTGGCTGTGCCAGCAACCTGCATGCCACAGCTCCGCTACATTTTCCCAGACCCCTGCCTAGAAACCAGCAAGGCCTCTTATTAAGGGATCCAGGAGCCCCAGCTTTGGGCTCAAGATGTTGCTCCTATGACTTTTTTCTGAGGAGAGGCCTGATGGCTGTCACACCTCAGCTGCCCAAGGGGACCTGTGACTCAGAGGCACGGAGACCCCTTGACCTGTAGGCAGCATGGCTTTCAGTCTGACCTTCCAGGCCCTGAGAAGATCTGCCTCCACTTGGAGGCAGTGGCTGCGGGGAGGGCATTCAGTTCCCAGTAAACGGGGGCTTGCCTGGTCTTGGCGTCCGCGTCATGATGTTGAAGGTCCGGGGTTCAGATCCCAGTTCAGTCTGCCTTGCCGTGTGACCTCAGGCAAGGCTGCTCTCTGTCTGAGCCTCCGCAGCCCTTACCAACAGGACAACTTCTAGGGCTGGCAGGAGGAGGCAGGCAGATGCTTCCTGAGGGCACATGCCACAGCGGGGACCCTCCAAGTGACTCTGTCCATGGGCGCTTCTTGTCGGCTTTCTCTCACTTCTGCCCTGGCCTAGGGGACTTGCCCGGCGGCCTCAGGGAGCCGAGAGGGCTCCAGGAGGTGGGCACCCTAGGAGACGGGCAGCTCCATCTGGGGGAGAAGACTCCTTCCCTTGATGCTTCCTCCCCAGGGGCTGGGGCAGGCCAGGCCCTGCCTGACACTACCCTCTCCTCTTCAGAGCATAATCTACTATGTGAGCCGCTCCCCAAAGCTGGAGGCGTGGCTGAGCCATGAGGGCATTGCGACTGCCTTGCGGCCTGTGCGGGCTCCTGGCTACGCTGACTCGGACCCCACCTTCTCGCTGAGCGTGGATGAGGACTACGACCTGCGCCTTTCTGGCCTCTCTCTGCCCTCCTTCTGCGCCGTGCACCTCGAGTGGATCCAGTACTGTGCCTCCCGGCGCAGCCAGGTCGGGCCCCACCGCCGTGGGCTGTGCCCTCCAGCTCCTGGACCTGGGCTCGCCCCCTCCCCGTGTGTGTTCCTCCAACCTGAGCCTCCCTTGACCCAAGCCCCCCTCCCCAAGGTCCCTGTCCCAGGTCTGAGCTGGGCTCTGGGGATGGGGTCCTTGTGCCACAGCCCGTGGACCAGGATTGGAACTCCCCGCTGGTCACGCTGTGTTTTGGCCTGTGTGTGCTGGGCCGC
Organism: Cephalopachus bancanus; assembly: GCA_027257055.1. Classification (NCBI taxonomy): domain Eukaryota; kingdom Metazoa; phylum Chordata; class Mammalia; order Primates; family Tarsiidae; genus Cephalopachus; species Cephalopachus bancanus. The sequence goes on from JAPVLO010000883.1 coordinate 278,696, forward strand.
CGGGCCCTGGGGACAGCCTCGCACAGTATGTCTGCCAGGTGAGTGCTCGCGGATCCTGCTGGGCTTATTGCTGTCCCCTCTGTGGAGAGCTCTGGAAATGCCACTGGTCCTAACTGTTGGTGTAGCTCTCACACAGGCAGCGCACTTCCCAGTCGCGACCCTGCCTGTTGCTCACTGCTGTGAGGGACGTGGGCAGACTGGTCTGTTTGTCAAGTCGGGGACCCGGAGGCCTGGCGAGGAAGGGCCTTGGCCCAGCTCCCCTGAAGCCTGAGACCCCTGGCTCCTCTGTGCCCCTGCTCACTCGTTCCTCCTGCCTGCTCAGCCTGGAGCCCTTCCTGTACGGCCTGCACGCCCTGTTCAAGGGGGACTTTCGCATCACCTCCCCGCGGGACGAGTGGGTCTTCGCCGACATGGACCTGCTCCACCGCGTCGTGGCACCTGGGGTCCGCATGGCTCTCAAGCTCCACCAGGTGGGTCGGGTGCCCGGCAGCGCGGCGTGATGAAGCCGCCCCGGGGTGGGGTGCTGATGCTGCCCCCGCCTTTCTGCCAGGACCACTTCACGTCCCCCGATGAGTACGAAGAGCCGGCGGCGCTGTACGACGCCATCGCGGCCAACGAGGAGCGGCTGGTCATCTCGCACGAGGGCGACCCGGCCTGGCGCAGCGCCATCCTCAGCAACACGCCCTCGCTGCTGGCGCTGCGCCACGTCATGGACGACGCCTCGGACGAGTACAAGATCATCATGCTCAACCGGCGCCACCTCAGCTTCCGCGTGATCAAGGTGGCACCCCCCCCGCCGCCCCCCGCCCTGCCCAGCCCTCCCCTCCCCCGGCGGCCCTGACCCTTCTTGCGTGTGGCCGCCGCAGGTGAACCGCGAGTGCGTGCGCGGCCTGTGGGCGGGGCAGCAGCAGGAGCTGGTGTTCCTGCGCAACCGCAACCCCGAGCGTGGCAGCATCCAGAACGCCAAGCAGGCTCTGCGCAACATGATCAACTCCTCCTGCGACCAGCCGCTGGGCTACCCCATCTACGTGTCGCCCCTCACCACCTCGCTGGCCGGCAGCCACCCCCAGCTGCGGGCGCTGTGGGGCGGCCCGGTCAGCCTGGGCGCCATTGCCCGCTGGCTCCTGCGCAGCTGGGAGAGGTGAGCCCTCCGGCCTGCGGAGCTTGGGAAGCCTGGGGGCAGGAGGCCGAGCTGGGAAGCCACACCCTCCCGGGCCTCCCAGTGAGGACCTGTGTGCTTGAGCACCGAGGGCTGCCCTGGAGTCCCCTGCCCCTCACCCCCACCCCCACCCGATGCCCCTCTCCCCCAGGGCGCCAGTGGCCTTCGGTCTCGGCGCCCAGTGGGCAGTGCCTTCCTCAAAAGCCCCGCCAGGGAGGTGGCGGGCCTCTTGGTGGTGAGGACCCTGGGCTCAGATGTCAGACAGCTGGTCCTGGGCTGAGGGCCGGTGTTCGTGAGGCTTCTAGCCACAGCCACATCCCATCTGGGCGCTTCTCTACTCCCCCCAGGCTTCACAAGGGCTGTGGTGCTGGCTGCAACAGTGGTGGGAACGTGGACGACTCGGACTGTGGTGGGGGCGGCGGCCTGACTTCCCTCAGCAGCAACCCCCCCTTGGCACACCCCACGCCCGAGAACACAGCAGGTGAGCAGCGAGGCTGGGCTGAACCAGGGGCCGAGGGCGATGGCCCGGCTGAAGTCCCTGCTCTCTTATCTGTCTCCTGCAGGCGGTGGTGACCAGCCCCTCCCACCAGGCCCAGGCTGGGGGCCACGGCCCTCCCTGAGTAGTTCTGGTGACGGGCGGCCTCCCCCTCTGCTGCAGTGGCCTCCTCCTCGGCTCCCTGGACCACCCCCTGCCTCACCCGCCCCTACTGAGGGTCCCCGGCCCTCACGGCCCCCAGGCCCTGGCCTCCTCAGTTCTGAGGGCCCCAGCGGAAAGTGGAGCCTGGGGGGTCGGAAGGGGCTGGGAGGATCTGATGGGGAGCCAGCCTCAGGGAGCCCCAAAGGAGGGACCCCCAAATCTCAGGTAAGGGACGTGTGGGAGGGTCGGTCCCAGGAGGTCCAGGTCAGCTCGCCCACCAACCTCTCTTCCCTCCCACAGGCGCCTCTAGACCTCAGCCTCAGCCTCAGCCTCAGCCTCAGCCTGGACGTGAGCACTGAGGCCTCACCCCCCCGAGCTGCCCAGGACATTCCTTGCTTGGACAGCAGTGCCCCTGAGAGTGGCACGCCTACTGGGGCCCCAGGCGACTGGCCTGCCCCCACTGAGGAACGTGAGAGCCCGGCAGCCCAGCCCTTGCTGGAGCACCAATACTGAGCAGCCTGGCGCCCGCTGGGTCTCACACCAGGATTCAGTCACTCGGACCCCCTCTGCTGCCTCTGGCCTTCTCTGCTGGACCACGGAATTGAGTGGCGTGGGCTTCCACATCTGAGCCCTGGCCTCTGGCTGCCTCAGCCAGAGAATCAGAACTGAATGGCCCAGACCTCGACCCCTGATCTCATCCCTAGTCCAGGGCCTGGCCTCCCCAGACGGAGGCAGTCAGCCTCCTAGCCAGGCCCTAAGAGCCAAACCATGGGCTGGTCCCGCTTTGAGCCCGTGGCCAGGACCACTTCTGCCCCTGGGCTTGCACTGCCTGCAGGGGTGGCCCCCTTGGCCTGGACCTGGGGCCTGAATGAGGGAAGGGTGGTTTCTTTCTTTTTTTTTTTTTTTTTGTCATTTTTTTTCGTGCTTCGGAGACACCAGAATTAATAACACTATTTTTGATTTTGGTTGACTGTTTCTTTTATACCTGGGAGTGAGTACAGGGAAGAGGAAGTGGCCAAGCAGGATGGATGAGCACAGAGTGGGGGTGAGGTTGTGGGGCTGAGGTATGATAAAGGTCAAGGTCAGACCAAGGTGGGGTTCAGGTAGGACTGCATCCTCTTCTCCACAAGCCTGTTCCCTTTTCAACCTTGACGTGAATGTCATTATGTTCAGCTTCCCCATATGTCCAAAGGCTTCCGGGTCTAGTGGTTCCTACATTTATCAGCCTTGACCTTGACCAAAGCCTTTCTTTGAACTTCAGTTGCTCGAAGCCAGAAAGAGATGACACTTAACTGAGTTGGCCCACCACTATAGGAAAAAAAAAAAGACACCCGAGGTGTTTTAAGAATAAATGAGGCAGCAGGCTGGGCACCGTGTAATCCCAACCCTTTAGGAGGTCGAAGCAGGAGGAGCTCTTGAGCCCAGGAGTTGTAGATCAGCCTGGCCAACAGCAAGAACCTGTCTCTGCAAACAATTATAATAACAAAAAAATTAAAGGGATGTGGTGCACACCTGAGTCCCAGCTACTTGGGAGGCTGAGGCAGGAGAATTACTTGAGCCCAGGAGTTCAAGGCTGCCAATGAACTGTGATCATGCCACTGCACTCCAGCCTGGGCAACATAGCAAGACCCTCTCTACCAAAAGTAAATGAATGCGTGTAGGGTCCAGTGCTTGCTTAGCAAGTGCTCAGTAAAATAGTTGCAGCTCCTGAGTGCGTGCTGTGTGCCATATGAACTGGACACTAGGTAGCCTCCTCTGGCCCTCCGGGTTGTTCTGGAAGGCAAAACACTTCTTATTTCTCAGCTGAGGAAACAGCCCGAGAGGCAGTACAGCGGCAGGAGTCCAGACTCCGTCCCTCCCGGAGCCGACCACCGCCAGGCCCGAGGTCCCCGCCCACTGTGCTTCCCGCCCCAGACGGCTCCAGTCCGGCCCCGCCCCCTCCGCGGCGGCCCCGCCCCCGGCACGGCCCCACCCCCAGGCGGAGCCGGCGTCCGGAGCGGTAGCCGGAGAGCGGCTGCGGGACCCCGGCGCGGGCGGCGGCGGCCAGGCGGGAGCCCTAGAGGTACTGGCGGGAGCGGGGGACGGGAGGCGCCCCCTCGGACCGGACCGGGGACGAGGTGGACTGGCCGTGGGCCCCGGCGGTGCGCGTGGGAGGGGGGTCCTAGCCACGCTTGCCGCATGCACCCTCCCAGCCTGCCTCCGGGCTCTGGCTCAGTCCGAGTCAACTTGTCCAGTCCCCTGCCTCCGGCCGGCCACCCCCAACCCTCCTCCGTGTGACTGCCTATCCCGGCCAGCGAGCCGGTGAGTGGACACGCGGCGGCCCTGGACTCCTCGGCGGCGCTGGCCATTGCCCCCGGGGCCGAGCGTGTGTTGGGGGTCCCCCTATCCAGGGGCGCCTCTTCTCCTTAGGCGGCCTCCTCCCCGGCCTTTGCACGCCGCCCCCAGTCCCTAGCCTGAACTGGGAGGAAACATCTGTCGCGCCCCCTGGCAGCAGAAATGGGGTCATGACCTCCAGATGTGCTGGGAAGCGGCCAGCGCCTCCTCCTGGGGCAGCCAGGCCTTCCGGATCTGTGGGGGCGGGGCCAGCCCCCTCCCCCCAGTGACACAGGCCTGGAGGAATGTCCTGGCCTCAATGGGCCCTGTGTGAAGCTCCAGGGTGGGGGGCAGAGCCCAAGAACACCCCTCAAGACACGGACAGAGACTGGCACTGGGCCAGACCCGAGGCAGCCCGCGAGCCGGCAGGCACACATGCAGAACTCCCGTCAGCTCCCCCGGAGCACAGCCTGTGAGACCCCCCCCCATGCCCTCTCCCACTCCTGCACCACCACAGGCCGGGCCCAGGCCTGCATGTGCCAGAGCTCGGCGCATGGTGCCAGGGCCTGCATCTGCCACACACACAGATGGCTGGCTTCACCGGCCTCACCTCCGCCTTCAATCTCCCAGCAGTCCTGGGAGGGGGCAGAAATAGTTAACCCCATTTCAGAGGTGAGAACACAGAGGCTCCAACGGTTGGCATCAGATGATGTCCTAGGAGAAACCAGGGCAGGAGTCACCCTGGGCTGTGGAGGCCTGCCCTTGCCAGGCGGGGGATGCATGGAGCCCCTGGCCCAGCCCACCCCCCAGATGTCACTGGAAGATGCACTAAGACCCATCATCAGATGCTTGCCCTCTCAGTGGAGGGTCTCCAGATCCCTGTCCTCGCCACCTACGCCATCCAGGGTTCACCTGGGCAAAAATCACACCACCTTTTTCACCTGCCTCTGGCCTCGTCACATTTCCGCACTTGGCAGGCCCCTGGGGCCTCGGTGTCTCAGTCTTACATCCTGTGAGAACTTGAGCCTCAGCCCAGCCCCTCACCCAACCCACACCTACGCACGACAGCGGTGGGCAGGCGCAGCTCTGCCTAGGCCCTGGAGATTGGCAGATCCAGGTTCAAGTCCTAGCTCTGATGCAGAATTGCTTCGGGCAAGAGCATCTCCTCACTGGACCTCAGTTTGACCTTCTGTCACATGGGGTGCAGACCTTTGTGTCCGCAGCAGTGAGACGAGGTAGGCAGAGGTCCCGATGGGACCCTGTTCTCGCAAAAGGGCCTGGTCAGTGTGACTCCCTGTCTTGCCCCCAGGCACAAGCCCAGTAGCCTGCAAGAGGATGGGCCCGGGCCTGTCCTTCAGGCCAAGGTGACTTGGGTCCCATGACTGAGCTGGTGTGACCCCAGCGCCTTCCTCAGGATGTGTGGGCCTGGCAGGGGGCTGGGCTCGGAGTTGGGCCACTTCCTATGCCGAGGGAAGTCCTCTTGCCATTCCCGCTGTCCTGCCACTGCCCCCGGGAGCCCAGGTGTCCTTGAGATATTGAGGCTGTGAGGGTCAGGGCATTGGGGTCAGGCTTCTGTGGGTGCTCACCTCCCCAGGGACCCTGGAGGAAGTGGGAGGGGCTGAGAGGAAGGTCTCTGGGGACAGGACGTCCTCCCTTTGTGAAGTGGGCAGGACCCAGACACCAGTGGCCCCATGGGTTTCCCGTCCCTGCGGAGACAAGTTGTCTGTCCAGTGAGGCCAGGCTTTGGTGGGACCCTTACTCCGGGTCAGGCCAAAGCCAAGGTGTGTGGGTGGCCACTGGGGGACTCTGGCAGCCTCAGGGCTTTGCCCAGGCATGGAGACCCTAAGGGTTGAGACCTAACAGCCCAGCCCCTGGCCCTGACCATCTAAGCCGGGGAAGGGGCTGGAAACCTCAGCCCTAGGCAGACGAGGAAGTGGCCAGGAAAGCGGAAGCAGCTTTGATGGTCTCGGAGGGGGCCGGAAGCCAGCCCGGCTGGTGGAGGACCAGGCTGGGGGCCCGGGTTCCTGTTTTCTCCCCAGGCCCCTCTGAGCAGCCCCCTCCTCCTTCAGGGCAGAGACTGCTGCCGCCACCTCGGCCTGCCGGCTGGGCACCAGACACCCGTGCCTGCCAATGCGGCCTGGCCCCTGGAGAGTCAGGCCCACAGAGCACGCCCATGTGGGCCGGCGGTGTGGGGTGTCCCCGGCGGGGCTCGGCCCCCGCACCCACGGATGACCTCTTTGCCCGCAAGCTGCGCCAGCCGGCACGGCCCCCGCTGACCCCACACACCTTCGAGCCCAGGCCGGCCCGGGGCCCGCTTCTGCGCAGTGGCAGCGATGCAGGCGAGGCCAGGCCCCCCACGCCAGCTAGCCCCCGTGCCCGCGCCCACAGCCACGAGGAGGCCAGCCGCCCTGCTGCAGCTTCCCCCCGGATCTTCACCGACCCGCTGGCACTGCTGGGACTGCCAGCGGAGGAACCCGAGCCCGCCTTCCCGCCGGTGCTGGAGCCCCGCTGGTTTGCCCACTATGACGTGCAGAGCCTGCTCTTTGATTGGGCTCCAAGGCCACGGGGGACCGGCGGCCACGCGGAGGCCAGCTCTGGGAACTGGGCTTCAGCCGAGGACCGGGCCATCAGCTCAGACCTGCTGCTTGGGGCGCCTGGCTTTGTGCGCGAGCTCGGGGGTGAAGGTGAGCTAGGCCTGGGTGGACCAGCACTCCCGCCTGTGCCCCCTGCGCTGCCCAATGCGGCCGTGTCCATCCTGGAGGAGCCACAGAACCGAACCTCGGCCTACAGCCTGGAGCATGCAGACCTGGGTGCCGGCTACTACCGCAAGTACTTCTATGGCAAAGGTGAGGGAAGGGAGGTGGGAGGGTGGGCAGGACAGTGGGGTGTGGGGGACTCTCGGACAGAGTTCCGTCACCTTCAGGGCACACAGTACAGCTTATGAAGCGTCCTTTTCCTGTCAAGTCCCTGGTCGTAGGAAGGATCAAGAGCTAAGCCGGGGTCTTGTTGGTCTACCTTTAACCACCCACCTCCTTAAGGCCAAGCCCTGGTCCTTTGCTCTAGCCGGGGCATACCCCTCTGCCTGTATCTGATTCATCCACAAAACCCACCAGGCTGGGGATGGATTTCCCATTTGCATTTCTGAGGTGGAAGCTTAGGCCTGAACGCCCCGGACCATGAACCTCATTCTCACCAGGGCTGCAGGAGAGAGGGTTCCAGCCCGCAGGAGAATGTGGGCGTGGCGGCAGGCCCACAGCAGGGTTTAGGTCTGGCCACCGGGTCTGTGTCAGGGTCTGGTTCTGGTTCCGGGTCAGGGGCAAGGTGTGATGTGGGCGGGCCCCAGAAAGGGCGGGACCTAATCTGGGGTCTGCGTTTGGTAGTGAGATGGGACTCCAGGGAGGGACTTCGTGGTGGGCGTGGCCGAGCGGGGGCGGGGCTGCCGGGGGGCGTGACCAGTCATTCCCGGCCCCCCAGAACACCAGAACTTCTTCGGGCTGGACGAGGTGCTGGGCCCGGTGGCAGTGAGCCTGCGGCGGGAGGAGAAGGAGGGCAGCGGAGGGGGCACCCTGCACAGCTACCGCGTCATCGTGCGGACCACGCAGGTGGGCCGGGATCACGGGATCAGGACGCGGGCTGCCTCCCCCCCCACCCCGTGTGGATCCTGAGCGCCGCCCCCCACACCCCTTCCTCAGCTCCGGACCCTCCGCGGCACCATCTCGGAGGACGCGCTGCCGACAGGGTCCCCGCGGGGCCTGTCCCCTAAGAAACTTCTGGAGCACGTGGCGCCGCGGCTGAGCCCGACCTGCCTGCGCCTGGGCTCAGCTTCGCCCAAGGTGCCACGCACGCTGCTCACACTAGACGAGCAAGTGGTGAGTGGCTGGGGAGCTCCCAGCTTTACAGCCACACTGTACACCCGGCCTGCTCCGCTCCCAACCCCCTAGCCCTGACCCCAACCCTGGGCGGTGACTCCCGGAGAGAAGGCATCAGAGGTCACCTGGAGCCTTGTCCAAGTAAGGTCTGCAGGCCAGCAGCACCATATCATCCGGGAGCTCGTTAGAAATGCAGTTTCTGGCCGGGCTCAGTGGCTCAGCCTGTGATCCCAGCACTTTGGGAGGCCGAGGTGAGTGGATTGCCTGAGCCCACGGGTTCAAGACCCGCCTGGGCAACTTGGCAAGACCTCATCTCTACAATAAATCAAAAACTAGCCGGGTGTGGTAGCGCATGCCTGTAGTCCCAGCTACTTGGAAGGCTGAGGCGGAAGGATCACCGGAGCCCAGTAGGTCGAGGCTGCACTCCCAGGCTGGGAGTGTGCCACTGTACTTCAGTCTGGGCGACGGAGTAAGACTCCAACTCAAAAAAAAAAAAAAAAAGAAGAAAGAAATGCAGATTCTATCCAGCACTTTCAGAGGTGCAGGCAAGAGAATTGCCTGAGCCCAGGGGTTTGAGACCAGCCTGGGCAACTTGGCGAGAACTCGTCTCTACAATAAACCAAAAAATTAGCTGGGCACATGCCTGTAGTTCCAGCTACTTGGAAGGCTGAGGTGGAAGGATCGCCTGTGCCCAGCAGGTCGAGGCTGCAGTGGCCCGGGAGTGTGCCCACTGCACTCCAGCCTGGGTGACAGAGTGAAACTCCAACTCAAAAAAGAGAAAGAAATCCAGATTTGGGGGCCCCACCCTAGACCTGCTAAATCGAAGTCTGTATTTTAGAAAGATCCCGAGGTGACGCATATGTACTTTACAGCCCTAGAAACCCTGGTCTGACTGCACCACTGCTGCTGCAACTCCCTCACCATTCCTGGTCAATTTGCCTTGCAGCCCCCTGCTTGGTTCCCCCTCAGTATGTGAGGCTCACTCCTTCCTGGGGCTGCCCATTCCACTTCGGGATAGTCAGGCCAGTTGGAAGTCATTCCCTACTCTGTGCTGAAAGCTACCCACTGGTGGGGTCTCCTGCTCTGTGCCATTCACCCCCCTAGTCATTCAGCAAACATTTCGCATGCCTTCCTGGGGCCAGGCCCCAGCCGGGATGCTGGGGACAGGTCCAGACCAGGTGCTTTTCTTGAGTAGCTCGCAGCCGGGTGGGGGAGAGAAACCCACAGAGAACTGTTGAAATACAGGGGCAGGATAACAGTGAAAGGGCACCGTTGAGGGCTCCGTGGGGCACAAAGGGAGTGCTGACAGCCCTTCCTTGGGCAGGGTTTCCCAGCATGGAGGGAACCAAAGAGCTCACGCCAGGATGAGCGGGTGTGTTCTGGGCAGAAGGAACAACCATGTGCTAAATGCTTAACGACTGAGCACATCACATTTGGGTAGTTAGTTCAGCCGGGCTGGAGTAAGGCTTGGGGGAGGGGGTGGACGGAGGCTTGCATTTGTTCCTGTGGACACTGGGAAGCCATGGAAGGATTCAGAGATCTGAGAGGTGCAGTAGCCCTCTGCCTGGAGTGTGGGGACTAGACTGGGGCGGGGGGTGGGGGCAGATGGAAGGCTGTTGCAGTTGTCCAGGCTAGATGCGGCGGCAACGATGGTGAAGAAGAGGTGACAGCTCAGGGTATAGCGGGTAGCCCTGTGACTGATGGAAGGGTGCGGAGTGGTGAGATTCTCAGCTTCTTGGTCCCTGGGAGTGGTGTTTTTGCGGGGGGGGGAGGTGGTCAGCAAGGACGCCAGATACCAAGTGCTGAAGAAATGGGTCTGGGTTCTGGGCGTAGAGGCAGAGATGGGGGTGTCACCCCACAGAGGTGGCTGCTGCAGCCACTGAGGGGGAGCATGGGTGGAGAAGAGGGTGGGTCCCTGGGGCCCCAGGCGGGGGGGGCTCCAGTTGTTCCCAGCACCAGCTGTGGCTGAGATGGTGCCAGGATGGGGTCCCGCCCGTGGGCTGTAGGGGGAGTTGGAATTTAGAGGCTGAGGTGGAATGAGGGGGTGTGCAGACTGAAATCGAAGTGGTGGCCGAGAGCGTGGACAAGGTTAGCATGATGAAGGGGTGCTGTGGGGGAGCCCGGGCTGCTTGGAGGGGTCAGAGCACCTTGAGTAGTGCCCGGTTATCCACGGACGGACGAGCCAGGATCAGAGGGCCCAGAACGGGAGCAGAGAGGGTGGAGGTGGTACAGGGCTCAAGCCTCCGGGGACGCCTTGGATTTGAGGATGGAGAGGACAGTCTGGCCTTGAGATAAGGAGGTTGACAACGTGAGCATTTATGGGGAGTGAGCGCATTGTGTGCGGGGTGAATCCTGAGTCACTTCGTCTCTTGTCCCGTGAGCGCCAACCCTCTCTGACCCCTTCCTGCTTGTGCCCTCCTCTCTTTCTTGTACCCAACTGACAGGCAAGGACACAAGTGGCCACAGAGGACTAGAGCTCAGGGCCACACATCGAGGCAGCCCAGCTCCCAGGCCAGTGTCCATCCTTCCCCAGGATGCTGTGGGGTGTGGCTGGCAGGGGACTGAGGTCTTTGCCTTCTGTCCACGTTCTTTCCTCCCAGCTGAGCTTCCAGCGCAAGGTGGGCATCCTGTACTGCCGGGCAGGCCAGGGCTCGGAAGAGGAGATGTACAACAACCAGGAGGCAGGACCGGCCTTCACACAGTTCCTCAAGCTGCTGGGTGACGTGGTGCGCCTCAAAGGCTTTGAGAGCTACCGTGCCCAGCTGGACACCAAAAGTGAGGCCCAGGGGGCAGCAGGGCGGGGCAGACCCGGGCCGAGGGGCAGGCGTCTTGGGTGCGAGCTAGCTGCCTTGGTACTCCTTTGTCCACATATACCGTCCTGGGGCTAGGGACCGGGGCTGGAGAGTTCTTAGGGGAAGCCGAAGACAAGAGTCAGGGCTGTAAGGGCCAAGTTAGGGGCTAAAAGGGGGGTCTGGGACCATCCCCCGAAGCCCGAGTACCCTACTGCCTGAGCTGGGACCAAGGTGGTTTTGGGGCACCGCCCCTCCAGCCAACACATTCCAGCAACCCAGTCCCAGGGTGGGGTGGGGGGCAACCCTGCCATCTTCCACACTCCCAGCATGCCACGCGTGCTTGTGTCTAGGCCAACGTGTGTCCCTTCCTAGACACCCGACCCCTCCATCCCCGAGCCCACTTCTCATTTCTGTCTTCAGTCTATTTCATTACCTCTGTTCTGATCGGCCCCCTTCACCCTGGCAGCCTGGAGGGGGAGGAAAAGGGGGGCAGTCAAGGCGGAGGCCTTTAGATCCCCTGGCCTGGGCATTGGCTGGTGGCATGAGGGGCTGTCTACCCCCGCTGGTTGGGCACTGAGGTGCTGAGTGCGGGCAGATGGTGGCTTCCGGCCACTCAGATGCCCCCTGCTGCCTTTGTGTGTCCAACTCCCTGGCCACAGCCGATTCCACGGGCACGCACTCCCTCTACACCACGTATCAGGACCACGAGATCATGTTCCACGTGTCCACGATGCTGCCTTATACCCCTAACAACCAGCAGCAGGTGTGAGGGGGTCTCCGGGGAGCCATGGAGGGTGCTGTGGGGAGGGGAGGGGGGCTTGACATCTGAGCCTTGGCCTGAGTGCGGCTGACTCCCGCCGGTGGCCCCTTCCCAAAGGCAAACGCCCCAGGCCGTCACCAGGGGCAGTAGGAGCCCCTGATGACTACTAGGCTTTGCCCTGCCCGCGCGGAGGGATTTGGTCCGGGATAGGACGGTCCGCTCACCCTCCACCCTCTGATCCCCAGCTCCTGCGGAAGCGCCACATCGGCAACGACATCGTGACCATCGTGTTCCAGGAGCCCGGCAGCAAGCCATTCTCCCCCACCACCATCCGCTCGCACTTCCAGCACGTGTTCCTAGTGGTGCGGGCGCAGGCGCCCTGTACCTCGCACACCTCCTACAGGTGGGCGCCCGGGTGATCCCAGGTCTGCCATCAGCATGGCGTCCTGCTGCCCCCTCACTATCGCCCCCCCCGCAGGGTGGCCGTGAGCCGCACCCAGGACACCCCAGCCTTCGGGCCGGCTCTGCCCAAGGGCGGAGGCCCCTTTGCCGCCAACGCCGACTTCCGGGCCTTCCTGCTGGCCAAGGCGCTCAACGGAGAACAGGCAGCGGGCCACGCGCGCCAGTTCCACGCCATGGCCACGCGCACGCGCCAGCAGTACCTTCAGGACCTGGCCACCAACGAGGTGACCACCACGTCGCTGGACTCGGCTTCTCGCTTCGGCCTGCCCTCCCTGGGCGGGAGGCGCCGGGCGGCCCCTCGGGGCCCAGGCGCCGAGCTGCAGGCGGCAGGCTCGCTGGCGTGGGGCGTGCGCGCGGCGCCCGGGGCGCGGGTCGCGGCCGGGGCCGAGACAGGCGGCCCCGACGGCGCCGAGGTGCCCTGCCTGCTGGGCATCTCGGCGGAGGCTCTGGTGCTGGTGGCGCCGCGCGACGGCCGCGTGGTCTTCAACTGCGCCTGCCGCGACGTGCTGGCGTGGACCTTCTCCGAGCAGCAGCTCGACCTGTACCACGGCCGCGGGGAGGCGATCACGCTGCGGCTCGACGGGCCCCCCGACCAGGCCGTGGGGGAGGTCGTGGCGCGCCTGCAGGTGAGCCCGAGCGGGAATCCCAGGCCCGGGGTGAGCGCGGACGGCGGGGGCGGGGCCTTCTTTAGACCCCCTCCCTCCTGCGGAAGGGAAAGTCAAGTGGGGGCAAAGACTGCCTGGAAACTTGGCAAAGCTGGCCGTGGCGGCCCTCGGGCAGGCGCCTCCTGGCTCAGAGCCCGGGTCCTCATCCGTCGGGCGGGCTGCGAATGTTCTCTTCGGGGCTGGGGAAAGCTCTGTGCCGCCTGGGAGCGAAACCGTCGGGTGGGCTGCGAACAAGCTCTTCGGGGCTGTGGGCGTCCCGGGGGCGGCCCCGCCCCGGGACGCCCCGCCCACGTCCCGCCTCGCCCCGCCCCCCCGCAGCTGGTGAGCCGCGGCTGTGAGACGCGCGAGCTGGCGCTGCCCCGCGACGGCCTAGGCCGCCTGGGCTTCGAGGCGGACGCCGAGGGCTTCATCACGCACGTGGAGCGCTTCACGTTCGCCGAGACGGCGGGTTTGCGGCCCGGGGCGCGTCTGCTGCGCGTGTGCGGCCAGACGCTGCCCAGCCTGGGTGCCCAGGACGCCGCCCAGCTGCTGCGCTCGGCACCCAAGGTCTGCGTCACCGTCCTGCCTCCCGACGAGAGCGGCCGACCCCGCAGGTCAGGGTGCCCGGGACGTGGGGAGGCGGGAGGGCTGGGCAGCTGGCCACAACCCACCCTGTGCCTCCCGCGTGGCCGTCAGCGTGCTCTCAAGAGTCCCGGGTGGATGCCTTTCCTTCTGGAAAGAATCCCCGTCTTTTATCCTCTCTGACCTGCACTTTTTAAAATGGAACCGACTAAGCACTTTAAAAATACATACGTAGAGAGAAAGCCACGGGCTCTTGCTATATTGTCCAGGCTGGGTTCAAACTCCTAGGCTCAAGCAATCTTCCTGCTTTGGCCTCCCAAAGTGTTGGAATTACAGATATGTGCCACCGTGCCTGGCCTAAACATGTTTTTTAATGTACAAAAGATCAAATGACAGCCCCCATCTTTTTTTAAGGTATTAATATGCCTCCCAGCCCTCACACAAATACACACTGTTGATTCCTTATCGAGCTAAGCCAGGTATACGCAAACTTAGTCCATAAGGGCCGGATAGTAAAGTTTGGGGGCTTTCTGGGACATCTTGTCTCTGCTGCAGCTATTCAACTCTGTCATTGTAGGTAAATGAGTAAGGGTGCTCTGTTCTGCTAAGACTTTTTTATGGACACTGAAATTTGGATTGTACATGATTCTCTTTTTTCATGAGGTATTCTTTTGATTTCTTTCAACTAGTTAAAAATGTAAAAGCCACTCTTGGCTGGCAGAAGAACAGAAACAGGCACATCTGCTTAAAAGAAAAAAAGGCATAGGCTAGATTTTTTGTCTTTTTTTTTTTTTTTTTTTTTTTGAGCTGGAGTTTCACCCTGCTGCCCAGGCGGTCTCGTCAAGTTGCCCAGGCTGGTCTCAAACCCCTGGACTCAGGCAGTCCTCTTGCCTCTGCCTCCCAAAGTGCTAGGATTACAGACGTGAGCCTCCACACCTGGTCTATAGGCTAGATTTGGCTCACAATTGTAGTTTCTGGATGCTAAGTAACTTACATATGTTATTTAAACCCTGGTAACCTATGAGGTTAGTATGATTCGCATTTCACAGATGGAGAAATTGATGCTCAGAGTGATTTGCTTGGGATACACGGGCAGCACTGGAATTTGAGCCATGGTCTGGCAAAACAGCTGGCAACCAGGCAGACATTTTTCATCGTGAGGGAGCTTGGGGAGTTCTCCTCCTGGAAGTGGACCCCTGCCGGGGGTGGGGCTGGTGATGGAGGACCCTGGGCCGTCGGGGAGTCCTGCCTGACCCTGCCCCTCCCCCTCAGGAGTTTTTCGGAGCTGTACATGCTATCTCTGCAGGAGCCCAGCCGGCGGGGGGCCCCAGAGCCAGTGCCGGAGGAGGCCCCGGGGGTGGCCCTGCTGCCTACCACAAAGCAGCTGCTACATCTGTGCCTTCAAGATGGCGGCGGCCCTGCAGGGCCCAGGGATCTTGCCGAGGAGAGGACTGAGTTCCTGCACAGCCAGCACTCACCGTCACCCCGCAGGTGCCTGCTCTTGGCCTTCCCTCTCCTCCAGGCTTGTGTGAAAGCAGCTTCCGGTTCTGAGCTGCCCCTGCTCTCCCCAGCTCCCTCTTGGACGAGGCCCCGGTCCTGGCTACCACCACCCCAGACCTCCTCCTGGCCACCACGGCCAAGCCTTCCACACCTGGTGCTGACAGGGACACGCCCCTCGCCCAGGTGAGCAGAAACAAGGCCTTGGCGCCCGGTGGCGCAGAGGTGGCAGTGGGTGTCACTGAATCCACATGTGCTTTTTTGCCCCCCAGGACGGGCCAGACGATCCCGGTGGCTCTGAGGATAAGGGGGACCCAGCTCCGGAACTGAGGGCTTCCTTTTTGCCAAGAACTTTGTCTCTGAGGAACTCCATCAGCAAGAGTGAGTCTGGAGCAAGAGGGGATATGGGGGGGCAAGTGGGGGTGCTCCTGGCCCGCCTGGCTCAGCCCCTCCTGGTGCCGCAGTCATGTCCGAGGTCAGCAGCGAGACCCTGGAGGATGAGTGGCAGTCCATCTCAGAGATCGCCTCCACTTGCAACACCATTCTGGAGTCGCTGTCCCGAGAGGGTGAGGCCACCAGGGCACTGGGGCTGGGAGCCAGGGTGGTGCTTTCTCCCCTTCTGACTGTCTGCACTGTCCTTCTGCACCCACAGGACAGCCCATCCCGGAGAGTGGAAACTCCAGGGGAACCCCAAAGTCTGATGCTGAGTAAGGCCCCCCTGCCCGCGTGTGGCCCCTTTATCATGACCTTGTGACCCCCGCCTTCGTGCCTGTCCACTGTGGAGCGGTTGCCTGGGATCTGCTTCCACAGACTTCTAGAACACGGGCCGGGCCCCACTCGTTAGGGGGCTCTGGGAGCTCGCCATGGCGCTGTCCCCGCCCGGATCCTGCTGAGTCCCGACCCCCTCATCTTCAGGCCAGAATCTGGGAGCCTGTCGGAGAAGGTCTCTCACTTGGAGTCCATGCTCAGGAAGCTCCAGGAGGACTTGCAGAAGGTGAGAAGAGGGCTGGGGGTGGCGAGGCGTGGCAGAGCTGCCCAGGGAAAGCACCGTGGCTCTGACTGCTGCCTCCTGTCCCCCCAGGAGAAGGCAGACAGGGCGGCCCTGGAGGAGGAGGTACGGAGCCTAAGACACAACAACCTGCGGCTGCAGGCCGAATCGGAGAACGCAGCCGCCCGCCTGCTCCTGGCCTCCAAGCAGCTGGGCACGCCGGCCGCTGACCTGGCCTGAGCCCTCGGGTCCAGCCACAGCCTGGCCGCACACCTGCTTGGAACTGCCTGGGCCCGTCAGGGCACGTGGGTCACACTGGGCCCTCCTCAGGAACTCTCTCCCTGCGGGGAGGCGAGTCTTAGCACTGCCCCCACTTCCCGGCCCCTGATTGGGTGATGGCAGTTGTTCCCACCCTTCCCTGTTTGTAAATATTCTGTGGAGAAAAGGGGTCTTTAGGGAGTAAAGAAGCAACTGCCATCTGTGTCTGTACTTAATGTTCAAGACATGACAGAGGCCAGGCTGGGTGGCTCAGCCTGTCATCCCAGCACTTTGGGAGGCCGAGGTGAGTGGATTGCCTGAGCCCGTGGGTTCGAGACCCGTGTGGGCAACTTGGCGAGACCGCATCTCTACAATAAATCAAAAAGTTAGCCGGGCATGGTAGCCCACGCCTGTAGTTCCGGGTTCTTGGAAGGCCGAGGCGGAAGGATTGCCGGAGCCCAGTAGGTCGAGGCTGCGGTGGCCAGGAGCTTGCCACTGCAATCCAGTCTGAGTGACAGTGAGACTCCAACTCAAAACAAACAAACAAACAAAAAGACATGACGGGGAAGGGGTTTTGCCCCCCAGCGGCCCCAACAAAGCTCCCAGGACCAGTTGTTGGTGCAGGCCCTGGGCTCATTGGCTCAGGGTTGGACTGGGTGTCTAAAGCAAAGCCGACCCTTGGCCTCTCTCCTCTATTTGGTTATTTGGTTCCATTGGGAAGCGGGTGGCAGTGTCCCACACCTCCCTTGTGTAGCTCTCCAAGCCCTGGAACCAAACCTGAGGGGCTGAGATAAGGGACGGGAACAGAGTGTGGGCCTTCAGGGACTAGGAGGGCCTGAGTCCTCCCCAGGCCCCACCCTAGCAAAAGCCTCACTCCTCTGCAGTCACTGAGCACCTGAGCTTGGTTCTCCCTCGACCACCTGGCCACATCTCGTAGGGTCCGGTTTTGTAGTGGCTTCTCTGCCTCCGTCACCTGGGTAGTGTTTCTATGGCCTGGAGGAAGTTGGCCCTTGACACACTTGTCACCAGCCCATGACCTGTCTGTCCCTCCCAGGCTGGGCCTTCCATGAGTGGCATCAAGTCCAAACACAGACTTTGTTTGAACCCTGTTTTCTTGATCTGAGGCCCAGACAGGGCACTGACTTGTATTAAATGTTTCTCCCAGCCCGTTCCCCAGGCTGGTTGAACCTAGGTCCTGTGTCTGTTAACTTAGGCACCGATGGAATGAGGTAGGCTTTGAGAAACAGAGCATCTGGGGAGCAGAAATGCTTCGTGGAGGAGGTAACAGGAGAGCTGAACTTTGAAGGCTGAGAGAGTTCACCAGGCAGGCCAGACTCAGTGGCTCAGCCTATAATCGCAGCACTTTGGGAGGCCAAGGCGAGTGGATTGCCAAGCCCACGGGTTCAAGACCCACCTGGGCAACTTGGCGAGACCTTGTCTCTACAATAAATCAAAAACTAGCCGGGCATGGTGGTGCACACCTGTAGTTCTGGCTACTTGGGAGGCTGAGGCAGAAGGATCCCTGGAGCCCAGCAGGCTGAGGCTGCGGTGGCCGGGGGAGTGTGCCACTGCACTCCAGTCTGGGTGACAGAGTAAGACTCCAACTCAAAAAAAAAAAGAGTTCACCAGGCAGAGATGTCAAAGGTATCCTGAGAGGACCAGTCTGGGGCCTGTTGGACTGCAGTCAGGGTACACACAGAAACCCAGGGTCAAAGAAGAGGGAGCTGGATCCAAAAAGGTTGTGAAATGCACTGGGGACCCTAGTGCTGGTCCCGGGCAGGACTGCCGGTTTTTCCTGGTTGGGAACTACACCAGCCCTCCCGGGCGGTGGGGAAGGCCGTGGTCACTCTGAGGTGTGTCTGCAGAAAATTCGGATCTGGCCTCGTGGTTTAGAGCCGTTTAGAGGGAAGGGCGGGGTGAGATGGTGTCTGAGCTGTTTGGCTGCAGGGAGGCAGCGGTGACAGTGGAGGAGTGGGCAGGTTTTCACCTCCTGCCGGGTTGGGTGCGAGTTTTTAGGGAAGAGGAGGAAGTTTCTGGCGGGCGCCCCTGAAGCATGGCCCGGCTGCGGCCAACAGAGGCCGGGGGAACGTCAGAGTGCAGCCGTCCCAGGGCTGGCGCGCAGCGGGAGAGGCGGGGGCTGGAGACGGGACTTGGGACTGGTGAGCCATGAGATGAGGTCACTCGGGGAGTGTGAGAAGGACCACGAGAGGGTTTCCGGGGGTCGCCGGAGGTCGCCGCGGAACCTGGGAAAGCCCAGGAGAGGAAGGCGCGACCCGGGCTCGCTCGCTTCCCTCTGGACCCTAGACGGGGTCACCGCGCAGCGCCGGGGCCGGCTTTCTCCGCGTCCGGACCCTCCTCGCCCCGCCCGGCCGCCCCTCGGGACCCGCCCCCAGCCCCGCCCCCAAGCCCTCCCCGGCGAGTTCGCCGGGTCCTGACTCGGCCGCCGCCAGCTCGGGCTCCGCCCCTGGCGCGGGAGTTCGGCTTGGCTTGGCCCCTGGCTGCGCCCTGCCCGGGCCTCGGGCCCCACCCTTGCCCTCCAGCCCCCTGCGACAAGATGCCCCGCGCTTCCGCACCGCCCCGCCATCCGTGGGCGTCTTCCCTGGAAGCCACCGCCCGTCAGGGTCTGCACCCAGGGCCTGTTGTGCTCCCGGGGGGCTCGCTAACCTTTGGGGTGCGTCCTACGAATGACAACCCGCTGGCCCCTGTCCACCCCCTCCCGCTCCCGCTCCCGCTCCCGCAACGGCGCGAAGCCTGGAACGCGGGCGCCACCGAGCTCGGCGGGGATTTTCCCGAAAAGCATCACCTAGACGCCGCGTCGCTGGAAGCTGCTTGTGCGCACGCGCGCCCGAGAGGGCCGGCCCCCGCTGGTCAGCGCTTTTCGCTGCTGCGCGTGCGCGGGGTCGAAGCGGAAGCGCCTCCAGCTGGAGCCCCACGAGCCGTGGCCTGTCCTTTGTCTCGGCCTCCTGAGGCAGTGGGTTGAAGACTTCACGTTGCTCCTCTGCAGAATCGAGTGACCAAGTGTAGGTGGGGCGGGCGTAGGTCTGCAGCTGGCATCACATGCCCCCCAACAATGCTCCCTTGGCCACCCAAGGGCTTAAGACCAAACGTCCCAGCCCAGAGTTCTTCCATCGTTTGCAGTCTGGACCTATCGAATCTTTCCGTCATCCTTTTTTTTTTTTGAGTTGGCTCCGGGGATCCTTCCACCTCAGCCTTCCATGTGCTTCTTTTTTTTTTTTGAGTTGGAGTCTCACTGTCACCCAGACTGGAGTGCAGTGGCCACTCCCAGCCACCGCAGCCTCGACTTGCTGGGCTCCAGAGATCCTTCCGCCTCAGCCTTCCAAGTAGCCAGAACTACTTGATTTATTGTAGAGATGAAATCTCACCAAATCTCATCAGGCAATTCACTCACCTCGGCCTCCCAAAGCGCGGGATTACAGGCTGAGCCACCGATCCCGCCCCCGTCATCCCTCTTAGGCCACTCAACTCCAAACGCCGGCCAGCCCCTCTGCAAGATCCCCTTTACTGAGCTAAGCCTGGGTGGTAAGGAGGCCTCTCTGAGGACTCGCCATCCCCACAGTCAATATGCCCTACGGGGCTCTCAGTGCACCCGGACCCCCACCAGAGCTGCCTGTTTTCAGCCACTGGACAGTAACCAGGGGTTTCCAAGGGCGTTCTCAGACTGCAAGCTCCCGGAGGACAGTGCGCAAATCCATCCAACCTGACGTGACCAGCAAAGTGTGTGCTTGGTGTTTGCTGAAAGAAGAAACCTCTGGCTAGCTTGGCAACAGCTTTTTATTAGTTCAGAGTAGAAAGCAAGAGTCCAAGTGCTTTGATTCTTCGAATAAAAACTGTCTCTTGATGAGAGAGCTGCCAGCCTGCCTTCCACCACTCTCCACACAACTTGCCCTACTGTTAAGGCACTTGAGAAAAGGGGGAGCAGGGAAGTCTCAGACCAGGCCTGCTCTGGCTCCCAGAGAGCCAGCTCCGCTGCTGGTTCCCTCCAGCCACAGTTGAGCAAGGAGCTGGCAGAGATCTCTGCAAGGCAGGAAGGCCAGCCCCTTAAATGCTGGTGTCAGGCACAGGGACAATGCCCGTGCCACAGAGGGATGATAACAGGAACATTATTTTGGATCAAAGTGTAATCAATCCATGATGGAAGACTTGATAATAAGGCCTTGTGGTCTCTAAGGCCACAGCTCCAGTCTGCTCCTCTCTCTGGGAGAGTACTAGAAGCTGGAAAACGGGGATAGAGGGTCCCCACAGTTCCCTACTGAGAGAAGGGAGCGACCATCAGTATAGAGGAAGAGTTTGAGTCCCCCTGGCTTCCCCCCTTTCCAGAGAAGTTAATGCTTCTGCTTAAGCACCTCCAAAAAGAGAGAGAGAGATATTGCCAATAAAAGAATAAGATGCGCCCCGGAGGAAGACATCACCACAAGAAGCTGGGGGCAGCTGGAGCACAACCTCCCCACCTGCCGCAGCCAGAATCCGTAAGTGCTTTGGGAGGGGCTTCCATCTCCTGCAACCCAGTGCTCTGGGCAGGGCAGGTGTCACCCCCTTACGAGCTGATCTGACTCAGAAGGGCTGAGAAGTCCATGTCGGCGATGGAGGAGAAGTCTTCATCACCTGAGAGGAGGCCGTTGGCGAGCCCCGAGGCCCCCAGGGGGTTGGGAGCTGGGTCAGGGGGCCTCTGGGACCCTGTCACCAGGCGGGTTATAGCCTCAGGGTATTCCATCAGCATAGGCTCAGCTGTGTGGGAGGCCATAGGTACACCCTGGTTCAGCAGCTGCTGGAACTCAGAGTTGTCGACAGATGCCAGGTCTGTGAACACAGCTGGGTCTGTGCTGTTGCCAAGCAAGGCCCCCAGGTCGTCCTCGGCATCAAACTGCAGCTGCAGCAGGGCCTCCGTCAGTGTCCCCTCCCCAGCCTGGGAGGGCTTGGGGGCAGGTGGAGCCACAGCCTGGGGAGGGCCGGGGGCTAGGACTGAGACAGGGGTGGGGGCGGGTGCCGGGACCGGGGCCAGGACTGGGGCAGGGGCTGGTGCCAAGGCGGGGGCCTGGCTGGGGATCTGCCCAGGATGAAACACCACGGGGGAGAACTCTTCATAGTTGATGGTGCTGAGGGATGGCGTGAAGGGGTAGGGCTGGGGAGCTGCAGGAGAGACAGGAGGCAGGGATCAGAGCAGGCCCCGGAGACCCGGCCCATCCCGTCCCCAGCCCCTCTCAGTGTTTGGGGTCATTCCCTCCCTGTGGACTCACTGCCCACACCCAGATCCTTCCTCTTACCCAATCTGACCCAGCCTGCAGGGTCCAGTTCTAGACACACCTCCCTGGAGCCCTCCCAGGCTACCTGAGCCCACAGAGCTCTCACCTCTGACCTCTTAAAGCTCCCCCAGCCTTTTAGAGGCAGGGACACAGCTGGCCTCATTTTATAGCTAAAAAGCCAAGCCCTGAGATGAGGTGCACCACAGATCACCAAGTGAGTGGCAGCCTGAAGCGGGCACTTTCTTTTGAGCCACTCACCAGCACGTGCACCTGCTACTCTAGAGGTGCTTTTGTTTCCCTAACTCAGCTGAGAGCTGAGGGCAGACATTCTGCATTTTTAACTTCTCTATCCCAAGTACCCAAGATGGGTGGGTTTAACTGCTGCAGTGGTTCTGAGACTTCAGAGTGCATTAGCATCCCAGGGAGTGCTGCTTCCTGGGCCACCCTTGCAAAGCCTCTGATTCGGGAGGTCTGCGGTGGGGCCCAGGTGCCCCTCGGGTGACTCGGACAGAGGCCACCAGGCCCTACCCCTGAAAGACGGGCCCAAAACGGAGCTGGCTTCAGACACTGGCTGCCGAGGCTGACTCCTCTGTCCATCTCCCTCCCAGAAGGTGTCTCAACTATGGGCTGACCAAGGTGGAACCTGTCATTCCAGTGGGACAAAAGGAAATGCTTACCTGGCTTGGGGATGGCAGCTGAGCCGCGGGCAGGCACAGCAATGCGCCGGGGTGGAGGGCGGGGATCGGTGGGTCCTGCGGGGCAAGGCCAGGTCAGTTCTCAGCCCCCAGGGTGACTCACCCCCAGGTGTCCCCTCCCTGCCCACTGCCTTTCCCTCCCCCAGCCCCCGGCTCCCCAGCTCACCACTGAAAGGACTCTTCTTCATGATGCTCTTGAAGGTCTCGTATGTCCTCTTGCGTTTCTCCTCAATCCGGTGCCGGTCATCTGGGAGAGTAACGGGGAGAAGTGGGCCTTGCTCTCCTCAGCTGCGCCCCGATACTCTCAAAGGCCCCTCAGGAGGAAGGTGAGAAGCCAGGCTTTCCCAGGACTCGTTCTCCCAACCTCCCAATGAGAAGGGATGTGTGACACTGTGGCACTCAATAGTACTAAGAATCCCACAGCTTTCCGAGAAGGCTTCTGTGGGCTGAATCTGCCCCCTCTAAGGTCACATGGGTGACGAAAGGCGCTGCGCTCTGGGGGGAAGAGCATTCCTGGCTCTCCTCCAGCCTCCATCCTGGCCTGGCATTAACCTCCTGGCACTCTGGGGCAGTTGAGGCACAAAAGGCTGCTGAAGGCTTCTGCAGAGACTCATTCTTATCTCTAATGGTGGGATACTTAGCCAGCACTCAGAACTGTCTGACGACTGCAGCCCCTGGACAGCTTCGAACACCTCAGTTCCATCAGTCCAAAGCCAACTGCATCATCCCTCGTCAAAAGCCTGCTTCTTTCTCCTGTGTTCCCTGACCAGACGTGCGCCCTGCCACCAAAGCAAGAAGCCGTGGCACCATCCTCAGCATCTTCCTGTCTCTCACTCCCCACCACTAACTCGACACACACTTATCGAGCACCTACTGTGTGCTCCCCCAAAGCCAACATCCTACTGAAAGAGGGACACAACCACGCTCCAGGAGGGACAGGAGCCCTGAGGAAGATAAACAAGGTGATGCCACAACACCGGAAGTGAGATCGGGTAGCCTAATTGAGAGGCGGTCAGGGAAGACCTGGTGGCCAGGCATTCCACACAGAGGCAACAGCTAGAACACAGGTCCTGGGGCAGGACTGGGCCAAACGGCCGTGGGGCTGAAGGGGAACCAAGGAGGACAGTGGCAGGTGTGCTCTCGCTCCGCCGTTCCTTCCGCAAGGTTCACACCACGTCTTCCCGACTACCGCGACATCTTCCAAGGCAGCCATCCCACTTCCAGTCTCTCCCTCTGATCCTCTAAATGTGGCCACCAGAATGACATTCCAGATCTGCTCGAGTCACTTCTCTGCTTGGAAACCTTCGGTGGCTACCCGCTGCCTTCAGGCTGAAACCGTGGATGAAGGCCTGGCGCCCAGTGAGCCCTCCTCCGTCCGGTCCTGCCCATTGCCCAACGTCAGCTCCCGCCACAAAGGTGCCCCTGAATGGGCCATGCGCTCGCCAGTACCCTTGCCCTCCTGGTGCTGGGCCACTTGCCCGGAGAGTGTGCTTCTGTGTCTTTCTCCAAGTTAAATGCCACTTCCTCCGTGCAGCCATCCAGCTTCCCACCTCTTGCTTCCAAGGCACTCTGCACACACCTCCACTTCGCCTGTCATTCTGTGATTTAAGGATCTGTTGTGTGTGTTTGTCTTCCTCATGTGACTGAGTTTCTTAAGGGCAGGGAGTATGTCTTATGCACCTTTGTATTCACGACACCTGGTACAGACCCTGGTCCCAAGTGGGCACTCAAAGCCTTGACCAAGATGTGGCTGGGTTGTACGGTAGTGACAAGTGATGCACAGTGTGGCAGCAGGACCCCAAGCCAGACAGCCTGGGTTCAAATCTTGCCTCTCCACTCGCTAGCTGTGTGACCTCAGGCAAGTCAGACACTGTCTCCTACCTCAAAAGGCTCATGAGATTAGAATCAGGTAATCCACTGAGATGCCTGGAATGGGGGCAGGTGTGCAATACAAGCTCAGTGAGTCCTAGGTGTCATTATTACTAAATAAGGCAAGAAATGGGTTCCAAGGATTGTGCAAATCCCAAGCTCTGACTCCAATTTTTGGCCCTCGACTATGGCCCTAGACATCCAGCCCAAGGCCCCTGCTGCTACCCCGCCCCACCGCATACCTGTGTCTGGCAGGTACTGGAACTCCATGGGCTCGCTGAGCTCCCGGTCAGAAGGCCGCCGCAGCTGCATGGAGACGCGCACGGGAGCCTGCAGGCTGGGGTCCGCGTAGGGAGGGGTCCGGAACACAATGGCCACTTGTCGGTGCACATCCGCTTGTGAGAAGGAGCCTCGGGCCTCCCAGCCTGGTCCCGTGAAATACACCTCAATGTCCTCTGCAGGAGGTGAGGTGGCAGTGTGGGTCAGTGTGTCTAAGCCCCCAAAGCCTCCCCCAACTTCTGCTGGTTCCCTGAGGAACCTCACCCTACTGCCCACCTGAGGCCTCGAAGGCACTGGGGGGGGCAGGTCTGAAGCCAAGTACCTGACATGCCCCATCTCCACTCAGTCTCACCCTACCTCCTGCTCCAGGGAGTCTAGCCCTGCCTCCCGGCGTGTACCTTTCTGCACCTTGTCACACAGCAGGAAGATCTCATCCCCACCGAGGCAGCTCCCGGAGTTGCGGTTCACTCGGCAGATCTTGAGCTCAGCAGTGTTGGGGGCACCTGAGGGGTGAGAACAAGGAAGGAAGACTTGGACTGTCAGAGGACCCCGGGGTGGCTCGCAGGAGATGCAACAAACCTGCACAGCCCAGGGTCAAGGTTGCCCAGAGTTTGCCCATCACATGTCTGTAGCCAAAGTCAGACCATTCTTATTGGCCCCTCATGCCAACCAACTCAGCTGCCTTTACCTACTCTGTGTGCAACACTGTTCCCACAAGAATACACCCAGGCTGGGTGGGCTTGGTGGCTGAGGTGAGAGGATTGCCTGAGCCTGCGGGTTTAAGACCAGCCTGGGCAACTTGGTGAGACCCCATCTCTAAAATAAATCAAAAATTAGCTGGGCGTGGTGGCCAGTGCCTATAATTCCAGCTACTTGGAAGTCTGAGGCGGAAGGATCACCTGAGCCTACAGGTTGAGGCTGCAGTGGCCGGGAGCGGCCACTACACTCCAGCCTGGGTGACAGAGTGAGACTCCAACTCAAAAAAAAAGAGTACACCCAGCACACCTAAGCACCTCTGCCCTTACGGAGTGTACATAGCTCACTGGAAACCAATCTGATCACATCTTCTTGCTCCACCTCACCCAAGCAACCTTTAAGGCTTGGTTCGTGGCCATCTTGGCAATGAGCCCTTCCCTCCTGAGCCCTGTTTAGCCTGGTTTCCCATCCTAAGGGCTCCAGAGCCCTTTGGCTTTCATTCATGCTGCTGGCACTTAGTGAAAGCCTGCATCTGAACAGTCTGGGCAACTCATCCGTGGACCCATCACTGAATCATCACTCTCCACCGTTATCTTGTTCCCAGGGACTCATGGCCTAGAGTCACAAGCCCAGTTGTGGGCACACCATTCCCTCATCACATGGTACTGCAAATGCCCAGTCCCTTGCCAGCCTGGAAGTGACACCTCTGGGCCTTCCTTGCCCTGTCTCTCCAGCCAGCACAGAGCTGGGCACAGAAGAGAAGATGAACACGCCAGATGACTGAATAAAGCCAGAGCGCTTCTCCCAGGCCACTCGCCCTACCTACTTCCTCCTACCCAGGCCCACCCACCCCTCCTGTGGCTCCCGGCCACTCACGGTTGTCAAAGATGGGGTGAGAGAGGACTGGCTGCAGGCGGAGGGGCCTGCCCGATGGGTCACGCACTGTCACCTGGAAGCAGAGCCGCACGGCGTTCAGGTCGTAGTCGCCACGCTGCTCTTCTACGGGAACTGCCAGGAAAACAGTCAGTCAGGAGAGCAGGGAAGCGGGGGACGTGGGGGATGGGGAGGGCTCTGGGCTGGGAGGGCTGTTGGCGGGCTGAGAGACAGAAGTCCTAGAGGAGGAGGGAGACAAGGTTCTAGGCCCATCACTGACTCCACTGTGACCCTGAATGTCCTGTCCCCTCTCTGGGCCTGTTTCCCAATGGTAAAATGGGAGTGGACCGAACAGGCACCAAGTTTCCACCTGTACTGTGAGTCTTGGCCCATGAAGGAGAGATGCAGGGAAGGCGGGCTGGGGAGGTGACAGCCCGTGGGTGCCGCAGGCAGGTTCCGTCCTCGCCCCTCACCTTGGAAGGGGTTGTTGTTGGTCTGGATGCGCTGACTGATGGCCTGTTCCAGGTCCCGCTTCTTCACACACTGGATCCCCAGGTTCTGGAAACTGAGGCGGCCCCCAGGCATCTGTCCCACTGTCTCCAGCACAGCCTGGACCCTCCTGCTTTGCCCAGTCTGACCCTTCCCCTCCAACCCATCCCAGCTCGTTGCTCTGTGCTCAGCTCCCTCCATGACCTCCCATTGTGCTGCAACCCCAGTCTTTACCTTGGCCAACAAGCCTGTGAGCCCTGGCCCCTGCCAGCCTCCCTGCCACAGCCTCCCTACCCTCAGCCACAGAGGCTTTTCCGTTCTCTAAACGCGTGAAGTTCATTCCCACTTTCAGGCCCTTGCACTCGTTTGTTCTGCTTGGAATGTCTTCCTGACTTGTCTCTGCTTTTTCTCACCATTTGAGTCTTAGCAGAAGGAGGCCTTCCCCAAACTCCAGCCCAAGGTGACCAGACCAGCTCCCCTGCCTCCCCACCCTGTGGTTACCCTTCCAGCCTAGAACCCAGCTTTATTTTCAGCACTGAAATCACTCTCCAACACTATCTTGTTTATTTATTTGTATGTTTATTTACAACCTGTCTCTGTCAACTGGAACGTCAACTCCCGGTGTTTTCTTTCTCATACAAGAGATGTGACACTAATGGACTTGCCCTTCCAGCCACAGGGGTCAGGGGCTCAGAAGTGACTAAGGGCTCATTCCTATCCCCTGGAGCTCAGATCTGCTAGAGAGAGTGGGTACATCAATAACCTCAAGACAATGACAGTCTGCCTGCTGAACCAGGGACAGGGCAAGAAGAAAGGAGTCCCACTGGTGTGGGCGAGCTCACCTGTGGATGCAGCGGTCTGGGCAGAGCTCGGCCTCATAGAAGCCATCCCTGCAGTCCTTCCCCACAAGCTCGTGTGGGTGAGGCCGGTGCGGGGGGTCCTTGGTGACCAGGGAGATGCGAACAGTCCCTGGTCCTGTGTAGCCATTGATCTGTCCAAAGTACAGAGAGCGTTTTAGCAGCCCAAGAATTCCAAACCTGACCTCTCAGCCACAGAGGGCAAGTGGCCTGGAGGCAGGCCTGCTGGGACTCCACAGTCCCTGCCCGTCATTCCCCGGGAGCAGGGCTGACCTTGATGGTGGGGTGGGTCTTGGTGGTGTCCGTGCTCCTCTCGCCCGGGATGCTGCCCGCCGAGCGCCCCTCGCACTTGTAGCGGAAGCGCATGCCCCGCTGCTTGGGCTGCTCGATGATTTCCACATAGGGGCCGGAGGCCTGGGCTGGCTCTGCCAGGACACGGCAGCCCCATCAGGCGGCTGCCCCGCGGCCCCAACCCCGGGAGCGCCTCCCCAGCCGCTGCAGAAGATCCACTTACCGGAGGGGAAGATGAGTGGGAACAGGTCTGAAAGCAGAGGGAGACACGAGTCAGCACGAGTCCACCTTCCATCCTCACCAGGGACCCTCCCCACGGAGAGGAGAGAACCCGGACTCTCTCCCAGGGAAACTGAGGCAGGGCCTGCTCCCCAGAACTTGCCAGGAAACTAAGGAACGGGGTAAAGGAGCCAGAGGCACCTGCCACCCTAGGGAAAACTGGGTCCAGAATCCTTCCTCTCCGCAGGGAAACTGAGTCACAGCCTGTTCTACCTTCGTAAAGAAAACCGAGGGAGGGCACTCCTCAGCCCCCATCCCGAGTGGGAACCGAGTCAGATCCATTCTCCTCTAGCAAGGAAACTGAGTCAGAGCTGCCCCCCGGGGACCGTGGGGTGGGGGCGGGGAGGGCCGAGTCACGTTCACCCCGCACCCCCACCCGGGAGGATCCGGAGTCGAGCCCCCCCACCCGGGGGGAAACTGAGTCAGGCCCCTCGCCCGGGCCCCGCCCCGCGCCCCCATCCGGCCGGCCGCTCCCTGCGCAGCGCCCGGCAGCGCAGGAAGGGGCGGGGGGCGGCGCGGGGGGTCCCGCCGCGGCTCCGGCGGCCCCGGCGCGGCCGCCCCGCGGGGTCGGGACGCGCCCTCACCGTCCATGGCCGGGGTCCCGGGGGCGGGGCCGGGGTCGCAGCTGGGCCCGCGGCGTGCGCTACAGCCGAGCCATTCGCCAGAGGCGGAAATGCGCCGCGCGCGCCCGTCGCCGCGTCACTGCCCGGAATCCGGCCGCGCCTGCGCGCTGCGCCGCCACCGCCGCCGCCGCAGCCACCGCCTCCCCGCGCAGGGGCCGGGCGCAAGTGCGCGCCGCGCGGGGGGACGAAGGGGCCGCGCGCGCCGCCGCCGCCGGGGGCCGGGCGCAAGTGCGCGCCGCGCCGGGAACGAAGAGGCCGGCCGGCAGGAGGCCGCTCCCGGGGCTGGCGCGGCCGTCGGCGGGGCTCGCTCCCCGGTGCCGGCCTCGCCTGGAGGGCGTGCCCGCCGATTACTCACTTTGTTTTTAGGGGATTTCGGGCCCCCCTCCCCCAGGTCGGCGGAGGGTGGTGATGTCACCCTGGGCCGAGTGTGGAGCGAAGCCAGGGCTGCTGGCCTGCGGCCGCCCGCCACGCACAGAGCAGGGCCCGGGCCTGCTGCACCCACAAGGGCCGGGTGGCTGAGCGCTACGCGGGCGTCCCGATCGCTAAAGGTGCCGTTTGATGGCTGCCGCCCCAAAGCACTTCCAGACTCCCCGTCCGCCCCATTCTAGGTGCAGCTGGGGGAACGGGGAGCGGCCGGACCTCCCCACCCGGCAGTGCTTGGATCGGGGAGCTTGGCGGAACCCGCTGCATCGATGCGACGACCGAGGCCCAGGCCCGCGTCCACTCCCTCTGACAAGCTGACCCGGGGCTCGAACCCTGTCCCGCTAAAGTGCCGGCTTAAGATGCAGCCAAGCTGTCGGCCCTCCGCCGCAGTGGGTGCAGGAGGCGCCCAGGGCTAAACCCCGGAACCTCGTCTCTGCAGCCCGGCCCTTGTGTCTCAGCAGGTCCCGGACCCTCTGGGCTGCTTGAACCCTCGGAGTCACGCCCCCCGTGTGTGCCCTGGGCATCCCCCTAGGTCCTGCCTCGGAAGGCCGAACCGATTCCACTAATGAACTGCCTTGTGGCCGCACGGTGCGGGCTCATCCCCAAGACTAAGTCCAAGGCACCTCCGTGAGGATTGGGGGTGGGGACAGGGGGGCTGGAGTACCCCCCACCCCAGGGCGCCTCCTCATCCCAGAGCGAGGATGCAGGCACAGGAGTCTTCTCCAGACAGAGAAAGACTTTTTTATTTCTCTAAATTCGTTCTAAATTAGGAAATCATGTGGGAATTGGAAAAGATTGGAAATTTTGACTTGCTTTCCCAGGCTCTGAAAAAAACAGGAAGAGAAAAGTGAAAATAGAGTTACCACCCCTCCCACTCATTTCAGTTTCTCAAGTGGCTGGTCCTGATTAGAAAAGTGTTTCCTTTTTTGGAAGGGAGTCAAACCTCAGGTTGACAAAATGGATTAATTAAAATCTTGGGTTAATGACCCACGATTATTGATCCTTGTGGTGCCGGGTGGGATGTGAAGCAAAACTCTCTGACTCAACACTAAAATGAGTGGCCCGCAAAGTTTTAAAATAAAAGTTTAGGACGGATGCGGTGGCTCACGCCCGTAATCCTAGCACTTTGGGAGCCAGAGGAGAGAGGATTGCCTTGAGTCCAGGTGTTCAAGACCAGCCTGGGCAACTTGGTGAGACCTCGTCTCTAAAATAAGTTTTAAAAAAATTACTGGGTGCGGTGGGGCTTGCCTGTGGTTCCAGCACCTTGGAAGGCTAAGGTGGAAGGATCGCCTGAGCCCAGCAGGTGGAAGCTGTGGTGGCCTTGAGCATGCCACTGCACTCCAGCCTGGGTGACCCCTACTCAGAAAAAAAAAAAGAGGGACATGCCAGAGCCGCCATGGGCGAGAGTGAAGCACACCTTTTTGCTTTTTAGAGGCTGATATAACCATTTCGTGATTAACATGTTAATGAGTAGGCGGGGTATCTGCTCTCATCTCTCCTCCTCTGATGCTGATGGGTGGAGGGACGGTGTTTTCCAGGGAGACTTGCCAGACTTCTCAATGCACAAGTTCATGAGCTAAAATGTGATCTTACTATCATTTCTGTGGCTTTTTTTATTCTGGGCACCACCTTGATGGAGTTTTTCTCCTGCTAGCTGAGGAACAGGATGGACTGGGAGTCTACACTGAATTCACATTCCAGCCCACAGGGCTGTTCAGCCTGCCAACAGGATGTCTGGACGCTTTATAAAACTTGCCGGGAGCGGTGGTTCCCACCTGCAATCCCAGTGCTTTGGAGGCGGAGGCGGAGGCAGAGGCGGAGGCGAGAGTGTTGCCTGAGCCCATGGGTTTGAGACCATCCTGAGTAACTTGATGAGACTTCGTCTCTACAATAAATCAAAAACTTAGCCAGGCGTGGTGATGCATGCCTGCAGTTCCAGCTACTTGAAAGACTGAGGCAGGAGGATCACCTGAGCTCTGCAGGTTGAGGCTGTGGTGGCCATGAGCAGACTACTGCACTCCAGCCTGGGTGACAGAGTGAGACTCCGACTCAAAAAATAAAAATAAAACCTGGCCGGGCATGGTGGCTCACACCCATAGTCCTCACACTTTGGAAGGCCAAGGTGAGAGTATTGCCCGAGCCCATGGGTTCAAGACCATCCTGAGCAATTTGGAGAGACCTCATCTCTGCAATAAATCAAAAACTTAGCCAGGTATGGTAGTGCATACCTGCAGTTCCAGCTACTCAGAAGGCTGAGGCAGAAGGATCACCTGAGCCCTGCAGATTGAGGCTGCGGTGGCCATGAGCAGGCCACTGCACTCCAGCCTGGGTGACAGAGTGAGACTCCAACTCAAAAAATAAATAAATAATACCTGCCTATAATAAGTTTATCCATCTATGCCTTACCTGTAATAGCCACCCTGTCTCACTTGCATGATCCTTCCTTTTTTTTGAGTCTGAACTCTGTTGCCCAGGCTGGAGTGCAGTGGCAGGATCACGGCTCACTGCAGCCTTGACCTCCTGGACTCAGGCAATCCTTCCACTTCAGCCTCCTCAGTAGCTGGGACTTAGGGGCACGCGCCATCATGCCTGGCTAATTAAAAAAATTTTTTTGTAGTGTTGAAGTCTTGCCATGTTGCCTAGGCTGGTCTCAAACTCCCGGGCTCAAGCAATCCTCCCACCTCAGTCTCCCAAAGTGCTGGGATGACAGGTGTGAGCCACTGCGCCTGGCTATGATCCTCTTTTAAATATTATATTATTTAATATAATAAATATACATGTTTGTTTATTTATTTTTCTTTGTTTATTTTGTGGGTTTCTCTTTTGATCAGGGATACTGCTGAATATTTTCATGCATATTCATAACCTCTAAATTGATACAATGTATACCAGTGTGCCCATTGCAAAACTCAAGGGGAATGCAACATCATGGTAGCTGACAGCTACCCACATGTTCCTCACCTGTTCATTCCCTCCTTATCCCGATGTTCAGGCCACCATCATTCAGAATTCTGTATGTCAAAGGAAAAAAGTTACTCATTTATACATGCCTACACAATTTGTAGTTTGGTTTTCCTTAGTTTTGCACTTTTATGAAGAGGATATCAAACACTTGTCGTTTGTTACTTGCTTTTTTTCACACAACATATTACTAAGATTCATCTGTTTCATAGTTCATTCATTTTTCACTGCTGTGTACTAATCTGTTGTGTAAATATGCCACAGTTTGTTTATTCATTCTAAGGGTGGGCATTTGGATTTCTAGTTTTTTGGCTCTTATACACAATATTCCTAAGAACATAATTGTGAATGCCTTCTGTTGTACATATATCCAAGAGTTTATACTTGATTGTATATCTAAAAGTGACTTATTAGGAGTTTTAAGTTTCCCAGTTTTCAAAATAATACATTGGTTCTCTACTATCCCCCAGAAGTAATTAACAAGTGGATTATTTAATCTTTTTTTTTTGAGTTGGAATCTCACTCTGTCACCCAGCCTGGAGTGCAGTGGCACACTCTGGCTACCGCAGCCTTGACCTGCTCGGCTCCAGCGATCCTTCTGCCTCAGCCTTCCAAGTAGCCAGAACTACAGGTGCACGCTACCATGCCCAGCTAATGTTTGATTTATTGTAGAGACGAGGTCTCGCCAAGTTGCCTGAGTGGGTCTCGAACCCGTGGGCTCAGGCAATCCTCTTGCCTCGGCCTCCCAAAGTGCTGGGATTACAGGCTAAGCCACCAAGCCTGGCCTTTTTTTTTTTCTTTTCCTTTTTTAAAAACAAGTTCTCGAGCCAGGCTCGGTGGCTCAGCCTGTAATCCCGCGCCTTTGGGAGACTGAGGTGAGTGAATTGCCTGAACTGCGGGTTTGAGACCCGCCTGGGCAACTTGGTGAGACCTCATCTCTACAAGTAAATCAAAAATTAGCCGGGCATGGTAGTGCACACCTGTAGTTCCAGCTACTTGGAAGGCTGAGGCGGAAGGATCGCCGGAGCCCAGCAGGTCGAGGCTGCAGTGGCCGGGAGTGGCCACTGCACTCCAGTCTGGGTGACAGAGTAAGACTCCAACTCAAAAAAATAAATAAATAAAATAAAAATAAATAAAAACAAGTTCTCCTTCTGTCGCCCAGGCTGAAGTACAGCGAGGCCGTCATAGCTTACTGCAGCCTCGAACTTCTAGGCTCAAGCAAGCCTCCTGCCTCAGCTTCCTAAGTAGCTAGGACTGTAGGACCACAGGTGCTCACACAGTTCTGGTACTCCGCGATCCTGGCTGGCTAGTATGAACAGATGTTTCCAGGCTCATCTGGTAAATGTTCTGCCCAAGATCTGGAACCAAACAGCTTTCCAAGGAGTTCTGATTTCTCTTAGTGGGAAATGGTATTTAGAAACTGCAGCAGGCCGGGCTCGGTGGCTCAGCCTGTAATCCCGGCACTTTGGGAGGCCGCGGTGAGTGGATTGCCTGAGCCCGCGAGTTCGAGACCCTCCTGGGCAACTTGGTGAGACCTCATCTCTACAATAAATCAAAAACTAGCCAGGCATGGTAGCGCACGCCTGTAGTTCCAGCTACTTGGAAGGCTGAGGCGGAAGGATCGCCGGAGCCCAGCAGGTCGAGGCTGCAGTGGCCGGGAGCGGCCACTGCACTCTAGTCTGGGCGACAGAGTGAGAGTCGAACTAAAAAAAAAAAAAAAAAGAAAGAAACTGCAGCTTACGTGTTAGGGATACTTACTGCTATTGAGTCAATCATTTTAGATCTTTTCAGTGAGCAGTTAGGACATTTTTTAAAAAATATGAAATGTAGCCGGGCTCAGTGGCTCAGCCTGTAATCCCAGCACTTTGGGAGGCTGAGGTGAGTGGATTGCCTGAGCCCGCGGGTTCAAGACCCACCTGGGCAATTTGGCAAGACCTCATCTCTACAATAAATCAAAAATTAGCCGGGCGTTGTAGCACGCGCCTGTAGTTCCAGCTACTTGGAAGGCTGAGGTGGAAGGATCGCCAGAATCCAGCAGGTCGAGGCTGTGGTGGCCGGGAGCGGCCGCTGCACTCCAGTCTGGGCGACTGAGATTCCAACTCACAAAATAATTAAAAAAAAAATGAAATGTGTCAGGCATTCATATTGATGTTTCGTATTTAAATTTAGGACTACAGGGTTTTAACTTAACCTCAGACTTTAACATATTGCGCCTATGTCAAAAATATTTTGGAGAAACAGAAAAATTAGTCCTCAAATTAAGTTCATATGGAAGCTCAAGAGACCCAAATAGTTGAAACAATCTTAAAAAAGAAGAACCGGCTGGGCTCGGTGGCTCAGCCTGTCATCTCAGCACTTTGGGAAGGCAAGGCAAGTGAATTACCTGAGCCTGTGGTTTTGAGACCAGTCCAGGCAACTTGGTGAGACCTCATCTCTACAATATACCAAAAAATTAGCTGAATGTGGTAGCATGCACCTGTAGTTCTGGCTACTTTGGAAGGCTGAGGCAGAAGGAGTGCCTGAGTCCAGCAGGTCGAGGCTGTAGTGGCTGTGAGTATACCACTGTACTCCAGCCTGGGTGACAGAGTGAGACTTCAACTAAAAAAAAAAAAAAAAAAAAGAAGAAGAACCAAGTTTACAGACTTAGCACTTCCTAATTTCAACACTTCAAAGCTACAGTGATCAAAACAGTATGGTACTGGCATAAAGCCAGACATATTACCAATAATATGGAACAGAGAGCCCAGAAAAGTAAAACCCTCCCACATAATGGTTGAATGATTTTCAAAAAACTTTTTTTTAAATGGTTAAAATGATAGGTTATATGTTATGTATATTTTACCACAATAAACAAATCTCAATGACACCAACCACTCATTTGCTTTATTTCACACCATATACGATATAGTCTCAGAATAACAGCACCAACTTTACTGCCAATAATATGATTTCTGAAAACAGAATGTAGTTTTGCAGTTCTTGTCCTTAGGTTATAGTCCACTAGGGATGACAGTCCAATTTCTTTGTTTTAAATCTGTTTGAATAGTTAATCTCCATGAGGTTATGCTGTCAAATTGATACTTAGTTTTATTTGTTTTATTTTAAGTTTTTAGTAATTGCTTGTTACTTTTTTTTTTTTTTTTTTTTTTGTGAGTTGGAGTCTCACTCTGTCACCCAGACTGGGGTGCAGTGGCCACTCCCGGCCACTGTAGCCTTGACTTACTGGGCTCCAGCGATCCTTCCGCCTCAGCCTTCCAAGTAGCTGGAACTACAGGCGCGTACTGCCACACCTGTCTAATTTTTGATTTATTGTAGAGATGAGGTCTCGCCAAGTTGCCCAGGTGGGTCTCAAACCCGCAGGCTCAGGCAATCCACTCACCTCAGCCTCCCAAAGGGCTGGGATTACAGGCTGAGCCACTGAGTCCGCCTTGTTATATTTTTATTTTTCGGCTGAGTGCAGTGGTCAGCACTTTGGGAGGCTGAGGTGAGGGGATTACCTGACTCCACGGGTTTGATAACAGCCTGGGCAACTTGGTGAGACCTCATCTCTACAATAAATAAAAAAATTAGCCAGGCATGGTAGCACACACCTGTAGTTCCAGCTACCTGGAAAGCTAAGGCAAAAGGATCGCCTGAGCCCAGCAGGACAATGACGGGATGGCTGTGAGCATGTCACTGCACTCCAACCTGGGTGACAGAGTGAGACTCCAACTCTTCCCAATCATATGAACTATTATACAGTTTCAGAGTCAAATCTGGCTGGGGTGGTGGCTCATACCAGAGGTCAAGGTGGGAGGATCTCTTGAGCCCAAAGGTTTGAGACCAACCTGGGTAACATAGTGAGACCTCGTCTGTATAAAAATTATTTAAAAGTTAGTGGGGCATGGTGGCCTGTACCTGTACTCCTGGGTACTTGGGAGGCTGAGGCAAGAGGATTGCTTGAGCCTAGGAGTTCAGGGTTACAGTTAGCTCTGATTTTGCTACTGCACTCCGGCCTGGGCAACAGAGCAAGATTCTGTCTCTAAAAACAAACAAACTAACAAAACAAAAACAAAAACAAAACAAAACTTCCCCCAAACCAACGAAAGAACACCAAAGTCAAATCTACCTAGTAAGATAGATCGAAAGAAGTCTGGGTTCTATCCCAGGTCCCTCCAACCTGCTCTCTCCCTCCCCCTATAGGTGACTATTTTTTTTTCTATTTACTGTTTTATATCTAGGATTTCTTAGATACACGACAGTAGGAGAATGTCTTTTGGTTGACAGAAATTCTGATTTTTAATACAGTAAAACACATTTTATTTCTTTTCTTTTTGTTTGTTTGTTTATTGAGGCAGAGTCTCACTCCATCACCCAGGCTGGAGTGCAGTGATATGCTCATGGCCACTGTAGTCTCTGCCTGCTGGGCTCAGGAGATCCTTTAGCCTCAGCCTTCCAAATAGCTGGAACCACAGACGTGCACCACTACACCCGGCTAATTTTTTTGTTTTGTTGTAGAGATGAGGTCTCGCCAAGTTGCCTAGGCTGGTCTCGAACCCCTGGGCTCAGGCAATCCTTTCGCCTCCACCTCCCAATGTACTGGGATACAGGCATGAGCCACTGCACCCAGTGTAAAATATATTTTTTAAAGGAATTTTTGTGTTGTATAAGAATCTTCTCTAATCAAGATCAGAAAGACTTATCTATACTTTCTTCTAAAAGTGTTAATATCTTGCTTTTTAATTTTAAGTTCTTGTTTTGTTGAGTTAGAGTCTCACTGTGTTGCCCAGGCTGGAGCACAGTGGTATGATCACGGCCACCACAGCTGGATTCCGGTGATTTTTCTGCTTCACCCTCTTGAGTAGCTGGGACTACAGGCATGCATCACCATGCCAGGCCAATTTAAAAATTCTTCTTGTAGAGATAAGGTCTTGCTGTGTTGTCCAGGCTAGTCTTGAACTCCTGGGCTCAAGCAATCCTCTCACCTCAGCCTCCCAGAGTGCTGGGATTACAGGCGTGAGCCACCGTACCCAGGCTACTTTTAAGGTTTTTATCTTTCTGTAGCAGATCCTTGTACATGCCCCTTACCCTCCCCTGCCCCAGTTTTCTCCCCATGTGGCTAACCATTTTCCTAACACATTCTTTGGACTTCTTTCCTGGACCCAGTGGTCTGCCCCGGCAGCTCTGTCACCGTATGGTTCTGAGTCAAGCAGGGGACAGAAGCCATAGTTAGACATTTGATCAGAGACAACTTAACATAAAAAAATATTAACTAGGTAGAAAGTTGTTGAATAGGCCAATGAAAAAACACAAAGAGAATTCTACAGTATTAGGAGGTAGTGACTCTAGAAATAGGGACCTTCCTTGGGACTGGGAGAACAGAAAGAAGCAGATACAATGTATTAGAATGTAGAAACTTAGAGGAGGGTTCCTAGGAGCTGAAACTAGATCTCTGAGCAAGGAGCACTGCTTGGCTGGTGCTGGTGTTTCTGAGCTCAGAGGAGGATCCAGAGTTGTTATAGGAAGGAATTGGGGCTGCCTGGGTGAACCAGCGTTGGTGGGAAGCATCCAAGAAACTCCTAGAAAGAAGACAGGAATAGGCAAGCACGCTTCTTGTACCTTCTCCAGTTTTCCTGTCATAAGTCCAGATCAGATTCAAGGGATGGGGGTATTGATTCTGCATTTTTTTTTTTTTTTGAGTTGGAGTCTCTCTCGTCACCCAGGCTGGAGTGCAGTGGCACGCTCACGGCCACCGCAGCCTCGACCTGCTGGGCTCAGGTGAGCCTTCCGCCTCAGTCTTCTGAGTAGCTGGAACTACAGGCATGCACCACCATGCCCGGCTAATTTTTAAAATTTATTTTATTTTATTTTATTTATTTATTTATTTTGAGTTGGGGTCTCACTCTGTCGCTCAGACTGGAGTGCAGTGGCCGCTCCCGGCCACCGCAGCCTCGACCTGCTGGGCTCCGGCGATCCTTCCGCCTCAGCCTTCGAAGTAGCTGGAATTACAGGCATGCGCTACCACACCTGGCTGATTTTTTTGATTTATTGTAGAGATGAGGTCTTGCTGCCCAGGCGGGTCTTGAACTCGCGGGTGCAGGCAATCCACTCACCTCAGCCTCCCAAAAGCACGGGATTACAGGCTGAGCCACTGAGCCCGGCTTTTAAAAATTTATTTTAGAGATGAGATTTCACCATGTTGCCCAGGCTGGTCTTGAACCCGTGGGCTCAGGCAATTCTCTCACCTCCGCTTCCCAAAGTGGTGGGATTACAGATGTGAGCCACCACACCCAGCTGATTCTGTGTCTTAATAGGAGAACCCACAAAGTTATATCGCAAGAGATGTGGCCACAAGGAAGGATCAAATTGGGGCCATTTTTGTAATCAATCTACCACAGAGAGTCTTATTTCTGATTTTAAAGATCATACTCCTGATTTGCAGAAAGATACATGTCTGAGACACTAACTTTTTGCATTTACATGGGAAACATCCATGTAAATAAGCACCATTACCATGATGTTTATTGTACATTTTTGAGTATATATCATTATCAGGTTAAGTAAGTTCTTTTCTAGTCCTAGTTTAGGATGCTTGTGATAAAAATGGGTGTTGATTTTTATCAAATGCTTTTCTGTATCTGCAAAGATCATATAATTTTTCTCCTTTATCTGTTAATATAGAAAGTGATATAGATTTCCTAATAGTAAACCACCTTTTTTGGGGGGAGGGTCAGAGTCTCACTCTGCTGCCCAGGCTGGAGTGCAGTGGCACGCTCGTGGTTCACTGCAGCCTCTCGACCTCCTGGGCTCAGGTGATCCTTCAGCTTCAGCCTCCCAAGTAGCTGGAACTACAGATGTGCGCCACCATACCCAGCTGATTTTTCTTTTCTTTTTTTTTTTGTCAAAACGAGGTCTCGCTATGTTGCCCAAGCTGGTTTCAAACTCCTGGGCTCAAGTGATCCTCCCACCTCAGCCTCTCAACATGCTGGGATGATAGGTGTGAGCCACCACACCCGGCTTCCACTTTATATTCTTGTAATATACACAGCATGACCAAGTTAAGTTCATCCTATTGTTAAATTTAATTCATTGATATTTTAGGAGGGGATTTTTATTTTTGTAAATTAAATGGCTGTAGTTTTCTTTTATTCATTTTAAAAAATACTAGCCTTGTCTGATTTTGGTATCAAAGTTGTTCAAGCCTCATAGAATGATTGGAGGGAAAATTCCTCCTTTTTTATTCCCTAGATGCTCTCATAAGTTTGGACTCATTTATCCCTTGTGAGTTTGGTAAAAATTCATCAGTAAAACTGCCTGAAGCTTTTGTTTTTTTCCACAGAAGAACTTTATTTTATTTATTTACTTTAATCTCATTATGAACATTTTCAAACATACTTGATATTAGAGAAAATGATATAATTAATTCACACATACAAATTATTCAGTTATATCAGTTCTCATCTTTGATTTTTAAAAAATCTCTCTCCTCCACTTTGGGGGGAAACAGTGGGGTATTTTAAAGCAACCATTTATTTTAAAAT